>OY750779.1:10850000-11177500 GCA_963556745.1 Catoptria pinella
TTGTACCTCAAGCGCTCTAAAGTTGGTCACTTCGGTTTTACAAAGTTAAATTAGTCGTATTGTAAACTACATAATAATTTCTAGCAATCTAGCTATCAATTATTTTTATAATAATCAAGAGATATTTGATTGTATATACAAGGTGTTACAAAAGTACCCCTAATGCCGAATATGGTATGTAGGGACCATCAAACTGAACAACTTTTACTATGGGACCAACTCGCAAATCGCGAAAAAAAAATCAGCTGTTTCATACAAAAATTAATTACGAAAATATCAAAATGTATGGAACAGCTGATTTTTTTTTCGCGATTTCAGAGTTGGTCCCATAGTAAAAGTTGTTCAGTTTGATGGTCCCTATCTACCATATTCGGCATTAGGGGTACTTTTGTAACACCTTGTATATACAGATCTTATAAAAGGATGATAATTTTTATTACTTCTATACTTTTAGTAACCGGGTAGCTTTTTAAGATTACGCATTTATTTGACTTATTTTGTTATTTGTTAATAAATAAATACTTACCTTACCTCTTTAATATGTACCTATGTTAAGTGTGAGACCAATTTCGAGTCAAATTAGCTTTTTTACTGTTCGTAGCATTGAACCAATATCATGCACTCTTTTAATAAATTTGAATCGTAGCAAATAATTTCATTGCTTTTTTCAAATTGCTGTAAACTTGCTTATATTTTAAAAAGGTCTTGAGACCATAATAGTCCTTTCAGATATTTGACATTTAAGTCGTGTGTTGAACTTGACAGTTTGAATTAAAGGCACCATAAAAATAAGAAAAGATAGCGAAAGTTTTTTACTTTTTTGCCATAAATATTGTCATTATTTCTAGACCCATTGTTAGTTGGTATGTGGTTGTAAAGAACGACGAAATAGCATTCGATAAAAGAAAGAAATGGCTTTTAATTAATTATACACATTAAAAGTTAATTCTGTAAGTACTTATTTTAGTATACAGGGTCCCAATTTTGTACAGTGGACAGCAGTTCAAGTGTAACATTTGCAGTAATTGTAAAAAAGGAAACAAATGATTTGCTGGCTACTGTACGTTTGTGTTTAGGTATTCTTAACAAATTGTCCAAGCTTAGATTTAGGTTTATGTGGGATTCACTGTACTTTTGCACTCATAAAGAAATGGTTTTTAATAAATATTTTTTTGTCTGTCGGAGTTTTCCATTGACCACAAAAAATGTTTTCCTTATGGCATTCAATTATATTAAAACGTAATATTATCTATATTTTATACTCTCCAAAAAATGTGATGCGTATATTTTAATGATTTGACCATAAAAATCATTTCCTTACGAATGTAAGAGGGAGTTTAGACAAAAATTTTAGTGTCATTATTAACATCGAATAAATAATATCTTCATTTTTAATGAAATTTAATTATTAGAAAGAAGGTGTGTGGAGCGAAATAATATAGAAGTCCGTACCATCGGTTGTCACACGCAACTCGATCGAATAGTCACTCGAATGTGATTTTGTCTATATTCCCTTCAACCCTTTACAAGCAAAAGGTCCAACGTTACATTGCCTTTGAATGTTGTGATAGAGGATTAGGAAACGAAGCGTTTTCGAATATACATTGTAAATAAATTATGTAATATTTTTAAAGTCGTCTCGTAAATAATTTGTTAATTAATAATGTTTAGGAATCGAGTGTGCGATGTGCCTGGAGCCTTTTTCATGATTTTCATAGCACTAAATATTTTTGGAGTTGTGAAAGTGAGACGCTGCTATGGCTCTATTAGCGTATCTCGCTTCCGCAACCACAATGTAATTTTGCTGAGAGCTCAAGTCAGGGCATTTGTCAAAAATAGTTGGAGTAGGTTTTGAACCTATAATATTTTTGCCGCTAGATTTAATTTTTAATTAGGCGTAACCCAATCTATAGTGGAAAATTGTAGAAGAGAGAAAATTATGTTTTTGCCAAGTTTCTTCAAAGTGGGTCAGCTTTGTGTTTAGCTGCCTACGTGTTTCTGATTTTTGTTAAAACTTTAATGTGATAAATTGTATCTAGGTACGTTAAGTCAAAATACTTAAAAAAGGGGGTAAATATAAAACATAAGATTCAATTTAATTAAGGTACTATATTGTTTATTGCTTTTTACAAGTGAATGAGCCAAGATTTATTAACTACATAATACTATACACCAGTGGAGAAAGGTACAAGCCAATTCCCATCTGCTTACCTTTTAGAAATTCCACCCCACCGATCTACTGTAAAGATCATAATTTTTTGTAGAACAGCTTACCTTCGCCATAATTTCACCCATTCCTCTCAAGTTTGACGCATTATTTTATGTTAAACATGTGATGCATTATTTTATGTTAAGCAAGTGATGTAATTTATGTTGAACATGTGGGCTGCTTTTAATCAATCGAAAATCGTTTCATAAAAATTGAGCTGTGAAGCACCCATTGAAGTTACTTTTGTACATCGCACAAATGCAGAGCAAAGCTTGACAGATCTGTCTTTAAATCTTTTAATATTGTTGATTTATTAATTAGAGTTTTATTGTAAAAATCAATAAAAATTTCAAGTTACTATTTTTGTTTTAATTTGAGTGAAATAAATCGTTTAGATATACACCATACACACAATGTCTGGACGGTCGCAGAACGTCAAATTCACAAAATGACCATTTAGCAAAACGTCCAATTCGTAGGATGTTCAAAATCATGAAATAGAAACCAATATGTCGCAAAATATTATGTTTTCTACCTCTTCTTTTTTTTTCAAAAATGTAAAAACTTTTCTTAATCTTAGTTTTTTTTCTTTTTTCTTAAAAAAATTAAAAAAACTTTTTATTTTTATTAATTTTTTTCTTTGTTTTTTTATTTTTTCTCGTTTTATTTTCTTTTTTCTTTGAATAAAGAAAAAACTTCTTTGTTTTTCTTTTAGTATCATCACGAACCACGCTACAACGATCGAAAAAATGAGCGATATTGACTAAAAGATTGTTCAAAATAATTAAAAAAAAACCTCTTTCAAAAATGATAAAAACTAAAACAGCTACAAAATTAAATACCTCTAAAAAGCAAGAAATAATATTAAAATCATAAGACGCATATTAATTTTAATAAATCACGCCTATTGAAATCGGGTGAGGCTGGAGGACATCTTTTTTTAATTGAGTTTTTCGTATTCGTAATGTTATTTTTATATAAAGATAAATAATATATTAGATAAAAAACTAGAAAAATCGACGCACCCATACCAAAAGAAAAAATCCCAAGGTTCCCAACCCGCACGGTTCGAGTCCCGTCTAAGGAGACGGGACTCGAACCGTGCGGGTTGGGAACCTTGGGATTTTTTCTAATAAATTATTTATCTTTTTTTTTATTCTAAAAGCACCGCTCGACTTCATTAGACGTGTTTTATTAAAACTGATATCTAATGATTTGAATATTATTTCTTGTTTTTAGAGGTATTTAATGTTGAAGCTGTTCTTGTTTTTATTTTAGTTCAGGTTTTCGAAGTAGGTTTTTTTAAAGCTATTTATTTTTAACTTTTTTGGGGTATGTAAGCGTGTATTTTTTTTACCTTTATATATTTTCAATTGTACAATGCCCATTAATCCAAAATCATAGTATTTCCAGGATTACTTGAAATCTACTGAACCGATTAGAAAAAAAAATTAAATGGGACCATTTCGAGTTAAAAAATTTCGAATGAAAAAAAGAATTTTGAAAATCGGTTCACAATTCAAGGAGATACCGAATAACACACATACAAAAAACAGTCCAATTAAGAACCTTCTCTTTTTTTGAAGTTTGTTAAAAAATAAAGGCAATCACAATTTTTTATGGTGACATACAAAGTTGTTATACCTGACGAACGTCCCGATCCCGAAGGACGCAACTTGGCAACTTCGAAGCGGATTTACAAAAACAGTATCCCGACAGCGCAATACCCTAGAGAAAACCCCCTAGCTGTAGACAGAGGGACTAAAGTCACTTGATTCTACCTAATGGAATAAACTCCTTTTCTCGGAAATAAAAAGAAAAGCTAAATCATATTGATAGTTGGGTACTGTGGCAGGCGCACATTTAATTTAGTTATAGTGTTTTTTGGAATTTCATATTGTTATTTTGATCGCCTTTGCATAAACGAAACGTAGCTCTCGTAGGTAGTTGCTAGCGAATAATTGTTAAGTTATTAATCCATTGAAGGTAGTTTGCTTTCGCTAATGTCATCGTCACCTACGCGAGCCGCCGTATTGTAAATATTTTTTTTTATTAGTTTGTCGTAGTGCATTGGATCGTGCATATGATCAAAGACAAAGAGAATGTAATCACTACGTTTTCCTATGATGTGAGTGAGACTCTTCCCCAGTAAAAGTCGACGCCAATACTGTGAGTAGGTTTTCGATTTGTCAGCATGCCACTTTGTCCTAGACACAAACCACTATAGGCCGGACTATTGTACTTTTTGGAGCACGATTTTTCTGTAGTTGCGTTTTTACCTGATATTTTCACTGGATCATTTAATTTGCATAATAAATTATTAATGCATTTTTCGTAAATCCCGGGACGCCCCTTGATTCGTGGGGGCGCATTCGACGTCTTATTAAATACTTTTTTGTAATATTCAATTAGCTGAAACAACTTTGTCCAAAAATATTTAAAAAGGTAAGTTAGCCATCCTTTTCCCGCGGGACTCGAATTGCAAACACGGCGAATTTGCCGACATTCTTCTGTCGTCGGTGAAATTGGTTCCTGTCGGTTGTTCCTTAGGGAGTGAGTGGAGACATTTGCATACACATGAGTCTGTCAGTCTGTCACGTACAACACGAAGTACTTACCAATAACATGGAAAAAACTGGCCAAGTGCGTGTCGGGCTACGTGCAGTATAGAGTTCCGCAGTTACCTTATACAATTACCATATGACTATAAACTTATTTTTACTTCCTGTTATACACAACTAACTCTAATACCAAGTATAATTACTAACTAACTATTCAATGAAACTTGCCCTACGAAACTTTTCTCACATAAATTAATTTTGTAGGTTGATCGACTATTACTCGTTAACTTAAAAAGCCTACCTAGCAGTGATAGTTTTCCTTTTAACTTGAATATATTATGTACTTCTGTCCTGAATTTTTTCACGTCCAAAAGCAACTGTTTACTTGATAGGAGGGGAGACACTTGACTCGTTTACACTTTAAAGCTCGCAAATGGATCCCGGTACCTGCCATTTTTTCAGTCTATGCCACAGAACAGTGAAAATATTGTTACATTTAAGTACTGTTAATAAGCACATGTAAACGAATAAAAGCTACATACGCCATTGGTTCGCAAAGCACTAAGCGGACCTTAAAATGAGATGAGAAGAACCGGCAAGAAAATATTGACAAGAGCTGTTTTTAGGGTTCCGTACCCAAAGGGTAAAACGGGAACTCTATTGCTAAGACTCCGCTGTCCGTCTGTCTGTCTGTATGTCAGTCTGTCACCAGGCCGAACCGTGATACTAAAAAACAGAATAAAATAAATATTTAAGGGGGCTCCAATGTAACATGATCTTTTTGCTCGTTTTGCTCGATATTGATAACGGCAACAGGTAGACGCTTGAAATATTCACAGAATATCTAGTTATACTAGGTGTTACAAAAGTACCCCTAATGCCGAATATGGTAGATAGGGACCATCAAACTGAACAACTTTTACTATGGGACCAACTCTGAAATCGCGAAAAAAAAATCAGCTGTTTCATACATTTTGATATTTTTGATTTTAATTTTTGTATGAAACAGCTGATTTTTTTTTCGTGATTTCAGTGTTGGCCCAATAGTAAAAGTTGTTCAGTTTGATGGTCCCTTCCCTCTATATATACCATATTCGGCATTAGGGGTTTTTTTGTAACACCTTGTATATTCACTTCAAAAACAAATAATTAAATTAAAATAAAACAAATATTTAGGGGGGGCACCCATACAACAAACGTGATTTTTACGGAACCATACGTGCGCGAGTCCGACTCGCACTTTGCCGGTTTTTTCTCCCTGCCTTATTTCGTTTAGCGATTCAAAGGCGTTTTAATCCTATTCAGTTTCGTTTTTCTTCATTATATTATTAGCCCCAGGATCGCTGTCTGAAGTTCAGATGAGCTGGTTCAGACTCTGTACCAGCTCGTTATATTTAATGCATTTGATGCTTATATCTGATTTATTATTCCATCCAAATAAGTCGGTTGAGCAGCATCCGAGCTGATTTCCCAGACGTCTGTAACGAGATACGACTCACTAACGAACTCGACTCGACTGCGCAAAGCTCCTAGTATTTGACCTGCACAATGGTACCTACTTGCTACCATAAAAGGTGGCTTTTATAAAAAAAATACAAACTTATTTAAAAAAAGAGATTAGTTTTTTTTACTTTTATCGTAAGTAGGTACTTAATGGAGGTTTCAATAATAATAATCACTGTGTGAAAATTATCAATATTCTTAAGCAATCCGTTCTATTAATTTATTCTTAGATTTTTTTGCCCTATCATCTATTATGACGTTTTTTTACTGACAAGAAAAATGATCGGGATTTCTACCGCCTAGCCTGTGTAAAAACCATATACACTTCTAAGACTTTCGCGCGTACAGTTCATTAGAAATAAAACACTTTTTACGGATTACAGCGCGTATATTATTAATTCAGGTGTTGTTTTGGAATTATTTAGTTTGTATTTATTGGTTTTTTAGAATTCCCGACGTTTCGACACCATTCTAAAAAACCAATAAATACAAACTAAATAATTCCAAAACAACACCTGAATTAATAATATACGCGCTGTAATCCGTAAAAAGTGTTTTATTTCTGTGTAAAAACCGCTAAGAACTATCACACCAACAGTGAGATAGACATGATTCTATGATGCCGACTTCCGTAACAAAGAAGTAAGGTCAATTAATTACTCTTTACTTTTCCATCTGCACATGAATAATGAATAATCACGCTGTAATCAAGGGGCAATACAGCACTATTTCAAATAGGATAAACAAATAGTAAAATTAACGTCTCCAGCCATGCCCCATGTTGGATCGGACTGCTATTATTAATGTCATTTCCGTCCCTGAATGGCCATTTCCGGTTCCTTACAGAGAACGTTACGTCATATTATTGGCCGAACCATGAAAACGATATCTTTTCGGAGGATATTGTAAAAATTGACTTTTTAGTTTCGTTCTCATTATATCAGTTTCAATTACATAGACGAGCTGTTCAAAATTAAAATTATGTTCGCAGCGCATCAACTGGGGGTCAAGCCTAAGTAACATTTGCAAATCTTCGTTATCGCTTCGCTTTTGAACATGTATGGGATTGACATAAGGTTTCATTATCAATCGAAATTTAAAACGTCAATACATACATTTTTCGAAGCGAAGCGATAGCGGAAATTTGTAAATGTGGCATTGGCTACGGGCTCTGTTTCTTTCGGTCGCTCGCAACAGACTAAAGGAGTTGCAGTGCATGCACCGTAACTTAATGAGCAATTTTTCGGTACTGTACAGCCTGTCTAGTCTAGTATACACATGTCTTTGACTGTATTGCATTGTTTTGAAATCTACATAAGAAAAAAACTGACTGACTAAATGTACAGACACTTGGGATTAGGAACTTGTAACAAGGATTTCTTTTATAATGTGGTTGACCAATGATGAACCACATTATAAAAGAAATGAGTTAAAAAACCTGTTTTTTTTTTACTTTTTCTATGTACTCTTCAAACTTTTTATAAAGTTCCTAACTTTGTGACATTGCTTACCACAACTTATTTCATTAACTAACAGTGTAAGCTGTGTCGTTGCATTTTTAAATCCATCTTTGAAGAAAACAAGTGTAACTTTAAAGCTATTACAGCTCGGAAGTACTTCCTTTTTCGCTGCAAATTTGATGAAAAGATCCTGCCTTAACAGGATAAAAGAAAACACATTTTTTTGTGAAAGGCTAATTTATTCAGTCTTAAGAATTGTAAAGTTATCCATATGTACATATTAACAGAGCTTATAATAATGACCCATTTCTTAGAAAACTAACTTAATGTGATAGATTTACGAGTAAATATAATAATTAAAGTTAAGGTAGCAAATCAGAATCCGTTGAGCAAAGCCTGGGTCTATAATGCGCCTATTTTACATTTTGAGTAAAAAGTAAGTTAAAAATATCAATTTGTCAAATACATTGATATCAAGTTGAAGTAAAGAAAGCAAACATAAAGATTCAAATTTAATCGAATGCCTAAATAAAGTTTAAGTTACCAACAAAACTGAGATGTACCAAGGTAAGTATCTAAAAATTATAAAAAGACTTGGTCTCAATAGGCACAAAATATTAGTGATTTTTATGGAGCCAATATTGTTAATAGGAGAGGGTAATAGAAACTAATGAACAGAATCTTTTTTACATTCACATTGTTCAAGTTTACATTTTGAATTAAACCGTCTCCGTCGGAACAGGCAAAGGTAGGTCCGTCGGAACAGGCGAAGGTAGGTACTACACATACTGATATTTTGTAGAATAGATGTCTTGGTTGAGTTGTTTACTGTCATTCATATAATATAATATAATATAATATAATATAATATAATATTTGACAACATCACATACATTGCTCCGATTCCAAAGTAAGTAGCTAAAGCACTTGTGTTATGGAAATCAGAGACAATGGTAGTATCACTAACACCCAGACCTGAGCCAATATAGAAAAGTTTGTTTTCTAAATTGACCCAACCGGGGATCGAACCTGGGACCTCAGAGATGGCGACCCCTTGAAAACCGGTGTATAAAGCCACTCGACCACGGAGGTTGTGGTCGATTTATCATTACTGATTACACTTCCACGTCCATTTGTTTCCTAATAATAAAAGTTTAGTGCGAGAGTTCCTTTAGATATAGCTTGAGAAAACAAAAACAATAGTAAACAGAGTCCTTTAAACATTATACAAAAGTTACGAAAGAGTACTATTTCAATTCCTTGATCATGATTGGGAAAAATACGTGCGATAAATTTGGTTGAAAAAGTGTCACTTAGCTTGAAAGTCAAACAGCATTTATAAGCACTATTTTAAGTTTACCTATGTATGAAGTTTTATTTTATATCAAACACTTCTTAGTGGCTGTGTCGTAATAGTAAGGCTTTTTAATGACTCTGCCAACATCAATGGCGGCTAGATCTCGACAGTCGCAGGAGCGGGTTGCGCGCCACCTACAACCAGCGCCCTTTTAAAGCCTGACAAAAAATATAAGTAAGTAACTACTTCAGTTTCTCTAGAAGAAATTAGTTTTGAGCAACGAGGCAATATTTATTTTATTTCATCGATCGGACTTTACGAAATTCAATACATCTGTCTTTATCGAATAAAAGTGCGGACGAGATGTATCGTAGAAATGTTTTTTTAAGCTGAAGTCAAAAAACTCTACCTGTATGAATCCTATCTTTAACCTGTTCCACAACTCTGCAATAATTAATATTCCAGTTACCAAATTATTCGAACTAACCATTTGGCGAGTATAAGTCTTTTTAGTTCAAGTTTTAAGCTATCCCCTCCTCCTATTTGTCTTTCTTTTTCTTGAGTCCAACCTACCGCTGTCCGCGCACCCTAGTAGCGTCAGTGAACCGTATGGTGCAGTTCCTGACGCCCATGTTGGGCCTGAGGAAGTCGGTGAGCGTGTTGGCGGGCGCGGGGCGGTCGAAGGGGAAGCCCATGGGGCGCCGGTCGGGGTACTTGCGGTCGCGGATGCCGCAGTACGAGGCGGCGTCGTTGCACGTGCCGACGGTGTCCTGTTGAACCTGCGGAAAACACGTGAGCATTTATTGACATTCAGTCAAAAAAGTCTGGATCGGGTGGTAGGAAAATATAGACGATTCAAAAGCGTTTGATTACTAAGTTTATTTGAATAAAGATATTTTGACTTTGAATAAGTAAGACTCACTACATAAGCAAAGCGAGTACCTAGTAACATTACATAATTAGAGACTGATCCCGCAGACAAACTGTCTAGAACAGTTTAGCTATGTTTGTGTAAAGCTATATTTCATCAGTGTTTAATAAAATAAACACTGCCATAGAGCTAGGTATGTCATAAACGAACTTTCATTTTCCTAGTTGAACTGTAGCATGCTTAAGAACATCCTTGCGGCAAACCCATTAAATTCTCATAAAAACGTGCAGGGGGGTAAATTACAGGTCGGTAAAGTGTGGCACGTACAGCATCAGCATGTGGTGCGTCTAGCCACAACCACAGTTTTTAAGCGACCTTCTCAATCTCCAAAATTTCTTGATATATAATTTACCTTGTCTATATCTCAGTCGGAGACCATAACATACAGCACAACCGGGTACCCTATGGACGTGCCCATAGATATCAGCGTGTGGTACGGTCAGCCGCAGCCACAGTTCATCATGGAACCTACTGAACATTCATCACTCTCCGAGAATTCTTGTTGTAATAACTTACCCTGTCTTCATCCCAATTAGAGACCATAACGTACAACACCACGGGGTACCCCATGGGCGTCCCCTTAGGTATCAGCATGTGATGCGGCCAGCCGCAGCCGCAGAAGTCGAACTCGGCGGAGGCGGCGTCGCCGGGCTGGCCGGGCCGCGCGCCCTGGCTGCGGAACGTGCGCTCGTACGGGATGGTCACCGACGAGTCGGCGGACGAGCGCCGCACGGTGCTGTTGCCCGCGGCCACTGGACAAACATTAAAAAGCAAAGTAAAATCGGTTCATCCGTTTGGCAGCTGTGATGCCACAGACAGACACAGAGAATGAACGTCGTACAATTTTAGAAAAAGAAAAGGTTTCGAAAAATTAAAAATTTACCTAAATAACAAACAATTTACTGTGACATCCAATTAACACAAACCTTATTTTTAATCGACTAAAGGGTTGTCGGAGTCATGGAGCATAGTAATAAAGCCTCACACGTCACATCCGGGTATACTAAGTATATGATTGCTTGCCACACTAATTACTTGTAAATACAAGTAGTGTTGTGAGCTAGAGCTAGCTCCGCCTCTATCATATAAGCATTTTTGGGCCACCTTTACAACTTCAGCATGCAAAAAATGCCTGCTACGTCAGTTTCAAGAAGATCGACCGATGATAATTGTTTACTCATATAGCGAGCTGTTGGGACGGAAAGGTTCTGAAAATGCGACCGCGCACCGGACGACGCTCCTTGCGTAGGCCCGCAAGGTGGATCGATCTAAAGATGAAGATCACAGGAAACTGCTGGATGCGGGCCAAGCAGGACCGTTGTGGAGATCCTTGGGAAGGTTTATACCCATCAGTGGATGTTGATTGTATACTCACATGGCTGCGAGAACTTGTCGAGCTCGACCATGAGTCGGCGCTGGTCTTCGAAGGACAGCGGCTGATTGCGCTCGTCCACGGTGGGCGCCATGAACACGCGGAACGTACCCATCACCGACTGGCCCGTGGAGTTGGCCACCTCAAATCTGATAATGATAAATACCCAATAAGAAGTAGAGTATGTACAAAATTTAATATGATCTTCGCAAGACTGATCGTTGTTGAGATCTTTCCCTGTGATGCTGATGCTGAAAAATTATCCGTACGGTATACTCACACATATTGGTATTCATCGTGCTGCAGGTGCGTGAACCTGGCGAGCACACTGCCCCTGGGCGTGAAGTCCAACCCTCGTGATAGTTCCACGGTGCTCTGCTCCCACTGTGTGTTGAAGACGTTGCTGCCGCCGGAGCCCTCGATGCCTACCGACGACACGCGGATGCCGGGGAAGTCCAGCTGTGGACGACAATGGATGATTCGATAGATTGGTGTAGTCCTAATCCTTAACAACCGGTAGGATAATATAGACAATTCAAAAGCACTTAATTTCTAAGTTTATTTGAATAAAGAATTTTACATTTTCATAAATTACAATAAAATTCCATATAATTATAGAACCTGCTCGCAAAATTTCACGAGAATCGGTTGAGAAATGTGACCTGTAGAGGAGAACAAACGGACTGCCGGATAACCAAATGGACATACGAAAGCATTTTTACCCAACTGCAAGGAAAGGGTTTTTCCCAAGCTGAAACGGAGACGCTTCGCGGTCAATAATCAATATGAAAATAAAAAACGTAAACAATTCAAAATGTTCAAAAATGATTGTGAACACTAACCCTGTCGGCGGGGTAGGGCGGCAGCTTGCTCTTGTAGAGGTTGAAGATGTCGTCGATGTAGGCGTGCCAGCGGTAGAACACGGGGTCGCGCATCGCCGTCGCCGAGTCGCCCATCACGCCGTATTGCTCCTGGAATGATTACATTCAATCAGCAGCCGAAGCTTGAGGTGGTTTAGGCTCTAAATCTGTACTTGTTGTGGAGTGTTTAGGTTGGAAAGTGACTTCCAGTGATCACTTTCTGAATTCCTCGGACATGGACGAGTCCGGTGATGTAGCGAACTTGCTGTTCTCTTGAGCTTTTAATAACTTTGTGACATATTCTTTGGAATACAGAAATGCACTCCTTCAACTACACGCGTTAGGCCTGATGAAAAGTAAAGGCTTGTAACAATCTTATTAGATTGCAAAAAAATCTGAAAGGTGCTGAAAGTGCAAAAGTTAAGCTGTAAAAACTTCACTAATGCTGAGTTGTTTTATGAGGTTTACCAGATGTCTGTGGTCGGGGTCGTGCGCGTAGGAGATGAACACGTGCCCCATGTTGTGCAGGTCGCCGTAGTAGCCGCGGTTGCGGCTGAGGATGGACGACTCCATGAGGTTGCCGAGCACGTCGATGCCCGTCTCCTCCGTCAGGGGCATCGTCGAGTTGTTCGGCTGGGGAAATAAACATATAACAATAGATTTTTTTTTTGACATTTTAGCATTCACAATGCTATTTTTATACAATACTAAATAATATACTAGAAAAAAATCGACTCGCACCAGATCATATTCTCAGCCGGAAATCGAACCACCGAATTACTGAGTCACCGAGTAACAAGCATTTGGATATTTTCGTTATTAATTTTTGTATGAAACAGTCCCATAAGTAGTAAAAGTTGTTCAGAATGATGGTCCGAAGAAACGGTTTTCCCATTTTTGGGTCCATGCATTAACATGTTGTATATTTGTTTTGCATGTCTCACCATTATGACGGCGTTGTTCTCGATGGCCTGCACGAAGCGGTCGCGCCACGTCTCCAGCTCCGACACGTCGGCTCGGATCTGGTCCACTGGACGGTCCAGATCTTTTATCACAGTGCCCGCGAACCTGGAGTACAGAATCAAGGAGATATTACTATTGGAAGTTCAAAGTGAACATTAGCTTACTTGGCTAATTTCAATACACATCACATTTTTGAGCATTTAGTTGAGTTAAAACTACATTTTGGTAGAGTTGATAATTAACGTTTTCTGTGGAACGGCTGATTAAGTGGGTCCCATACACAAAGTTGTTCAATTCGACGGTCTAAGATTCAGGTCACAAAATTTGTCGAGTATCCAAAAAATCACCCTGTAGTTTATAACCTGGATTAAAATAGGCTACTTTTTATTCCTGTCAAAGGTTCCCTAGAGTCGACGCGGACGAAATCGCGGGCGGCCGCTAGTGATAAATAAATAGTCCTCTGCGGGCACACTACCTGGGCGGCCAGGCGCGGCTGGCCACGTTGGAGTCCAGCTTGGGGAAGTATCCCTCGGGGATGGGCGCGCGGAAGTCGTTGTAGCGCGTGACGCGCCCCAAGTTGTTGCACAGCCGCTCCATATTGTATCTGAGAACAGAGAATTGGAATCGAGCGAGGGTGAGACGCAGAATTAAGCTTTAAAGAAGAGGAACCATAGGATATCCTTCTGGACAATAATTGTGGTCGGTCATCGAGGGTTCCTCTTTTGTCTAGATATAATGTCTGTTACGATTTCGGAACTTGTTATTGATTATTCTGGATTATTGTAATATCGGGACATTTGAAAGGACGAATTCGGGCGAAAGTAATCAATAAATAACTACAAACCTAGCGATAATCTGCTGGTGCATGTAGTAGAAGAGCTCTCCCCTCCTGTCCTTGTTGACGACCTCCATGTCGGCCTCGAAGGGGTACACGAGGTGCCAATGCCAGTGGTGCAGGTTGATGCCGATGTCCTCGCGGAAGTACGCCACGCGCTGCTCCGGCTCCTGATCGGACGCTGTTAGGCTCGAAGGGATTACTACTGGCATCTAGGGAGCAACGAAAAGATTTGAATGCCTAAATACATTTACGCACTTAATTTAAAAGTTGATAAAAATATCGTTGAAATGGCAAAATCCTCACCCTGTTTCCGGAAGTGACCACGTTGGTAACCTCCCTGGCGCGACGGAACACCTTCGGATCCATAAACTTATCCGGGAATGACTCCACGACTGTTGGAATATTCAGACCCTTGGTATCTTCTCTGGAAACGGTGGAAACTGGGTTAAAGATTATGTTAGAGTCTATCATTCGGGCACCTATAGGAGGTACTATACTTACATTACTTAGGATTGTTTATAAAGGCAACTAATGAGATAATTAAGGTCTAGTCGATTTTCATACAAACGAGGTAACTTTGAAGACTTGGTTCTCCGCCAAGGATAGACCTAGCTGTGATCTGATGTTGATTCATGTAGAGAGAATGAAGGAGATTCAGATCGCAACAACAATCTAAGAGATTATAAGAATATGTTCAAAAACATCGCGAAATTAGCATAAAAAATATGGAAATCCTGAAACTGAAAACTCTGATCCTTATATCTCTTAAAATGCTGATCAGATCAGTTGTGTGTGTATAGCGATCTGAATCTCCTCCATTCACTCCCTGGATTCGCTTTTCGGCGGTAGATATTGGCGCTGTAAAAATTTCTTATCAAAATTACTCTATCAAATGTTTTTACGCACGTTATTTTTTAATAAGGGTACGATCACAGATAGGTCAATCCTTGGCGGAGAACCAAGGCTTCAAAGTTACCTCGTTTATATAAAAATCGACTGATGTCCTTAATTATCTGGCCATCACTGTATGTAATGGACTGATATGATGGTGTTGTAAAATTGTGAACACACCTGTGCAGCATAGCGACAGACAGGCAGTAGTTGAACAGGTAGGGGTTGACGCGCAGCTGGCAGTACGAGCACACAGACATCAGGTCGTCGACGTCGCGCATGCCTGCGGAAAACACGTTATTACGGTTTACCCTTGCTAGCGAGCAATATATTTGATATACTTATTAAAGTAAAAATTGTTTATGTGATAGCATTTTAATGACGCTAATATGCACTGGAAACAAAATGAAATGGGCTGATGAGTCTTTTAAGACGGTCCTTTGGGAAATTTTGAAACCTCTTGTTACCCAGCTCCTTCTTATAGGCTAATAAGACGACTCTAGAATTCCTCCTCTCTTAATTTTCATGTCCATAAACGGTCACCTATTGTAACATTTTGTTGTAGAGTAGACTTTGAAATAAGGGCCAACAACTAACCTAATAGGGAGATTAATATATTTTCACTTTGGCTGGTACAAATTTGGAACATCAGTCTGGAAATAATTCAAAGTCTATACAGACTGATGGAATGGACTGGTGATCATGTAATCTCCTTCTAAGAATAATAATGTCGTTGAGTTTTCCGGTCATCTTGCGGTGCTGTGACACGAAAAGCGAGAACTGCTCGTTGTAGGGCAGCTGCATGGGTAGCGACAGGTTGGGCAGCGTGATATTGCGCACCGGCATCGTGCGTCAAAATATGGCCAACTAACCTAAGAATATGTCGATGAGTTTCCCGGCCATCTTGCGGTGCTGCGGCACGAACAGCGAGAACTGCTCGTTGTACGCCAGCTGCATCGGCAGCGACAAGTTGGGCAGCGCGATGTTGCGCACTGGGATAGTGCGGGTGGCGCCGACGCCGAACCGGTTCGATAGGGTTGAGGTTAGGCTCTTGTATTTGTCGGGCTGGAGACAAGAAATGATACAGTACTAATATTGTCTGAAAACAGTTCAAATAAATGTCTTCTAATCCAAAATCCATATAATTTAAGATTACGAGAATACTTTTATATAGTCTATTCTGTTAAAGTACCTACAGCTATTGTAAACGTCCTAAATAGATAGGTACGCCATTGCAGACAAAACATTTAATGACTCAGTGGTTTGCGATGGGCGTTATTTACCCATTATCAATATAGTTACATTTCAATAGCTATATACCTAATAGATGTTAGCCATTTTTGCGGCGCGATCATATAAGACGTACCCCAATTCGCATGGATGCTTATTGATATCGAGCTGGTTGTATAAGTAAAGTAATTTGCATCTTTTCACTTTACAAAATGGCGTCATTCAGCCGACATAGTATTGACTTTCTTCAAAAAATCTATAGCCAGTGTCACTCGGGGTGATGTAGGGATTCTTAAATACCTCACACATACAAATCTGTTCAGGACTTTAGAAGTTATGGTAGAATAGAGAACCTCATGTACATACATACAAACATGAACCCTGAACATAATACACGCTTTTTTTTGGCAGTCGTGTAAGAACACAATACTCTCATCTTTTTTTGGAAGTCGTGTAAAAAGCGGTATAACATTTACACACCTCGCAATGTGGATGTTGAGTGGGTTAAGTAGGTATCTTGTTTGGCTTTGATTCGACTTTTCCTTCACTTTCGTACAAATTCAACAAGCTTCTTGCGGAATTTTCAAATATAGTACCTTGTATGTAATCAGGTAGGTACTTACATAGTAATGGTCAGGGACTTCGAAAACCGCCTTCTCGTCGCCCTTCTGCATGAAGCAGGGCTCCGTGGGCCGGTCGAAGAACAGCAGCAGGTTGTTGCGGTCACTCATCTTGTCCTCTGGAAAAGGAATTTTTATTCAAGCAATTCCTATTCGCTCATGTTAAGTTACTAACACGTTTTGATTGAAACTTTCGATCTTAATAATAATAAAATCATCCAAAGACCTCCTATGTGTCTTACTATCTCACTAGACACGACAGGCTGTATGTAGGGTGCAGGATAAGTATGTACAGTACCGAAAAATTGCTCATTAAGTTACGGTGCATGCACCGCAACTCCTTTAGTCTATTGCGAGCGACCGAAAGAAACAGTGGATGCGCCGCGAAGGTTGGTTGTGACACAATTTTAATTTTGAACACCTCGTCTATGTGATTGAAGTCATTGTTATCATCAAGTAATTGAAGCCCAAATTATTTTTATGTGTTCTAATAATAATCCAAAATTTAATGTTGTTAAAATTCTTATTACAATTGCATTGCAATGCAGGGGTAATACTAAAACTAAATAAAGTGATACCTCAAGGCGCACTTCTGGGGTCCAAAGTGTTTATAAGATACAGGAACCTTAACCAGTGCTTGCTTAGGCTGGTTAGCCAGCGCGTTTGGCAAAGTAGCTTATTTAAAAAAAAGATATAAGTAAACAGATAATTTGTAATAAAAACTAAATAACTTACGACAATATTTCACTTGACTTTAAACAAAAAATAAACAAACTATTTTTATATAAACTCTTGTTTCAAGCCGTGTATCACGGCTCGAGTGTGAAGAATTATTTTCTAAACGTTTTTTTATACCAAAAGTTTGGACAAAGCGGGCGCAAAAGAGCGTGTGCATACAACGGCGCGGCGGCGTTCACATGCCGATAACAATAAGCTGTGGTTTTGCTATCGCTACCAAGTATCTCGGTATATCGCCTAGTCTTTCCAGAACTATTGCTTACTAAATGTTTATAAATTATCATAAAACAATAATTTACTACAGTCATTTTCAATAGGAACAATTTTGCATAAAAGTTTGCTGTCTTTATTAATAAATAAAAAACATGAAATTGTTAATATTCCCGTTTGTAGGTACCTACTGTGTAGTGTCCAACTTTTGATATCGTTAGCATACTATTGATAGATTACATAAATTAAGGAAGAGCCAATTTCACAAGTTCTGAGTTAATTTCCTGGTCAGATAAATTCATACAAAATGAAATAAGAACCTGCGAAACAGATTTACAACAGCAATAGCCACTTGCCGTAAAATTTTGCTATAAAATAATTGTAGGCGCATTTTTCATTTTGATTGATAATTATTCACACAGCTCAGTCACGTCAACGGCAAGTTTTGCCTTGCCGGTGACTGACGCGTCACGTGACTGTCAAAACTTGTATTGAAAGACTGACATGTAAAACCACAATAATCACGACTCATTCATGACAGAGCTGTGTGTGTGAGTGATCCATAATGTATTGATTTAAGAGGTCATTGGCCACGAAATGAATAAGGTAGGTACAAATGGTACACACGACAGCACGTCAGGTTTTACAGTTGAACTGCGAAAACAGCTTTTATTACGTAGGGCACAAAGGTGGTCTCAAGGTCAACATGTATAGTCTGAGGTGCCGTCGTGTGTACAATATTTGAATAAACTATTTTTTTGTCATATCTTGTGAATGTTTCATGAATAAAATTACTAATCACAATAACCTACTTAGGTAATGGTGAGTATCATCAGCTGCCTCTGTGCACGGGTTTATCAAGAAATTACCTGTACCTACAGCAGGGTACTCTCCTAAAGGTCTTAAGTGGGAACTTAGAGCATTCAGCTTAGAGTGGGTACGTAGGCTCGAGGCTGCTGCGACCGTACTCACTTGATACGTATCAGTCACATTACGTGATACAGGCTAAGTGAGTACTTACCTACCCTCCCTGCTTTTGGAGCTCAAGCCGTTGGTCCCGCTCACATTTGCAGACGTCGGTACCAAACCTATGTAATCCACCACCACCCTCCTAATCTATCCAAAGAATAGACGTGATGTGCTCCAACACCCACTAGTACCACAGAATATACAAGGTGTTACAAAAATACCCCTAATGCCGAATATGGTATATAGGGACCATCAAACTGAACAACTTTTACTATGGGACCAACTCATACGTTCATACGTTCTGATATTTTCGTTTTATTTTTTGTATTATGAAACAGCTGATTTTTTTTTTCGCGATTCCAGAGTTGACCTCATAGTAAAAGTTGTTCAGTTTGATGGTCCCTATATACCATATTCGGCATTAGGGGTATTTTTGTAACACCTTGTATAATAGTACCTACTAAACGTACTAGTACCTACCTTCCCATTTGAACTAATGTACATACAATGTTTACATTTAGGTGAGTACGTATAAAGGAGTACGGAGTACATACATGCCTAGCGAAACTTTTGTCCCAGTAGTGTCAATAGTAAGAAAATTGAGTTTATTTATTAAGTACTAGGAGTTGAGACAAGTCTTTCACAATTAATAAATCTCGGGTGCACTAGTGGGAGTAATCTCTTGTGCTCCTGTGCCTCTGTTGTATAAATAAATGTAATAAAAAAATAAAATAAAATAAACTTTACAGCCTTTTCAGTTGATGCATGCAATACCTACACAGTGCAAACTTTTCTATTATAAACTTTTTTGTAGTCCCCAATTTAGTTCGCGCATAACGAACCAAATTGGTCTAAATGCGGAGAATATATAGTGCCCATCACCAATACCAATCCCCCATTTAGTACCACTAGCACACCCATATTAAAAGAACATCAAAAGATAATATTTGTGGACGTTTTAAAAAAGTAGACGTTTGATAAAATTGACGTTTTGATAAAGTAGACAATTTTTGGTAGTGTTCATATTGATAACAGGGACTGTTGATGATGTGATTAAAGGGGAATATAGTATATGTATTTGTTATTATGGTCTCTGTGACCTACATCATTCGACAATAGATCCAGTGAGAAAATATTTTCTCATTAGATCCATCATCATGGATCTAGCCCATGTACGAAATTCTAAAGTGCCCACTAGTCCTATATGTTACTTTCCCTTGGTCCCCCGTTTCCTCGTGGTCATACTAGTTTCTCATACCAGTATGGCCACGAGGATATACATGTCCTCGTGGTCATACTGTAACGCCATATTATAATTCTAGTTCCCCTTGGGGTACCACGAGCAAATATTTGTGAGCGTCATGATGGCTGGTTGTCTGCATCAGTTCGCGTCAAGCAAAAATTGCTACCTATTTGCTACTTACAGTCAGTTAATTGCTACCTAACTATAAAAAAATCCTGTTATTATTTTTACTTCAGTAATTGCTACCTGATTGCTACCCTCACGTTTATCAATGTCTACCTTGTAGCTGTAACAATAAAAAACTCATGATAATTTGAAAATTTTACAGGGAATGGACTAAGGGTTTTGAAATAAGCTAAAACGATTACAACAATGTTTTTATTGAAATAAATTTTTTTATGAAACAATGTCTATTTACTAATGCCCTTACTAAAAAAGATTGTACATAACAGATGTATAAGTTACACAATGGTTACTCTCTGTCAAACTAAGTATGACATTAAAAAAAAGAAAGGGACAAAATACCATGTAACTTATACATCTGCTATACAATCTTTATTAGTAAGGGCATTAGTAAATAGACATTATTTCATAAAAAATTAAAATATATTTCAATAAAAACATTGTTGTAATCGTTTTAGCTTATTTCAATACCGTTAGTCTATTCCCTGTAAAATTTTCAAATGATCATAACTTTTTTTATTGTTACAGCTACAAGGTAGACATTGATAAACGTGAGGGTAGCAATCAGGTAGCAATTACTGAAGTAAAAATAATAACATGAATTTGTATAGTTTACACAAACGGAGAGTGGACCAGCCATCCTGATATCAGAATGGCTGGACATTTTGCGATCCCTTTATTTTGGTTTATAGTTAGGTAGCAATTAACTGACTGTAGGTAGCAAATAGTAGCAAAATTTTTGGTCACCAGCTTGACGCGAACCGATGCAGACGACCAGCCATCCAGACGCTCACAAATAAATAAATAAATAAATATTTTGGTCGGTCAGCTGATTCATACAGAAAAAGTTTGAACCCGGTCGTAAAACGAATTTAAAACTTTGTCGATTCCTGCCAAAATGCAGTGGGTGCATGGGTAAAAAGGAATTCCCAGTGCACCCATTGGTGTGGGTGAACCCAGTGGGTACACGGGTCGCGAGGGAAAGCGAATCTGTCCTAAAGCGAACAACTGACCTTATTTTCTCAGAACTAATAGGCCAAATTATCTACCTATAACTTTAGCTAAGCCTTTTGTTATCAAATTTCCTAAAATAAAAGATGTCGAATGGTTTGTAAGAAAGTTTAATAATTATAGAAGTATTGAAAATATCTCCAGTGAATGTATTAACAAAGAAATTAAACAATAAATTTAGTTAGGTACTAACATATTATATGACTTTTACGCTATGCTAGGTAATAAGTCTAGGATAATTAACTAAAATTTTCATTAATATAAATACACTAGAAGTGAAAGTTACCCGAGTCAATATGTAACCTTATGTAGCTAACACAGTACAAAGTGAGGCCGGGGGTCGGACGCGGAATGTGCCCGCTGGCGGGAATGTGAGATCGGAGCGACCCCGGGCCCCACGACCACAACAACTTTAGCCGCTCTTGAACAGCAGGATGGCCACCTGGCCCAGGTAGAAGTAGATGAAGTGGCGCGTCTCGTGCGTCACGTACGACCCGAAGTTGCGCCCCACGATGCAGTGCCACGTCGGGTTGTACTTCTTGTCGAATTCTTTCTTGATAAATGCTGCTATGTCCTGAAATAAAAAACAATTCGATTGGTAAACAATCACACAATAGCCATTCACTTCCTTGAAGCGGTTGACCACACAGGAAACCACAAATTAAGCTTATCGACGACTCCAGTGAATATTGCACACAAACCACATCATTGTAAGAAATTGTTATGAAATACTTTTTTTGCACATTGTTGTATTAACATAAGCATACATAATGCCGTTTATGTAAGTAGGTACCTTAAAAAAAACATGTAATGATTTCAGATACAGTAAAAAAAATTAAACAATTGTTATTGGATATAGAATGATACTAACTTTTTCAATGTTGAATTTCTCGAGCGCTTGTGTCGCACAGTCCACAGCGTCCTGCTGCATCTCCTCGCTCATGTCAGCATTCTTGATCACCGCTTTGCGGTCACACATTTTGTCAGCTGTGTTGCTGTCAAAACCAATAAGACGTAATGAGGACACATTTTCAATAAAAATTATAGGTTATAAATTTTCTCTTTCTTATTGGACAAAATGACAGTAAATAGTAGGTAGGTATGGGTACAATTTACTACTGTCTCAAGTTTAGAATAAAACCAGAGTACAGATTGAAATGAGTATCTTATCTAGCACATGAGAAAAGGTTATCAAATTGATTTTATTGTGTCATTTCATTATATGTACTTTTTCAATAAAGGGCTATCTATGATGTGGATTGATCATTGATTGTTTACGTATAGGGAAGCTAAAAATAACTTCCAGCAAAGGTCAGACGCGAAATCTACGGCTCCAATGCGCGCCCTTTACGAAATAATTTGCAACAATTTTTATATATCTTAGAAACCTAGGTCGTGCGCCTATTGCCTGTTGAGAGTGCAAACAAATTGGTCACATTGATTATCAAAGCCAAACCTGGTTGCTTGAAAACTCTGACTAGACTTTTTCGTGCGAATTCTAACGGAGGCACTAGCAATAATGCCCGTCATTTATTAGCGAAGCAAAAGTGACGATATGCGCGGCCAAAATTCGATAGCCGAGATAAAATTATACCGCATTCTCTAGGTTATCACCATAGAAATAAATATGTTAAATCAATAGACGCATCCAGTGCACATTTTAGCCAAAACACGATGGAAATATGTCGCAAAAATATTTTTTTAATAAAAGTCTATTTTTTCACAGACAATACACCACTAAATTCACTTAAAAAATAAAGCTTATAAAAGTGAGCTGATCTAAATAGTATTAAAATTAATAAATACTCACATTTACTTCGGGAAAATGAATAAATTCTCACGAAAAGATTTTGATACCGGAGATCAAAGAGAACGTAATCACTACGCTGGAGATTCTATGCCTACTTTCTAGAGGATTCTTTCACAGGCTTCTTTCAGTGAAGATTACTTCCTTGCGCGCTAGAGGGCGTTCGAAATTCAAATAAAATGTGAAAAAGTATGTACGTGTTGAGTTCTACTCTGAGGAGGTTTGATAGTTGATAGGTGGCCAATATTAAAAAACATTAAACCACAAAAACGTCTCGTTGCGGGATACCTATTTCATACTTTTGGAAAACTTTTGACACCATTTATTTTATTTAATAAATAGTGAATAAAATAATACAATAAACAAACACCCATATTTTTTTTTCCTCGTACCCGTAAAATCTAAAGAAATGATATAAATATTTCATTTCCTTAGATTAATTTATGGGTGTGTACGAGCCAAAAAAATATGGGTGTTTGCACAGATGAATATACTGTGTTTGTTTATTTTTTATGATGTCATCCCTTGTCATCCAATGAGAGACTTTCAAGGCAACGTTCTTTAAAAAAATCTACTAGATGGCGCTGTCCAACGACATTGCTAGATAGTATGGACATTGTGCAAACAATCTGACCAAATCATCACCGAATCATCGTAATACCGGCTGTACACTCTCGCCGAGACACCACAAGACAGGCCATGCTCTCTCTCTTGCACTCGCACCCAGGGCACTCGTGCGTACTCTCGTACGAGTGCACTCAGGTGAGAATGTACAGTCGCCATATGATTATGATATAATATATATTTTTACAGTGTGTTTTTTTTTAAATTCTTTAAAAAAATGTGTTCTGGCGCAATATTTCAGCTAGGTTGTTGGACAGCGCAATCTAGTAGATTTTTAAGGAACGTTGCCGGGAAAGTCTCATTATTTCTTAAAATTATTATACCTACTAAAATTATTTATAATGTAACTGAAAGCTGAAAGACAATGCAATTAAATTAACTATGTAAGTACAGTAAAGGCACGTCACTCCATAAGTATGTACATGTTGACCTTGAGACCGTCTTTATGTCTTACGAAATAAGAGCTGTTTTCGTAGTTCATTATTGTTTATCTTATTGTGCTGTCGTGCGTAAAATAGAAGTGACTCTAACTTGCGGTACAAAACAGCGTATTTTATTTTCTCTTTGTCATACATTCTCTAGTAAAATTGCAGTTGCAACTTGCAGCCTGACTATTACGTATACATTCTACACTCTCGCCGAGACACTACGAAACAGGCCATACTTTCTTTCTCGCACTCGCACCCAGGGCACTCAGGCGAAAGTGTAAAGCCGGCAGCATGCCCGCTTCTTTCTTCTTCTTTATTTTTGTTATGGCAATAAACTTTCCTCTTGGAAGTAATTTTTGCCAGTGTCAAGTGTTAAATAGTTCAGTTGTAGACTTAATGCTCTAAGGTTGTAGATATTGTCTAATTTTTCATTAGAATGCGGGTGCATCGCATTCCAATGCTGCTTGGAGCATTTGGCACCAAGTATATCAAGACAGTTTACTCGGTTAGTTCTGCCGAGGAAGCCACCACTTCAATAAAAGTCTCAACTTCACACAACCAAGATCGCGCCTATTTCAATTATCCCACATATTGTTCAGATGCGTAGACACTTGTACCATATAACTGCACTAATTTTAAGACACAATATCCACTATGAATCAATTTGAAAATAATTAAAATAGACAAAAACCTAACTCGACAAAATGGCGCCAAAAACTCGTAGCCCGCTTTAGTCGGAGTCGATCTAGATAAAGGCTGTTTTCACATTGGACGATAACAATAACGACACGATACTCATATATCGTCAGCTCGAACGACAACGATATCGTCCGACGATATCGGTACATAATTATGTGACACGATATAACCAACAGCTTGCGGTCAGTCGCATATTTGCGCCAGCAAAAGTAACCGATATTCTACCCACACTGTGTCGTCACCCGATATCGGCACGACAATCTGTCGGCGACGATAACGTTGACTACAACGACACAGTGTGAAAGCATTTAGTAGCGATTGTATCAAACTACCAGGCCGACGATATCGTGCAGTTATATAGTTATCGTCCAATGTGAATATTCCCAAAATAAGATACTTTTGACTACCAGCCACTGGCAACACTGCCATGCCAGAACGTAGTAGTAGAACCTCAACCTCAGTAGAATAAACAACACTGACTGATCTGATGGGACGCCATGTTGGAATTTAGTTAATCAAATCATCAATCAATCAAACGCCGATTTGTATTGAATATAGCTAATTGTTACGTTCTACCTACTGTATATCTTAAGAATCCAGATCAGTTTATATTTGCAAAACATTTCTCACAATGTCTGGTGGAAGCGGAAGCAATAGAAATGAGTGCAGAATATACGTTGGTAACCTGCCCCCGGACATTAGGACAAAGGACATTCAAGACTTATTTTACAAATTCGGTAAAGTTACATTCGTCGACCTGAAGAACAGAAAAGGGCCACCCTTTGCTTTCGTCGAGTTCGAGGATCCCAGGTAAATTACATTGCAGACTGACGCCACATAGCATAGCCACTGACCACATTATCTTCGGTTACCTGACTTAACCTGACCCTAAATTTCGAATGTAATTTCTCATAAATTTTGACCAATTAAAGAATGTAGAAATCATTCAGTATGTTGTAAAATTGTTTTTTAATAATTATAGAACGAAGTTGATTGACACTTAATTACAATACCTATTACCCAACCAAGCTTAGAGTTATTTTGCAGCTATTACCTGCCTACCGTTGATAGAAAACTCGTGTCTGAGCAGAGATAAGCAAAATGTGGTGTTTTAAGTTTTAGACTTTTTAATATTTTTTTTATAATACACTTTAGATGATTATTTTGTCTGTAGTGCATAATTAGTTTTATTGGGTTTGATTTGTTTTATTACTATAAAGATAAAGTCGTAATTGACAATAATTCCTTGTTTAAACAGACGCAGGCGCTGATAACACTGGCCTTGTGACACTTGTTTACAGAGCACTCTGATACTAAATAAATAGGTTGATAAATAAATAATACACCAAACATAATAAAATCTATCCTATTTTTTGTTTCTTGAATAACAAAATGTCATAATTTAGATCAGTGGTGCCGAACTGGTATTGCTTCAAAAGCTATTTTGGAAATTCCGAATCAAAAAACCTAAAAGAGATGAAAGAGCGGGCACTTTAAAAATTGGAGGCAGGCTACCAAGTGCTCGTGAGCTAGGTTGAGCTCCACTGACTTAGATAGCTTTTTTAGTGTGCGTAATATGAGAGTGCAGACGCACACTAAAAATTGCATGTGCACACCTAACACATTCATAACAAAACGGTCTTAATGAGATAGAAGAACTGTAATTTGTTTTAATGTAAACTTTTCTTGAAGTTTGACAAACAAGTTAAACCAAGGTTTTGCCCTAGGAAATGTTTCATAATTTTCAAATAAACTTGTGTCTTTGTCACAGAGATGCTGATGATGCAGTGCGAGCTCGGGATGGTTACGACTATGATGGCTACAGACTACGCGTAGAGTTCCCTCGAGGCGGCGGGGGCGGAGGCCGAGGGGCTAGAGGTGGAGGAGAGCGCTTCGGTCCCCGGGGCGCAGCCCGAGGCCCCCCCGCGCGTCGCTCTGAATACCGTGTGATGGTAACCGGCCTACCACCCTCTGGATCCTGGCAAGACTTAAAAGACCACATGAGGGAAGCTGGGGATGTCTGCTTTGCAGATACTTTCAAAGATGGCACCGGTGTTGTGGAATTCTTGCGTCATGAAGACATGAAGTATGCGGTTAAGAAGCTTGATGACTCACGGTTCAGGAGTCATGAGGTGAGAATTTGTTTGACCTCCTTTTCTTCCGATTGTGATGTAAATGAATGTTAAAACAACGGAGGATTTGGAATGTTGTTGTCAACTTCAGGGTCAAATTGTTGCAATAAAAACGTCTGTAATATTCTTAAGGAACAGCCTTTTTGCAATCAGGCCACGTAACAGAGAGATTGGTGTGCAAATTGAAATCAAATCCAATGTAACTCAGTCATTTAAACAAGGGATAGAAAATGGTGGTGCTCATATTTCCCTCACTTATGAAACCTTCTCTTTCACTTTCTTAAAACATGCCAAGATTCTGAATTGCTATATTTACATCTCTTTCTCGCTGTATAGCATATAGAAGATATGCATTGATAGCCATTCAGAAAACTGACAAATTTTAAGAGATTGTATTACACTCAATTATTTTTGTTTACATCATGGGTCGCCAAACTTTTTAGCCTATGGGCCAGATTAACTCCTCCACGAAGTCCCAAGGGCCAGAGCCTAGCTAGCTTATCGTACCAATTTACTGTAAAAAACAGTATGTTGGTACGATCCGGACTGCTTTTGCGGGCCGGATTGTTGGTGCTCGCGGGCCAGAGTTGGCCCGCGGGCCGTAGTTTGGAGACCCCTGGTTTATAACTAGCGGCCGGCCGCGACTTCGTCTGTGTTTGCGTGGTACCCCTGACAACGTGTATGTACTAAAAAACTAAAACTCGCGCTGCGCGGCCGTTCTCTTTGCTGTATACAGGGAAGATTACAAGATTAGTGTATGAAACTGCCTAAAAATCGAACAAATGTTGTTATTTATATTGTTTAATATACTCCAGCAATCAAGAGATCAAGCAAACAGAAAACTGAAAGAAATGCATTGGCTTGTCGGAAGACAATCAGCTCTTAGCTTGGAGAATAAGGTTCTTATTTACAAAGCCATAATCAAACCTACATGGACATACGGAATGCAACTCTGGGGCTCTGCAAGTCACTCCAACGTAGAAATACTTCAACGATACCAAAATGCAGCCCTCAAAATTCTATGCAATGCACCTTGGTTCACAAAAAATGTAGAAGTGCACGAATACCTAGAGATACCATATATCAAAGACGAAATAAGCAAATCATGTGAAAACTACGTCCAACGACTTGGGACTCATAAAAACCAATTAGCTACAGCCCTACTTGACACCAGTCAAACCATAAAGCGACTGAAGAGAACACCACTGGCCACCATTTGACTGGGGTCATTTTTATGTGGAGGACATCATGTCGTTGGATGTGAAGTCCTAAAATTCCTGATTGCAACCAATTTGATTATGGCTTAAAGGCTGATTGCAAATAAAGAAGGATGGGAATAAAAAAAAAAAAAAATATACTCCAGCGAGGTTGTTGGTGTTTTACAAATTACCCTGTGCGTATTAGGGACAAGCAAGGGGGGTGCTATAATTGGAACTCGCACCACCATAAAACTTGCCTCGGGCCGCCCCTGGTAAGATAGTTAGCACTACACCTACGCTACCGTATATATATACACTACATGCCTCGACACGGATCTTGAGCGGTGAAATTAAAATATCCGTAGTTAAATTTCACCGCTCAAGATCCGTGCCGGGGCATATACCCGTGCACAGCATTAAAGATTGTAATATTAATATTACTTGACGCAGGGCGAAGTTTCGTACATCCGCGTGAAGGAGGACTACGGCGGCGGCGGCGGCGGCGGTGGCGGCGGCGGCGCCGACAGGTACAGCGGCGACCGCGACCGGTAAGCACTACACTACACTACACGCACTACTACGCGTTCACTTCGAGATTGCCGTCGACGACCGTTATGACGTCACAGCTAACGGTACTGTAGACAAAAAAGTAAAAAATTTTTCAACTGTTTTCATTTTTTTCTAGTTCAAAGCGTGTCATTAATTTATATAACAAGTTAGATTCGCCATTATGTAGGAACTTTACTCTTTTAATCATTATAACAACACAAATAACGAACGTAATGATTAAATCAACACTAGAAAGGCGACAGGGGGTGTGGTATGACGAAGCGGGCCGGGAGGTAGCGGCAATGATGAAGTGAACGAGTAGTACATTACATCAGAGCGCTTTCACATAAAGGCGTTCTAATCGCGGCCTAAGCCTAAGGGGTGGAGGGGGAAGGGGAGCCGTGTGTGAAAACGCTCTTAGTTAAACTTGATTTATCATTTCAAAGTTAGTTGATGGGTAAATTCATTCATTTAGTAAAATTGATATTTTTTTCTAATAATCAAAAATATAATTTACGTATTTCGACCTGTGTCTAAGGTATTCAGATAATAGCAATTTTATTTATTGATGTGTTGTTTGTCTTATGCACCCTAAACGATCAAAACTGCTTGTCAATCATTTACATTGCATCGGCTTGTCAATCACATTTTGATCATCTAGAAGCGATGCTTGACAAGCACGTAGCTATCACGTGATTACCCTGGCCTATCAAAGGTAGGCCACGCCCCCAAATGGTAGTTGTGGTGGTTATGCAATGTAAAAGATTGACAAGCCTTGCTTGATCGTCTAGGGGCTACTTAACGCGCAATTTACACCGCGGTGTAATGGAAACTAGAAATAAACTTTATTTTCATTGTGTGCAAACTACACACAAGTGTCTAGGAATCAAGCACACTCTGATCCTTACATCTCTCTTAGAATGCTGATCAGATCAGTTGGGTGTGTATAGCGATCTGGGTCTCCTCCATTCATTTCTTGGATGGCCATTAATCAAATCACAGATCAATCAATCTCTGCTGGAAAACCAAGGCTTCAAAGTTACCTCGTTATTAGTTAAAAATTGTGTTCGATCCCTAGACACTAGATATGTGTAAATACGGGCCAAATTGAGGTCGAGTGTTTTCCCGCGCAGAATCTAGCTAATCTTACTAGTTTGCACTTTACACAATGGACATAGGCTAATTATACTATTATGCTATGTACCATAAAATTTGCTTCCATTGCGGCGCGCGGTGTAAATTGAGCCTTAGTGTCTGAAAAATAGCCGTGTATATGTGTTGTTTGTTGTTCGTATATAATAAGCGTTGCAAGTGGGGGCAGGTCGCGGTCGTACTCGCCGCGGCGGCGCGGCTCGCCGACCTACTCGCCGGTGCGCCGCAGCTACTCGCGCTCGCGCTCGCGCTCTCGCTCGCACAACTACTAAGGTCAGTCGTACAGTATTGATACCTTTCATATCCGGAAGTCCTATTGTCACTGACCATACGTCCTCTAGATGCCTAACAGACGAAGTGATCGGATGACCGAACATTTATTATCTGCTCCGTGCTTCGAAAGACACCTTAAACTTTTGGTCCCGGTTGTAATGTAGTTGTTCACATTTATCAATCCGGATTGGGCTTGGACTGTTGCTTACCCCGGGCTCTACCGCCTAACTTATATTGCCATCGTAATGGGGGGCTGCCCCCCTAGCATGACAACCGAAACGCGATTATGATATAGCGATTTATCACGTTTAACTGTCAAATTAAAACCGAGATAAAACCTTAATCAAAAGGGTGTTAATGAATGAAAAATGGGATTTTTGGAAAATCCGTCCGATCCAATTTCGACTGCTGAGGTTCTTTAAACTGTCGAACTTTGAAGAAACTTATCAACTGAAATGGTGCACATTGCTTCCCTATTGTACCTCAAGTTTTTCCAGCTAAATTTTATACAAAGAAAATCAATCAAACTATGGCATGTAATGGGTGTTTTCTAAATTATTACAAAGATTATATTTTATTTATTGCAAGATGTCCTGTACGTACAAGTTTCGTATACGATAAGAATGTAATTTATAACACAAATGAGATTATATTTGAAATCTATACTTAGTTGTTACTTCTATATTTTATTTGCTGCAATCCTAGATTTTATCTTAATGAAATGTGTTCCATTTTATCACGATTCACGATCTTGCAGTACGGAGAGGAATCACTGAAGGTTTGGAAGCCATATTTACCAACTTTAGTTTCATTGTGTGTTTGAATTCAACATTAATTCACTATTTAGAGATATAATTTATGAGACCTATTTTTTTTAATCTTAAATAAGTTGTCTTTCTCACCCCTCCAGTTAAAAATGCTGACTGGATTTAAATTTTTTCTTTATTATTTTTAGACAGGCGTGCTCAAACAATATCCTCCATGTTAAGTAGTTCTTTGAGTTAAGTTATTATTAATTATAATACTTAAACTAGCGCCGCCAGTCGATTTTATTTTATTTATTCTGAATAAGCCCAATTTCTTAAAAAAGGAATCAGTCAAGGTTTTGTTATAACGTCTAGTATTTATTTATTGAATAACTTTACTCAGTTTGAAAAGGCATTCAAACAGTTTAAAATGCGATTTTGTTAAAAGTGGCCACTGCTGGTTCAAACCCGTTTTTAAACTATTGTAATGTTGTAACGTATTCAATAAACATTAGACGTCATTCACAAGACCTTGACTGATTCCTTTTTTAAGAAATTGGGCTTATTTAGAATAAATAAAATAATACGACTGGCGGCGCTAGTTGGCTCATGTCAGCCCCTTAAGACAAACGCCAACGATTGCCGCCGAACACGATCGATTATCGACGAACATCAGCGATTGTGTGAACGCGCCATAAAATTGTGTATTTGACTGATATTAAAATCGAGCAGTTACAATAAAAAATCAAACATTTTACTAACATTGATGAAGAAAGAAATGAAATCTGTAGAGTAAATGTGTTTAATTACTGTCTAAAACGAATTAATTGTGGAGCGTGTATGGCGTTACATTACGGTGACGTCACGATGCAGTAGTGCTATTCTTGTCTAATAGAAACTTTAATCTATGCTAGTATTAGAAACTTATAAAAGAAAAATCTCAGACTGTTGTTAACGTTTCGAAGATTATTTGAAAACTGTCAAATACTAAATTTTGCTAAGGGGGTGTCACATTATAGAGGGTAGTTTGAGCAAGCCTGTTCCCTATAATGGATCCTCCACATGCGCTGGCCCGGCCGGAAGGATTGTACGGAAGGCCGTACCACAGAATAGAGACCACAGAAGTTATACTACTATCGTATTTATTAGGTACGTTATAAATACTTACAATAAGAGATTATGATGTTATTTCGACAGGACGAAAATAAGAATCAATAATACGAAATGATTATAAATTAGATTACTATTTTTATTATAAATTAGATAAATACCTGTTATATTTCAATCACATATTATATCGTTGCGTCGTGTGTGCGTTGCTCGAGTGCGTAGGTACTCACTAAGCTTAACTTCTGTGTATTCTGTATTTGGCCGATACGTGTCGTTCCGGCCGAGCCCGTGCATGTAGAAGGGCCACAGACGTGAGGACTGAAGGTGATGTTTATCGACAGCAGCTCGCCGCCGCCGCCGCCGCCCGCCGCCGCCGCCGCCGCATACAGTTACAGCACCGCTATGCGCTAGTGTACCCAGGGCGCGGTGCCCGACCACCGCACGGCTCATAACTACCAGTATTACCTCTTAAACCTCCGAATCACGCTCTCAAAATCTCGGTATTATTTAGTTTACATGGACGATGTTATCGTGATATTGATGTTTGAATTATTTGATTTGAAAACCACAACATATTCGTGTAGCGGTTGTGGGTATTTCGCTTAATGTTTGCAAAATACTGTTAGTTATGAGTTGAGAGGCGCGGCTCCCGCGCGGCCCGCGCCCGGCCCCATTACATTGTGTAATCTGTCGCCTAACTTAGACGAATTGCCGAGTATATTTCTATACAAAAAATAAAATAACTTCTACTAATTATTGCTTCTACTTGTATTTGAATCAAAACAATCGATATTGCCGGTTTGACCGCGCTAACGTTTTGTGACCCTCAGACTATACCTGACTCTAACCAATATTGTAAGCGTTTAGCGCGCGTGAAATCCGACATAACTCGTTAATGCAAAATAGCAATACTGTTTACCGTATAGAAATGCACTCGGCGATGTTTCAGCGGCGCCGCGACGCTGCGCCTGCGACGTAATGTGACTCATATAATAAAAGCATTTTCTTTTGTTTCATCCACTGTGGATTGGGATCGTTGGATGTGCTTGGCTGGAGGTGTGAGTGGTAGGGCGCTAGGACGCGCGGATTTCTGGATCGTACCGAAGGATCTCGCAGCGAGGATCTGGTCTGGACGTAGTGCATACACTCGCGTGGAATTATGGAATTAACTTTTTGGATTGTGCGCGGTTGGAACTCGGATTTTGGATTAAGGATCGGACTGGATCTACCGGACGCAGGGATCACGGATCTTTGGGTATGATTTTGAAATTATTGCAAAATAACTTATGTGGAGTGCACGCTCGGTACAGAACATTAATGTTTGTTTGAATATCCTTAACTCACACTTTATTTGCTTCTCGATGTCTGCGTTTTGTGTAAAGTTAGGCCGCGATTCTCAGTCGGACAGCTTTGCTCGATAGTGTGTTGAAGCTAACCTTCAGTGTCATAACTTGGCATGCTTAACCGAGCTTCACCGAGTGCCAGCGCCAGGGACGGACGACAGATGATCGAGTGAACCTATTAAGATTGACCTAGTATTTTAATTAGACATATTGTAAACGATAAGTTAAACCGGAAATTATTATAAAAAGTAATTTTATGCGTAATTCGACTTAGACTCGAGTAAATCACAAATTGTATCATAAATGAATTTTAAGATGTACGGCTGAGGTTTAAATAATATCATAGTTTTACGAGTGGAAATGTAATTTAGGTACTGGATTTGCATTCCAAAGACCAACACAGTTTGATGGACTTAATAAAACACTAATACATAGGAGGTTGTTTAATTTATTTACCTAAGTATTACCCTGTCTATACTAGACTATACTATAGTTGCAGCGTTATATCTTGAAGCCAGAGTGTATGGCGCACGTGCCGAAGGTCAGGTTCTCGTAAGTGACTTGTCTAAAGCCCGCGTCTTCTATCATTGCTTTGAATTTTTCCTGAAAATGGTGGTGCATTAATACTTGAATAAAGAAAGTAGGTAATTCATTATATACTTCGTCTTTTCATAGTCGACCTAATTAGTAAATAGTTTTCAACAATTCTCATAATTGCCTTGCCATGTTGAGATTATCTTACTTTAACAAATTTTAACGTAATCTGTGCGGATATTGGTTTTTTATTTCATAAAATGTTATTTCATGAGTTAGATGAAGATGCGTCTGTCATATCAAAACATATGACAGATGCGCTGCTAATGATATGACAGACGCACATGCTCGGCTTGCGCCGCGACTTGAACACCGATATGTGAAAACGCTCTAAACGAAAATCGCTGACCAATTTAGTATTTTGTCGTAATTACTTTTTGAATAAATGTTTCAAATTATGATATCAGTCAAAAAAGTTGCCATGACAAAATACTAAAGTGTTTATCGACTTTCGTTGCTGACTGTACCTGATTGGGGAACTGTCGGATGCTCTCGACGAGGTACTGGTAGGGGCGCCACTGGCCCGCGATCAGCTGGCCCAGCACTGGGATCACTTGGAACGAGTACTGGTCGTACACCCTGGAAAGATAAAAACCGATTAGGTATTAACTCGCCCGAAATTCACATAAGTAGTTGGACTTTCGCCTTCGCTGTTTATTCTTTAGCTGTTAACCTTTATTCTCAACGAGTCACACTGAATCGTGTCACACTAACTGGTTGACAAAAAAATTCGAACAGTGTGACTCGATGCGAATTTTTATTTTCATCTAGTAACACTTAGTAAATGTTATGTTATGTAAATATTAAATCATATTTCTCTTGGAGGAGTTACCTAACACCGTTACATGATAGTAGATTGTGCAACAAGGGCTTAAAGTAGTGTATTATGTCCCGGGCGCTATATTGAACCCCGAGTACGAGGGGATCAAGATCGCCCGAGACAAATACACATTTAAGCCCGCGATGCATACTCTACTTTTTATACTTTCTGCAAGGCAATTGAAACCAATGACTGTTAAAAAAAAAGTACTTAAGTATTTTTTTGTCGTCTATTCTGTAGTGGTCAGTTCGACATTCGAATAAATGCTTCTTGGTGCGCGGGTGAAAATGAATTTCGTAAAAAGCTTTCATGTTTTCCTTCAATCAAGCACGACTACATGGGTTGCATTCCAAATTCAAATTCACATGGAAAAAATTCATGGGAAAAAATTATATTTAGTACAACATTGTGGACCCGGCTAGATCGTGGGGCTGAAATGACTTACTTTAGGTTTGCATGACATACTATGCCATTGACGAGCAGGTAGTATAAAAAGAATATTTCTTCACGTTCAAATGATGGAGAAGAATAGAACCAATGTGTGTAAGTACTGACCACTGCAGCGCGTCGTTGGGTATGTGGCTGAACTCCAGGCACAGGAAGCGCCCGCCCGGCGCCAGCACGCGGTACGCCTCCTCCAGCACCTACCACATAAATATGGAACATGTACATAACATACATGATCTTGACATCTCCAGACAATGGCGCTGCCCAAACGGATACTTTTGGAACTGCTTGACGTCTCCAGTCTTGGCACAGTGGCGCTGCCCAATCGGATATGTTTGGAACTACTTAGATTAGTCCACATTGACCATACATAAAATATGTGACATTTTTTATTTTTATTATTTACAACGGGTTAGCGCTAGGCCTGATGCCACCTCACCTGATGATAAGTGACGATAAGGCCGAAGGTGGAAGCACACTCAACCGGAATCCTCACCATTGAGGAACTGGCTATCTTACGTCTAACTAGTCAGAATACAACAATTAAATATATACATACTTGCTTCAGCCAATAATAATGACATCATTACTTTTATAGCCTAATAAGTTTCAAATCAAATCAAACTAGCTGAAATAAATAAACTTTATTTTTATTAATAAAAAAAACTTAAATACCTGTCTATAAAAATACTATTTCTGTTGATTCTTCTCTTAGATTAAACGAGTGGGGCTAGCCTAGCATGCGCACCACGACAAAATTTTCTCGACACTATACGAGATAAGTGTCGACAAATAGTCGCAGTTCACACAAAAATTAAATCGAAAATATCAAAATGTATGAAACAGCTGATTTTTTTTTTCACTATTTGAGAGTTGGTCCCATAGTAAAAGTTGTTCAGTTTGATGGTCCCTATATACCATATTCGGTGTAAGGGATATTTTTGTAACATGTTGTATATGCACATACACACAAATCAATTACCAAAATAGAAATAGAAATTTTATAAATACTATCAGTAGGGGCAATCGGGCATTTTTTATAAGCAAAATCCCAGTGGCCACCACTGGTGACGAATGGGAACTTCTAAAAAAAACCCCCAGTCTCCCCCTGTGGTGGCGAAACTGGTGGTGGCGACCGGGAATGACCGGCATTCTGTACCCGTATCACAAGCTGCTATCGAGAAAAAGCGCGTAAAAGTATTCGATAGTGTAATTTTGTACGGGAAATTGTACAGCGCCATCTTTTAAGCGCGTTTTTTGCGCTAGGGATACAGGTGTCTGGAACAAGTAAAGCCAGATGAAAAGTGCAAATCTGTTCACCGGTATATTTAACTAGTCTGACCTTGTCGACATGCGTGCAGTTCCTGATGCCGAAGGCGATGGTGTATGCGGTGTACGCGTCGTCGGGCAGCCGCAGCTGCTGCGCGTCGCCGCACGCCCACTGCACGCGCACGCCGCACGACTCAGACGTGTAGCCTTGCCTACCCAACATTCGATAATTACATGACAACCTCCGTGGCCGAGTGGCTTTGTACGGTTTTCAAGGTGTCGCCAACTCCGAGGTGCCTGGTTCGATCCCCGGCTTGTCAATTTAGAAAACTTATCTCTGTTGTCTCTGATTTCCTGATGCACTGTTTTAGTATGCGTAGTACGAGAGCTTGCCGACGCATTCTAAAGCGATGTCCATGTCACGCCTAACACATTCATAGCAAAAGGGTCTTCGTGAGATAGAATAACTATGCATACAAATGATGTCTAAAACCAATAGGGGTAAGAGTTGAATCATTATGCTAATAACTGTACACTGTACCACAACAACAAGAGGACACTAGATTTCAGACCCTGCCGGACCCGCCACACCACTGGCCATACGCCTGGTGGTATGGTAGGTCAAAACATACCACTGATAGTGACGTCAGACTTCTTGGCTGCCGAAAGAATCCGAGATCCTCGCCAACGCTGAGCAACAACAGACTGTTTGGAAATGTGTTTTGAAAATGAAAAACATTTTTTTTTATTTAATAATTATTTTATTTCCATTGGCGTGAACACCGACTTTTATCGTTTTCATCATCATCAAATGTTTCTTTTTTGCCGCACACACAAAATCCGACGACTACAATATCTTATTGCTTTCAATTATTGTAACTTCTACATCAATTATTAATTCTTCCGTGTTAAAGGGAACAATATTACAATATTTTTAGGGTTCCGTAGTCAAATCAACAAGGAACCCTTATAGTTTCGCCATGTCTGTATGTCCGTCCGTCCGTTCGCGGCTTAGCTCAGAGACCCTAACTACTTGAAGGCTGTAATTCAAGTTTGAATGTGTATATTAATTAGGTATGCCAAAAAATGGTAGAATAAAATCTTTAATAAATACCAGGTAAACAGTTGCTTTTGGAATGGAAAAAAATTCAGGACAGAAGTACATAAGTAAAAGGGAAAACTATCACCTGCTAGGTACACTTTACAAGTTAACGAGTAATAGTCGATCAACTTACAAAATTAATTTATATTGGAAAAGTTTTCAATGAACAAATTTCATAGAATAGTTAGGCGTTAGTTGTGTAAAACAGGAACTTATATTTACATAAGTTTAAAGTCATATAGTAATTGTATAAGGTAACTGCGGAACCATATACTGCGTGGCCCGACACGCACTTGACCAGTTTTTTTTTTAGTTTCAAAAGTTGCAAACTTGTTGCTGATTTGTGCGACTCACGCAGCAGATTCTTCAGAGTTTTCGGGCCTGGCAAAGTACAAATTCCACACAAACACCTAGAAGCCTCAGGATTGTGCTTATATGTTTAAAGCCCACATTTTCTCAATGAGGCTATAACGTATTCCTTTGTTCTTTCTTCTGCCCTGAAGTATTTGCAGCTTAATGGTAATAAACTGTTAACATAGGGAAGACTTGACTTTGCCTATGATTTTAACTTAAAATGTGCATCTCAATGGAATGATCCTAGATTCGTTAAAGACGACCAGCTCTCCAAAAGAAACACAATATTAATTTTGTTTACCTCTGTGCTCTGAGCTTCCCAACGTCCAACATGGCTTGGTTGATGTCGCACACGGTGACACTGCTCTGCTTGTGCTCAGGAGCTGGTCCCAGGTTCTTCAAATAGTTGATGTATCTGAATGTAATGTCACCTGTCACAAGTTAAAATTCGGATTTCAATTACATTATGGAAATTCAGCCGGTTTCTGAAATCAGCAAATTAAGTTGAGCACTAGGTACTCAAATACAACCAAAAATAGTGCTGAAATAGTGCTCAACTTCAATTTCTTAATTCAGAAACCAGCTGTAATTGTTTTTTTCTGTAACATCAAGTTACATCTGTATGGGATTTTCCTGAGGTATTTAAATAAAGCATCTGATATTTACAGCTGATATTAGATAATTGGATTCATATTTACCTGAAGTTTAGATGTTGGGTATTATGGAAAGCACTTTTTTATCAATAAAATCCAGGAATTTCGAAAAATTCAAGAGAACCCAATAAGACACAAATGACAGTTGCCCTAATTTCCCTAGTTTTATTGTCAGTGATTTTTGACAAAGCAGACATTCTTATTGTGTTGTAACAAGTGTCAAATCGGGCCTATTAAACCTCAAGGAATATACAAATTTTAAGAAGCCATTTCCATATTAGCCAAAATAACTTTAGGTAATATGCATCCGAATATTTGATCTCAGATCATCAGTGTAATGAAGAAAATAAATAATCAAATATTAGCCAACATCACAAACATTGCTCTGATCCCAAAGTAAGTAGCTAAAGCACTTGTGTTATGGAAATCAGAGACAACTGTGGTAAACACACACACCCTAAGAGTCTAATCAAAGAAGGGAGGGTCATTGTACATAATGATATTCCATCCGCATCAGACACAGACTGCAGTTTTCATTACTTAATTATGGAAGTTTATGCAATTGGTTGTCACCAGTAAGATAGCAGCATTTCTGACTGTCTAAAGCCAATAAAAAAATGACAGGTATTGTTTAATAATAACAAATAATTACCAGTGCCTCCAGCCATGTCAAGAAGTCTGGTTCCATGTGTGGGGGCCAGCCTGGCCATGAATATGTCTTTCCAGATCCTGTGAATGCCAAAAGACATTGCGTCATTCATCAGGTCATATTTCTCAGCCACTGTCTCGAACACCTCATGCACTGAAAACATTAAAATGGTTCCAATATATTCCATGTTTAAATTTCTTTGAGCACAGTAATAACAGATATTAGTTTATTATGCTAGAAATTTTGATAAAAAAATATATTCACTAATATTGAAAGATAGGAACCCAACTGATATAAAATGATCTGTAGGTACTTTTTCTTTTTTATTAAAAAGGTTCTTACTGAAATTGGAGTTATGGTGGTAATTCCTAATAATATTATGCAGCTGATTAATCCTATATAACATAAAAATATAGATAAGAGCCATAAGTACAGCATGAATAGGTTGGTTGAAGTTGGAGCTGCTGCTTCCTGCATTTACTTGTTTAGCTTTTGTAATATCTAGATATTGATCAATATGTGATTCTATTTGTATGAAAGGCTGCTGCCTTTCACTATTAAATCCTATAATGCCAGTAATGGCGACACAAGAGTTAGAATTTACCTTTTTTCCATTTTTCTTCTTCGTCCACTGTTTGGAAACCGAAGTGGGTTTGCTTGGACGAATGCCTTTCATTTTCTTTTTCAGATGCTTGAGTGGCTAAGGCCCTGGTTCTGAAATAGTTTGGTGGACCTCTGGTCCGCATTAATTTATGAATAACTTTTCGTAATGACATTTATTTTATTTATAACAAAAAGCAGTAACCGCAGTTCGCACGAACGTTGACACTTGACAGAAGAAAAGTTAAAGAAACGTTGTCCTGTCAAAGTCAAAATCAGCTGTGTTGTGTGTTTCACAGAGCTTTACATACATACCACTACTTTACTACAACTTTGTGCGTACCACCCTTCTGAGGTACCATCCAATCCACCCATATTTCACAAGGACCAAACTATCACTCTAATAAAATTATATTATTTATTGAATTTTAAACCCTACAATGATGTGTACTATCGAGTTTTAAAGCGTATATTTCTTACAAGAATACAGCATTGCCAGAAAGAGATGAAATTAATTGAAATTGAACTAAAATATTTCCTTATTTTTTGTACTGAAAAATAGGGAAATATTTTAGTTCAATTTTAATTAATTTCATCTCAGGTGCTGCCAAGTTATTCGTGATTTTGACGTGTTTGAAAGTTGCGCCCTCATTTTTTGTCAACTCTTTATGGTCAAGCTGTAACTTTCTGAGCTGTAACAAGGCTGTAACTATGTATATTTCCCGTAAAAAGAGAAAAACGTTTCGTTTCGTTCACTGCTTGCCTGTCAAACTGACAACACCAAGATCAGCTTTCACTGTCAAACATCAACAACATCAACAACAACAAACCAGCCCCTTAAGAAGAAGAACAACAAACACAAAAAGAAACGCTTGAAACATTTAAAAAATTACCTACATTACAATATTACATTTCTTCGCCTCGATTTCGATAGAAGAAAAGTGTAAATTAAACCAACAAGGTATATTTATTAAATCATTATAAACTAGTCGCTTCAACCATGACAACTACAGATAAAAGTAAGTACCAAGTAAGCTAAGTTTCTAGGTACGTTGTTGTACTGTACTAGCTAATGTGCTACTTTGTGCGAGTTAATTTTCTCATATTTACCTAGTTCTATTAATATCTTTGAAATCCTTTTCTTATTGTATTTTTTTCTCAATCATATTTACATGTCCGTGAATGAGTAACCCACTCCTATACCTACTTAAAAAGAATTCATATTTATTTCATCAGCTAAGGAGATACATAGGTATTAAAAGTCGTAAAACATAGGTACCTACCTATTTTCCAATATTGTAGCAGAGCACCCCAATGAGCTAGTGCACCGAGTGGCGCAATGCCAGCAACGGTTCAACTGGGACTGTGGCGTATCGTGCGTCATGATGCTGCTCGGGGAGGACCGGCGCCGGCACTTCCTTCAGAACATCTCCGCCATCTGCAGCGAGGAAGGGTTCAACCAGTCCACTTGGACTATCGACCTGTGTTACTTGTTGAAGAGGTGATTGTTAGGCCTTTTGGTCTCCTATTTTATGCTATATGTAAATTCAGGTGGACAAGAAAAAAATAAATTAAACATTTATTGTTCAAAGACTGCTTCAGGTTCACATTTCAATGAAAAATTTATGCTGTAAGTAAATTATATTAGTTATTAAAAGGTAGAGAAAGTTAAGTTTTTGTAATTTACTTATTACTTAAGTATATGAAATAATTAACTAACTAAAATGGTACATTTTATGGAAAGCCCGGGCTGAACTGCCTTAGTTATATAGCTATATGCTGTACTATACTGTCATTCATAAAGATTCTGTTTGCCCAGGTTTGGCATCAAGCACACCATGTACACCACAATGCCTGGAGTCAATGAAGACTACAAGAAACACAGCTATTATAACAAAATATTAGATTTGGTGAGTATTCTTTGTGAAAACTGATTTTTCAGAACCAAGTTTTACCACAGAATACATAATAGTACAAGTACAGAAGATACATTCTGCAGTCATTTTAATAAATAACAACTTTTACTACGACAATAAAGTTCAGATTGCATAGCTCTAATTCCCTATATACATATATGTATTGGTCGGCGTAAGAGCTCAAAATCGAAGGAAAACAGCAAATCGATGTACAGGATAGCAGTTTGGCACATGACACCATAACTCCTCTCCTTAAAGTTGATTTCTTTAAGAACTGCAGCTCATAAAACAGTTTTGACCTCAAGTATACGTGTGATAAACGGCTATCCTGTATATCAATTTGCGTTTTTTTTCATACCACTAGCACTAATAGTTAGATTCACCTGGAATAGAAGTTACCTCTCATTCTATCGCGTACTCTCATCTCTTCTGATGATGTTAGGGTTTAAATAGGGCTGGCCCGCCATTGCGTGAAAGCACGTGACTGAGACTAGCAGGGATTCTTAACCTAAAAGGTTCTTAACCTCTTTGCGATCTCGTCCAAATTTATTCATAAAATACCTAACGCCTGCCCCCTTATCCCTACAACGATGAAAATATAAATGTGTGTTTATAAATTCAAATGGCAAGTAAGTAAACAACTATAGGTACTTAGTAAATTAACAGTTTAATCTGGAGCTGTTCGTCGGGCCCTTTGGATCATTGTTCGTCCCTCAAGTGGGAATATATGGACTAGTGTGTTGGTGCGTATTCACATAGGAAGTGGGTAGCCGGCGCCGTCGATCTACCAGCGCTTATCGGCGCCAGTCCGCGCAGAGAGCCGGCGCCTGTTGCAGTCGGCACCGAGTCTCCATACTGTGGCGGCGGGCGGTCGGCGCCGGTTTGGCTCTGTTCGTGAATACGCCCTTGCGCTTGCGCAGGACAGAGAGCGCGTCCGGCGCCGGTTCGCGGAGGCGGCGGGCGCGGGCGTGGCGGTGGTGAGACACGCGCTAACTTGCCGAGAGCTGGTGGAACATGTCGTGATGAAGGGGCCCGCGTTGCTGCTGGTCGATGCGACCCGTCTGGCCTGCGACTGGTGCAGCCGTGACAAGTTCACTATAGAGTTCAGGTGGGTTTTTATGTTTACTTTCACTTTATTGAGCGAATTGTCTCTTGCATTGCGCTCTCGACATGCTCACCACCGCACAGCGGTTAATTCAGCAGTTATTTCGCGGCGTCACACAAAATGTATTATGAATTCGCAAGTCGCGCTGCCACGGGGGACACGTTAGTGTACCGCAATTCGGTGCGTTCCACCCGCGCGAGTGCAGCGCGCTCCACGCCGCGTTGTGTTCTTACTTATACATTTTACATATATACAACAATGATGTTGTACTACTGTAGTTCTCATTTTGTTAGGCGGTGGCTAGGTCTAGGCAGGGGCTACCGCGGGCACTACATCCTGCTCATTGGTACTCGCGGGGGACACGTCGTGTACCGCGACCCGGCGCGGGGGGCCCGCGAGTGCGGCGCGCGCCCCGCCGCGTTGCGCGTCGCCCGCGCCGCGCCCGGCACCGACCATGACGCCATACTTGTCGACAAGAGCTACCGGTAACGAGTCCCAGGTCAGTATATTTTATACACCTCTCATTATCATACCAGCCGCACGTCGCCCACAAACCTCCACGACACGATCGGCCTTGCGCTGGCTGCATCCAGCGGCTTCCTCCAATCTTCCCCAGCTTCTGTAGTATGTCCACCGAAACACGATAAATATAATATCGCGTGATATTGCGATTTATCAATACTCAACTGACAAAATCTATCGTCTTTATTTTATTTTTTTTAGTACACCAACAAAACAAACATTCCGACGAACTGAGAACCACCTCATTTTTTTGAAGTCGGTTAAAAAAAATACATACAGTAACATTACACATATTTCGTACACAAAGCTATGCTTTGATGTGTACGATTTATATTACAGGTATACTCAACATTGATAATGAACTCTAGCTTATCTATAAATTAGTAACTATATCTAAAGGTTTTTGAAGAATTTTAAAATGTTATTTACAGTTTTAAACAATAAGTACGTTGAAAAAGAAGATTATGAACAAAAAAAAAGAGAATTCTTAACAGTCGTCTTTCGATAGTTAAAAGCGATAAATCGCTATCGATAAATCGCTAATTATCGCGTTTCGGTAGATATACTAGCGGGGCTGATCGTTAGAGGGCTCCGGGGAAGCCGGCCTTCTTCCTAATCCTTGATATAGCACTAACTTAGTTTTTTTTATGATTCTACTACAGATTTTCCGTCGAATACCTCATCAGTGGTCAAATGGTGCCGCGGTGGTCCCAGGGTGGCCTCATACGAAGCTGCTGTACAAAGCTAAACTAAAATAATTGATCTCCTCTATTTATAAGTGAATTTAATTAAACAAAGCAAGACTGCACATAAGGTACGCGATGCAGTAGAATAATACATACCGCATGTAAGCACTTTTGACAGATGTTGACTTTTATTAGATAAACTATCGGGATTTACACCATGTACCTGTTTATTTTTGAGACTCCGATATTTCGGCGCAGTTGCATGCGCCATGGTCACGGAAGAACTGTCGATTGTTGCGTGCGGGTAGATGTTATTGGCAGACAAATCGGACTACCCTCCATCCAAGTCTTTTATTATTACGCTCGACTTAGAGCATTCCTAATGCTCTAAGACGCTCGATACCGGTACCACTGTCTGCAAACTCACTACTCACTCGAATCTGTTCACGACACTCACTGTATCTGTACGCAGGTACATGGTGTAAATCCCGATATAGTTTATTCTAATAACGTCAAAAACCATGGAAATTTAAAACATTATAATGTTGACTTTTACTACAAAGGCATAAGGTTGATGAAGAGATAAAAGTGCGTACATATTACTTTTGAACTCGACTGTACGTACCTACTGAAAATAACTGCTATTGTTTTTTTGTATAATTTATTTATAAATTAAAATAAAACATTTATTAAGGATTTTTTGCATTTATCTGAATGTATTAGTAAGTTAGTTCATAGTTAGTGCCATTATTGTATCTAGTTGGAATTTATTCTTATTACTGTTTTATAAACGATTTACATTATGAATACGATAGATGTTGCTCCTTTAAATTCTCTCTTTCTCTCCTGCTCTCTTTTAAAGTGACAATATTTAGTATAAGAAGGGAAAAGGAAGGTGCCTAAGCATTACATAAACAATGTACATGACCGTTAACGAATTTAAAATTAATTTTATGTTTTTTACAAAAGTTGAGTATTGTATAATATTGAAACAATAAAACAAGTTTGTATTACACTTTAAAACTTTTTCATTTGATTTCCTTTCTTCCCCACGACACTACCAAGGCGCGCTACTGGTAGTGTCGTAGCGTATCCACGGAGGATTTATTAGCGCCACTCTTATTTATGGATGTGGTTCGATCGATTGACACTATGATCAAGACAACATAATATTACTAGTTCGCTCAAATTGTATGCTGTTTAAAATAGATGTCGCCATGAGGTTGACACTGCTTTTCGCGTTGAAACAAAATTCTATAAAATTATCAAACTTGCTCACACAATTTAATTTTGGCGAGTCTGCCGGGCCTGAAATTAAAACAGATAAATCGAGCCCCAATCGGGTCAGAATGGCGTGCCCAAAGCTGAAGAAGCAGAGATGCTTCGCGCTTGCTCGGTCAATTATTTTACCGCTGCATTTGAAAATAATTGAAGTAGGCACGTACCTACTTTCAATTAATTATGTACAACAGAAGTGACCAAATTCAGAGTGCGGTACAAAACGATTCTCGAGTGAAGTTGCCGCTTCTGTTGTATCATAGTTAAATTAATCGTATATCAGTCAATATCATCTAATATTAAATATTGCATACATTTATGTGCGCTGATTTCTCAGATTTAATCGTAATCTGACGTTGATAAATTGGGATTGGGACTCGCGTCTACTTTAAGTACTTTATCATGGTCAGAAATATATAGGCAAAGTTATAAATTAAAGTAACATACAGGCAAAACGTCAAATAACTGTCACAACACAACCGTATTCCCTCCCGACCCGTCCACCCACTAGACTTTTTCACTGGTGGGTGGACGGGTAATTCACTATCCTAAAGGGCTTCAAAATGCTACCTTGTGAAATTTAGATACTGTTGTGGTATCTTTCAAACGCTGACGTCAGCGTTTGAAATGTATAGGAACGTATACGCTGACGTCAGACGTCGCGTATAGCGTAAAATACGAGACCATAGCACAGAATACATACCATAACCGCCGATGCGGGCGTTTTTTATGGAACCACGCGACCGACCGCTTTATGTAGTTTCAGCCCTTTACTTTCCCACTTGTCACAATGGGATTAGTAATTTATTACAAAAAATTAGATTATAATGGGAAAATTTTATTTTAAGTTTGACAGAAAATAAATACATCTAGGTACTATCGCGATAAATATGCAAGGGCATACGAGGGGTCTTCAAATTAAACAAACGAGATTGATTTTATCGTCAGTAAATCAATCGATCAGCTAAGTAGGTAAGTAATTAGTTGATTATCTGATACCGTAATAATATTTATTGAGTTGAATTTGTATGATGTTTTGATATCGAAATGGCGCTTTTACTGTTGCTGTGTTTAGTTGCCGCTGCTTCAGGTATATTCCGATAAAAACTTATACAACCAAAAAAATGAGTATTCCCATTGTCCCTCTATACCGTGTTCCCGTTAAACTGGTACAGCGGTAATTGAACAACATTATTACTCTATCCCTACTTTATAACTGCCGAAAAAGAGTAATGTTTTAATATTTTTATTTTTATTTTTTATAATGAAAAATTAAGACACGGAGACACGGTCTACGGGGACAACGGGAATACACCAAATAAAGTGAACTGGGTTATTATCTCAAAGTAATTGTAGCGGTATCGATCCCGGAGCCTATCGTCTTCGAGGGTGCAGACCATGTCCCGGAGATTCCACAGATCGACCCTCAAAACTTCTGGAAGACCGTCGGCGGATCGCTGAGGTTCAACCCCGCCAGAGACAACCAATACCACCTATTCACTAGGTAAGTCGGCTTATTATTAGTAACACCTCCTTAGAACACTATGTAGTATAAACTGCCTTAAAGGAATTTCTTTTACTCATCACGAGCACGAGAACGGGTGCTGCCAGTGGGAATGGGACTGCTTCTGCCTACTTGTCTTAACGTTTATTGAATTGTATGAATAGATATACTCGTATATATAATTTTTTTGTAATAGCCTAGGCTGAGCCTTAAATTTTGAATTGGGCTTGACACCTGTAATTTGATTCAGTAGAGGTGAGCTGATTAAATAATGTTATTTATTTATGAATCTATGTTAATGGTAACATGTATAAATGTAATGTCTGGAAACGATATACATATTTGTAAGTATCGTTCCTTCTAATAAAGCTGATAAGTTTTTTGCGCCCATTTTTTTTGTCAGCTAAAAGACGTCATAACATAATGGGTGGTAGGATAAAAGAATTGACGATTTAAAAATGCTTGTTATGTGAGCTTATTTGAATAAAGAATTTTTCAATTTCAATTTCAATTTCATGGATGTCTGTTTTGATTTTACAAAAGCATTCGATTACATCAGCAATCCTTCCGAACCGAAGGTTATTATCAGCTGAATCGACATACTTAGGTAGGTATTCTTATTTTTAATATAAACAGAGCGGCTCAAAACTAATCGTCACTAAGTTTTGTAAGTTAGAAATTCTGTTGTCCCCTCTGCGAGGAAAATGAGAGCGAGGCACAAATGCAATAACTCTTCGGAAAAGTTTTAAATTTCTAAAAACTAGGTATACATATTATTTTCAGGGCCAACCCCTCGGTAAGCCAGCCGATAGTGCAGGGCCTCGGGCACACTCTGTCCCAGTCTAACTACGGCAGAAACAGGAGGACAGTGATAGTCGTCCATGGAATGAACGGGAATGCGCAATCCCATTTTAACCAAATCGTCACACCAGGTAGGTTCCTACCTACATTCTAGCAGATTTACGAAGACTTCCATTGTTTCCATTTGTTTTTCGACATAAAAGAAAGGGCATCTCTTCAGAAATTTTCAATCACTGAGGAGCAAGCCACTTATGCTAAGTTTATTTTTATTTTTTTATCTATAACAGGATAGTGATTGGCCTTCACCTCAGGACGAAAGTGTAAGCGCGTTTAAAATCGTTGTAATGACGTCAGACTCAGGTAAGATGTTGGTAGCTAGCCAGGCGGACTTGAAATAAGCCCTATCACCAACTAAACCGAGTACATACGTATGTACCCCCTTCCTGGGAATGGAACCCGGTACCCCTGCGTCTTATACGTGTGGGCGAACCACTAGACCACAGAGGCGGTTAAAAGTTGATACAGGATGATAATATTTTTGTTTCAGCTTTGCTCAGGGCAGGCGACTTGAATGTGATAAATGTAGATTGGAGGGTTGGCGCGGCGCAAGGAGGGGACGTCATCGGCAATGCTGCCCGGTCAGGTAATTACACCCATTTACGTTGGCAACTGAAACATATAAGATGTTTTATAATTCAAACTTTCAACTCTTCTTTTGGTTCTAGCGGTCTTAATTATCTCAAATTTAATTAAGTATTTTCTTACGGTGCAGGTACACTGAATACTGATACTGACTTGAAATGCGATAGCTATAATTTTTATGCATTATTAGGTACTAATTACAAAAGTTGGATGACTAAGCAAGTCAAAGGTTAATCTCATCTTATTTTGTGTCAAAAGTCATATTTTTGTAAAGTATCAATGTCACACAGTAATAAAAGTATATCGTACTCAAACTTCCCCTTACAGGTCAAGCCGCAGGAAACTTTGTGAACTGGCTGATGAGCCAGACGGGCCAGAACGCGAACCAGTTCATCGTGGTGGGCTTCAGCCTGGGCGGGCTCAAGGCAGGCGCCGTCGGCAGGAGCATCCGGGGGGATGTCTCCTACATCGTCGGTGAGACTATTCTAATAATTCCTTTTCTTTCATTATTTCTTGCAACCCGTTATCTCCTCATTCAATATCCATCCATATCGATTGCCGTTTGGTCAGCGGTAATGTAATAAGAACCTACTCCACCGCCCGCGACCACTTCTGGCGGGTTCTGCCCAACGACGCGCTGTATACAGAGCAGATCCGTACAGCGGTGGGTTGATGGGCGACCAGCCCGCGTGGACTTCTACGTCAATACAATAATATAATAATGTATCGGTTTAGCTCTGGACCCACTCCACCGTCCCGGCCTTCCCGGCGGGCTCCGCCCCAACGACGCGCGGTATACGGAGACCATCCGCACAGCGGCGGACTCGATGGGCGACCAGCCCGCATGGACTTCTACGTCAATACAATAATATAATAAATTATCGGTTTAGCTCTGGACCCACTCCACCGTCCCGGCCTTCCCGGCGGGCTCCGCCCCAACGACGCGCGGTATACGGAGACCATCCGCACAGCGGCGGACTCGATGGGCGACCAGCCCGCTGGCCACGTGGACTTCTACGTGAACGGCGGCGACCGCCAGCCCGGCTGCGGGAACGACTTCGGCTGCAACCACTCTAGGTGAGTACTATATTCTAGGGTGAGGGTGAATAAACAACAGCGACATTTTCTTTAGAAAAAAAAAACAAATATTCATAATGATCTTTTTAATTTTATAGAAAAATGTTGTATGAACAAGCGGTTAATTTTGTTTTTTTTTTCTGACGAATATGCTGTTTTTTGCTGTTATTCACCACCGACTACTGTATTAGTGTAGCTGTTGTCATTCTGTATAGAGCATAAGAAAGATTATTATGGTTAAGATAAAAAAGCTAACATCATCGGCCCATGATTTACGTTACTATTGCAATTTCGTTTTTTTTATTATAGTGCTTGATCCTACAGTCTCGGTTTTTAAAGTTTTATGAACCCTACGCCATTTTCTGGAAACAAATATATAATTAGAACAACAGTTTAGCAATAAAGGGTAGAAAAGATGGATAGGTACACATGACGGCACCTCAGACTATATATGATGACCTTGAGACCGCCTTAATGCCCTACGTAATTAAAGTTGTTTTCGCAATTTAATTGCATAACCTGACGTGCTGTCGTGTGTACAATCGGCCACACCGGCGCTTTACTACTCTTGGGACCTTAAAAGCCTCTGCCCACTACATACTGTACCATACCATGACCGTGCAAGACCGGCGACGGAACGGTCTAGTCACTAAACCACTAGGATCTAGTGGGAATAGTGTCATACTTTTTAATACAAGTAATATTTTTTTGGCTGACACGTTCCTAACACGGTCATGGTATGGTACGTACGGTAGAGCGGGCAGATACCTTAAAGGTTAAAATAGCTTGCACGCCGCGCCTTCACTTACATTATGTAACCTATAAGTTTAGTTCGCGCTGGGGCGATGCGCGTGCACACGAATTTTACTGCAAAGTAGTAAAGCACGTGATTGGCCGATGGTACTCACGACAGCATTTCAGGTTATACAGTGAAACTGCGAAAACAGCTTTTATTACGTAGGGCATAAATGCTGTCTCAAGGTCAACATGTATAGTCTGAGGTGCCGTCGTGTGTACATTAGTGTATTGTATGGCAACATTCGATACGACTACATTAGTATGGTATGCAAAAACTACGTGTTTTGAAAAATAATTTGAGTACTGTTTTAAGTTTGGCTAAGTTGTAAACAAAAATGTGTTGTGTAGGGCTTACCGGTTCTACGCGGAGTCGCTGACGTCGGGCGGGTTCACGGGGCGTCGCTGCGGCTCGCTGCGGGACGCGCGCGTCGGCGCCTGCCACCTGCCCGGCAACCTCAGGATGGGGGGACTCAGCCCTAAGACTGGGTATGTGATACAGACTAATGGAGATATCTACGCAAAACTAGATGGCAGCACACGCGCAATGACTTTATTCACTCGAATTTTTTTGCATTTTTTTGTGATTGGACTTGCTTTACCGCGTACTCAAACTGGAATATGTTACAGCTCAAAGCAGACTTTTTTCAAGTTTTAATGTTACTCCCCGGTACAGAACAAAGCGGAGTAATATTTCATAAAAAAAAATAGTCAGCCAAACAATCACAAACAATTTATTGTATGTAGATGACATCGGTCATTGGTCATTGCGACGATGCGCCCTCTGTAGGGATAAAAGCGCCGTGGACATCCCCATTATAGGGGAATGAGCTGGCACCTGCTCGCTGCCTGAGGATGTGCGGAATTAGTCTACCCTTCTTCAAAAATCTCTTCATTTTCACACGGTATAAACCAACTTTAATTAATTTTATTTATTATTATTTTACAGATCAAACGGCATATTCCACTTGGTAACTAACGCCAACCCACCATTCTCTAGAGGCTAAACGGATTGTATACTTAACTAAACCGAATTGTTGACTAATTTTGTAATATTTTAATAAATCATTATTTGTCTTATATGTCATATTTTCTTTCGTTTTTTTCCCTATTTACAGTCAACAAAAGGAAAGCAAGGAAAAGAACTAGTTAGCTAAGTTAAGAACCAAACATTATTTTAATCTGTGGCAAAATGATACCTACAATTAACTTTGTTTACAAATCGGAGTCAATAGTCAATAGTCAAAATTTCTTTATTCAAATAAACTTAATAATTAAGCACTTTTGAATCGTCTATATTTTCCTACCACCCGTTCCAGACTTTTCTTCGATCAGAGAGATCACTTAATCATTTATTTTACGGTAAGTCCCATTACAAAGCTAATAAACAACGTGCCTTAATTAGCGTTAGTACCTACTTCTACTATAGGTACCAATTCAAGATCAAACATAGTTTGAATTTCAAACTATGTTTGGTCAATTTCTCACTTGATAGAATATTATTGGCCCAATGTTACAGTTTACACACACACTTCAGCATATTTAACGAACAGCTGACCTACTTACTTTTTTACTCGCCCTTATACTGGTATGATACTAGATATGCTTAATTATGTATTATTTTTTATAAATTAAAAATATTCCCGTTGTCCCCACACTAGTAGCCAACTAGGGGACAACGGGAAAATTGTTGGAAAAATTTTAATGCTAGAAAAACATTAAAAAACACCGAATTCATAATGTTTAAAATAGGTAAGTATTTTTCGTTATTCCAATTACAAATTATTTTACATTTTATTCTTACAGTAATACCTACCGGGCCAGATATTCAATGATATATCATTGCTGCTATTGATAAATATTAGGAACTGATTTGTCTTTTCTTCTAGAATAGGTTATGTACCTTTGAATAATCAAAGATAAGTACCTAGGCCCAAAGATATACCTAGATAATACACAACAATCTCTACTTACTGTTTTCTTGGATCATGGTCTATGTAGCACCTACTCAACAAGGAACATTTTTACTCACAACTAGTAACTACTATTGTTAGCCGAGAGATCCTCATTTGACGTTTGACGCAAGCCTAGCGAACGTCATTCATTCACTGCGTCACACGAGGTTCAAAATAAAATAATTCTCTATGGTGGGGGGTTCCCATGCTACTCGTCTCCAAATAGTCAAGTCAAGGCCGGCAACTAAGGTTATCATTCATGAATTCAACTGTCATGACACCGTAATAATTCGTTTCCAATGAAAAAGTAAATATACTTGCGGAATAATTAATGAATATTTAAATGGTTTTTGTGCAACCTTTTATTTTTTATTTTTATTTTTTTTTTTTATGCCGAAGAAAAACGCATTTACGCGCTTCCCCTCCCGCAGGTGAGTAAGAGGGGGGTATGTGGGACTCGCCAGGAGGGGACCGCAACATTCAACGTTGCGGCTCCCTCCACGACTACCTCCCGTGATCCCACCCAACCAAGTAGTTCGGTAAGATCTCGGGAGGAGGGAATACCCACTAAAAAACTCCGGCACTTACCCTCTCGCCGCTAGTGCCGCCAGCCATGACGCTGTGTGGGGGGCCGGGATGGCATTCTCCCCAACAAGTTTTTGTGCAACCTGTAAGTAAAGTGAAGCGAAACTTAACTCATAAACCTTTGGCTGATAAGCTAGTAATAGCAGGTAGGTGGGTAATGATTGCATTACATTATCCGAAAAATCATATACTATGTAGGTATACAACATGTCACAAAAGTCCCCTAATGCCGAATATGGTATACAAGGTGTTACAAAAATACCCCTAATGCCGAATATGGCATATAGGGACCATCAAACTGAACAACTTTTACTATGGGACCAACTCTGAAATCGCGAAAAAAAATCAGCTGTTTCATACAAAAATTAAAATTGAATATATCAAAATGTATGAAACAGCTGATTTTTTTTTTGCGCGATTTCAGAGTTGGCCCCATAGTAAAAGTTGTTCAGTTTAATGGTCCCTATATACCATATTCGGCATTAGGGGTATTTTTATAACACCTAGTATAGGGACCATCAAACTGAACAACTTTTACTATGGGACCAACTCTGAAACCGTGAAAAAAAAAACAGCTGTTTCATACAAAAATTAAAATCGAAAATATGAAAATGTATAGGGGGTATACTGCATTAGAGGTATTTTTGTAACACGTTGTATAAACATAAATATTCTACTAGCGGCCGCCCGCGACTTCGCCCGCGTGGAACTTAGGGAAATAACAAATATCGTTATTTATATCTGTCAAAGCTGATATGTTTCTTGCGCCCGTTCTTCTTGTTAGCTAAAAAAAAACCTGCAACGGGTGGTAGGAAAATACAGACAATTCAAAAGTGCTTAATTACTAAGTTTATTTGAATAAAGTTATTTTTGACTTTTGACTTTTACCAGGGTAAAGTAACCTATAGGTATGTAAATCCAGCTTCTAATCTGTCTACAACCAAATTTCATCCAAATTTTTCCAGCCGTTTAGGCGTAAAGAGGTAAGAAACAAACACTCACACCAAATATATGAGTAGGATCCACTTGATAAACTGAACAATGCAAGCAATTACCAGACAGCATGCGTATTGCGTATACCTCAGTCAGGTACATATTTTATTAGACAAAGTAAAGGCGTTTTGTCATTAAATTATTGTTATTTTTTTATTATATTTTGAAAAAATTCGATGGACAATTACTCTAGGTACCTGCTGGGAGAAGTTCGAAAAATCCTTTTTCCTGTTTAGAAAACTTTGCCAAGTTTGTATTGTACCACCAAGGAGGAACTAGGTAGGTACAATCATAGAAGTTATGGGTACCTACATATTTTTAGTAAAATAAGTAAAGCGAACGCGGTTTGCCTAAAAATGTATTTTAACCGTAACATAAATGAAAACAAAGCTTAACATGAGACTGATTCTGCACGAGGCTGATTTTGTGGCTTCCCGCTAGCTATATAATAACGGGTCTCTGGATGTTTGACAGTCACCAAGTCATGGCCCACAGAGATGTAGTTGGAGTGTTTTTGTGCGTCATCAGTGTGGTCAGCGTTATGGGTACAAGCAAATCTGTGAGCATGTGTTGTATTTATTATTATTATTATTATTATTATAAAAAACGGTCACGAGCGAGTCGGACTCGCGCACCGAGGGTTCCGTACTGTTACGGAGCGGGTCAGCGAAGAGTTTTTAAAAAAAAACTAAATGAATTACACACGAACTTTACTTCCGAAAAATAGTATTATGACAATTAAAAAGGTTCGCGCCCGACGGAGGTCCAATCTGAACTAACTAGAAAAATGAAATAATTGAATGAACCGGAGAACGGTTTCCTATTGCATTGACGTCAATGCAATGGGAAACTAAGCAATTTTATTTTATATAGTTAACCCCGCAAATGACGATATAACAACCCCCCCGTTAAGATCGATCATCACATCTTAAAGTGATGAGAGATAAATTAAAAGATAACCCGAAAACTAAAGATTGGACTTCTGTTTGACCGATATAATTAAAACAGTTACAAAGGAAACCAATGACAATAATCAAGGTAAGACTACTACAATATTATAGGATAGTTTAAGGGAAGGTTTTTCTTTATTAAGGATAACATCAATTACTTATATTTAGCTTAGAACAAAAAGTGAATACAAACTATTTTATTAAGATAAGATGGATGGGAATTGAGAAGATTTTTCTCAGTATATAAAAATAATAATTAAAGACTTTTAGTTAGAAGTAAGTTTCTTTTTATAGGAGTTTTTATAGGAGATGGATTTTTTATCGCATCTTCTGATTCTGATCCATCTTTTCTAATAACATCTTCATAGATTGTTATTGAGGCTGGATTTGTTTTGGATTTGGTGTTATTACACTGATTGAATATTTGAATGCAACATGAAGATTGCTTACGATTACATATTTTCTTATGATATTTAATTAAAATAATAATTAGGAAAAGGATGCTGATTACGTAACTCAGGGACATGTAATGAATGCCATAGGTCTCAAAGTGAGACGGATTTTCAATTTTATTAATTTCATCTTCTAAAGAATTCAGATGGATGCTGGCATGTACCAAAGAGTCAAGATTGCCTACGTTACTTAATTTAGAAAAAGGTAACTTCTCAAATGTTTTATTTATCTTGGACCGTTCACAACAATCATCTAATGAAATATTGAAATTTGAAATCGTATTAGTTACGTTACCGAGTGACGTTTCGCCAACAGCGGTAAATTGTAGCGTTTTATAGAACGCTTTGCAGTTTCTCGGTAGGGTTAAGATGCCAGTACCGAATAAGATTACGTCTAGACTTACATCTTCGTTATTACATGTAATGTGGCATTTCCCTGGTTCCGATTGAACAAATATCCAGCGGTTAAAACTAATCTTATAAAATACATCAATAGAACCATGAATTAACTTAGTTACACACGTGTCTGGGAGTTTAGTTACCACTTCACTTAGTAGAGTCGTCTCGCACGTTGGATTTGCAATCACTGAAAACATATTTATAAGTACACACACATAACACTTCTCACTGATAAGCTTGCATTTATCGATGTCTTTTATTAGTGAGTAAAACATACGATCAGCTGTTATTGCTACGTGCGAGCTTGTTGGCTCGATGAGTATGAAAGTGTCAGGTTTCGTGATATCGTAAGGAACTGGTAAAGGAATAATATTATAAAGGTTATAGACTTGAGGTAGGACTAAAGGAATCTTAAGTACTATAATAATCTTATTTAAATGATAGTAGCAGACTAACTGAGAAATATCAGTTATTTCTTGAATATTTTGTAAAGTTAAAGAAATAGGAAGTTCGTAATGGCTAGGAAGATTATTTCTATTCTTATCTAATTCATTATATAGTTGATGCGGGCTGAGTACAGTCGGATGCAAAACGTTTAGTTTCGCGAATAAAATAGCATTATTAACGTCATCGATATCAAAAGATAGAGTTAAGATAATAGCTTCTAAGGAACTTAATAAGGAACTAAGTTGAGATTTTATTTCTAATTTATCATTAGTATTGGAAACTGTCTCTAGGGTTTTGTGTATGATTTCCATGTTTTCTAAGAGATGTTTCTCGTTTCGATCGACCTTGGACATAGTATTATTAAATGACGAAATAGTAGATTGAATTACGTGAATATTATCTTTCATAAGATATGCGAGATGTTTTTCATCCGTCTGTACATTATCTATAGCTTTCGAGAATTTAATTGCATCTTCGGAATCTAGTGTGCCGAAGATTGTTTTTAAGAGTGATCCTCCCAAATCAAGAAGACCTCTTTTAAAACGTTTCTTAGGCTTTTCACTTTCAAGCAAATATGAAATAGAGGAAAATTTATTAACATTAGTAAGATGCTGATTTTTCAGCGCCGATAAGGAATTGATGCAATCTGATTGTATCTTAGATGACGTGAAGGAATTACAGAATACGTTAAGCTTTTCAAACAAGAATTCTATTTTATCTAGATTAGGTTGTATGTGACTTATATCTATATATGATACGACATTCCAGTCGCTATTAGTAAACTTAACGTCTAAAAGCTTATCGAAATATAAGCCCGGACTACTGACTATGGGTGATACGTAATCACACTGCGCGTGCGGCGACAGCGCCGATCTGAAATAGAACGAAAGGGCTTATGATTACGTCATACCTATTATTATGTATTACTATATAACTTACTGACCTAGGTTACTATGACGTGTCATGATCATGAGCACGTTTTATTTCGTCATAGTGATGACGTACATGTTTACGATTTAAGGATCATTCACACAGCTCCGGCGCGGCAACGGCGCGCCACCGGCGAGTCAACGGCAAAAATATAGTTACATACAAGTTGTACTACACTGTTCACACACATCAGTCACCTCGCCGGCATGTCACCGGCAAATCAAACGCGTATTGCTACGGCATGCCGGCCGGCACGGCGACGGCCCGGCGACGGCACGGCACCGGCACGTCCGGCGCCTCACCGGCATGACTAGCAGGGTTGGCAGATAAGGGGATTTTTTAGAAATTTTGGGAACATTTTTAATTATTGGAGAAAAAAATAAACTTATTTTCATACAAAACGTATCTTTCATACAAAACGTTATCTAACGAAATAAAAACAAGCTTATTTGGGTAAATTTTTAATCTTCTCTTCATACAAATTGATAGAGAATGTCAGAAGATAATTTCCGTTTCATATAATTTGTCAAATCCAAAATAAATAAAAGTGAAGGTAGGAAAACACTATCACAGAATACATAATAGTACAAGTACATTGTCTAATGATAATTCTAGTGAAAATTCTAAAAAATAGTATCTTTACTTGAACTTAGTGGAAAAGGTAAATCAAGTCTAATAAAGTTACCAAAATATTACCAAAAGCAATATAAAGCATGTTTTTGAAAGTTGAAATATAATAATACTTTATTTTCATACTACAATGTACTTTTTCTCTACCGATTATAGCAACCAATACTTTATCAAAACAAAAAAGTGGCAACCCTGTTTGCCGGACGTGCCGTCGCCGCGCCTGTGACTTGCCGGCCGGCACGGCGACGGCACGGCGACGGCCCGGCGACGGCACGGCACCGGCACGTCCGGCGCCTCACCGGCATGACTAGCAGGGTTGGTAGATAGGAGGATTTTAACGAAATTTAGGTTTTCTTTTTATTATTGGAGATAAAATAATCTTATTTTCATTCAAAACGTATCTTTCATACAAAACGTTATCTAATGAAATAAAAACAATCGTATTTCGGTAAATTTTAAATCTTCTCCTCATACAAAGTGATAGAGAATGTGAGAAGATAATTTAATATAATTTGTCGAATTCTAAGTAAATAAAAGTGAAGGTAGTAAAACATTATTGCAGAATACATAATAGTACAAGTACATTGTCTAATGATAATTCTAGTGAAAATTTTAAAAAATAGTATCTTTACTTGAACTTAGTGGAAAAGGTGGATTAAGTCTAATAAAGTTACCAAAAGCAGTATAAAGCATGTTTTTGAAAGTTGAAATATAATAATACTTTATTTTCATACTACAATGTACGTACTTTTTCTCTACCGATTATAGCAACCAATACTTTATCAAAACAAAAAAGTGGCAACCCCGTTTGCCGGACGTGCCGTCGCCGCGCCGGTGACTTGCCGGCCGGCACGGCGACGGCACGGCGACGGCCCGGCGACGGCCCGGCGACGGCCCGGCGACGGCACGTCCGGCGCCTCACCGGCATGACTAGCAGGGTTGGTAGATAGGAGGATTTTAACGAAATTTAGGTTTTTTTTATTATTGGAGATAAAATAATCTTATTTTCATACAAAACGTATCTTTCATACAAAACGTTATCTAACGAAATAAAAACAATCGTATTTGGGGAAATTATAAATCTTCTCTTCATACAAATTAGAAAAATTAATAGAGAATGTGAGAAGATAATTTAAAGTGAAGGTAGTAAAACGTTATCACAAAATACCTAAAAATAGGTGCAAGTGATTTTCGACCTTATGAACAATGAAAATTCGGTTGCTTTTTCCCCATAATATTCTCGTTTACTAACTTTGCTGTTTCATAAAAACTGTGATTTTGATTAATGTCAATAAGGCCGAAAATCGCTTGTACGGTCAGAATACATTTGTCTACTGATCTCTAGTTAAAAAACGGGTGCAAGTGATTTTCAACCTTAATGACATTTATCAAATTAACTGTTTTTAGAGAAACCTCAAAGTTAGTGAATAAGAATATAGGAAAAAACATCCGCATTCCAAACGTCACTAAGGTCGAAAATCGCTTGCACCACTATTATTACGAATTCTGTGATAATGTTTTCTTACCTTCTTTTTTATTTACTTTGGATTCATTTCATTCAGTTCTTCCGTGACCATGGCGCATGCAACTGCGCCGAAATATCGGTGTCTCAAAAATAAACAGGTAGATGGTGTAAATCCCGATATAGTTTATTCTAATAATGTCAATAACCATGGAAATTTAAAACATTATATTTTTTCTACCTATTATAGCAACCAATACTTTATTAAAACAAAAAAGTGACAACCCTGCTTGTCATGCCGGTGAGGCGCCGGCGCGTCGCCGGAGATCTGAAATGCTTGTTCACACACGTCTGTGAAGTTGACGGACGTGCCGGTGCCGCGCCGGAGCTGTGGGAATGATCCTTTATAAGTAGCGTCACGGAGTGATTGCTGTTTAGCTTAATTATTTTATAAGGGCCCTTCCAGACGGGCGACAAAGCCTTATTTTGTTTATGGTGACAGCGAATATAGACCATATCACCAGCGTTATATTTTAAAGGTTTGGTGTGTGAATCATAGTAATTCTTACTTCTCTCTTTTGAAGCTTGAATGTTTTGAAGAGCCTTTTGGCGGCTATAATAAAGCCGATGATTTAGTGCACGTATGTAATCGGTGTAGGTATTGTTATCAAGAGTGTCTATACTGGATGGTAGATAAGGCTTAAAGCCAAATAATAACTCTAAGGGTGAAAACCCTGTTGTAGAGTGAACATTGGAATTATAGGCTATCATGGCGCTCGGGATGTAAAGGTCCCAGGTGTTTTGATTTTCACCTATATACGACCTTAAGTATTCCTTAAGGGTGGAGTGGCTTCTTTCAAGTGCACCACAGGTTTGGGGATGGTAAGGTGATGCAAATATATGTTTGATGCTAAATAATTTTTCAAGCTGTTTGAATAGATCGGAACAAAAATTAGTGCCTTGATCGGAGATAATCATTTTAGGAATTCCCATGTGCGAAATGTAATTTACAAATAATTTGGCTGTTTCTTCAGCTGAACAGGATTGCATGGGATACGCTTGAGAAAACTTGGTGAGATCATCTTGAATGGTAAGTAAAAATTTATATTTATGTTCATATGTTTCAGGGAGCGGGCCGACAAGATCAAGATAGACCTTTTCATTAGGACGAGATGCTGTGGAAGTAATTATCATAGGAGCCCGATTCGTTTGCCGTAAAGGTTTGTTAATTTGACACGAACGACAGTTTTTGACGTAATCTTCGATATCTTGTCGCATATTTTTCCACCAAAATTGAGACTTAATTCGTTCAAGCATGCGGGAGATTCCGGGATGACCAGCGAAAGGTGAGTCATGATTGTCTTTAAGGATCTGCTTAACCTCATCTGGCGTCGGATACTTTATAGAATTATGATAGATATTAACCTTTATGTTGGTGTTATGAAAAAGGAATGCTATAATATTGTATATTTTCGTAAAGGATAACTTTGAGAAAGGATCTGTAAAATCTGATATGGCTATTTCCTTCTCTTCTGAGTACCAGTATTTTACCATGTCGCGATAATCGCGGATAAGATTAAATATATCCTTGTACGACATTTCGTCAAAATGATTTAGTTTAACAAATAAGTGTGTAAACACGTGCTTATCGTTAGAAGTTGAATAGTAGGTATGAAGTTCGCGTTCAATGTCTTGAATATTAGGAATGTCAGGATTATCGTTTGTAGTTGCGTTAAGGATGTCACTACAATACGGTATCGACTCATCTAAGTCAATTGATGTTGGATATGCGATCAACTTGATTTTAGTTTTTAATAAGGACTCGTTGTGTTCCTGGATGACCGTGTCGAAGGTAACACCGGGTTGTTTAGAGATTTGAAGGAATTGTTCGTAAGTTTCCGATATAGAAGGAAGACTATGGGGATTGGCATCGTTATCAGGAGACAGCGTAGGGTTGCAAATCATTGAATTAGAGTCGGTATTATCCTCAAGGACATTTACCGGGAATCGAGATAACGCGTCAGCGTTCGCGTTTAATTTACCCTTTTTATATACGATTTCATAGTCATATTCTTCGAGTTTTAGGCGCCATCTCATGAGCCTAGAACCCGGATCTTTAACATTGAATAGCCACACGAGAGGTTTGTGGTTTGTTATTATCTTAAATTTACGACCGTATAGGTAAGGTCGGAAGGTTTTTACACCGAAAAGGATGGCTAAGAGTTCTTTTTCTATGGTGGCGTAATTTCCCTCAGCTTTATTAAGGGTGCGTGACGCATATGAGACTGGCTTATCTTTGCCAATTTCGCCTTGAGAAAGAATAACACCTATTGCGTAGTTTGACGCGTCGGTTGTCAACAAGAATGGTTGTTTAAAATCAGGATATTGAAGTAATGGAGCCGTAGTTAATTTTTCTTTTAATAAGGAGAATGCTAGTTCTTGTTCATATGACCATTTGAATGTGGCATCCTTTTTAAGGAGTGAAGTCAAGGGCTTAGTTATTTGTGAGAAATTGTTTATAAAGCGTCGGTAATAACCGACAAGGCCTAGAAAAGATTTGATGTCCTTAGGATTTTTGGGAATTGGAAATTGGCTGACTGCCTTGATTTTTTCTGGATTTGGGCACACACCTTTATCAGTGATAATGTGGCCCAGATAAGCGACTTCGCGCCGAAGAAACTCACATTTGTCTGGTTGGAGTTTTAAATTGAATTTACGTAGTCTGTCAAATACTGATTGAATTTTAGTTATATGACTTTTTAAGTCGTGACTGTAAATGATGACGTCATCGAGATAAATATAAGCGTGAAGACCTTGGAGACCAGAAAGAGCGGTATTCATTAGCTTTTGGAAGGTAGAAGGGGCATTCTTTAACCCAAATGGCATTCTAGTAAACTCGTAATGTCCGGCGACGTCGGAATTTGTGTTGACAGTAAATCCTGTCTTTGGCGCGTCCTTGGGGCTCATCTTGACCTGATGAAAGCCACTTGAGAGATCAAGGGTGCTGAAATACTTGGAATGACCTAGCTGGTCGAGGATATCAGTGATGAGAGGTAGAGGATAAGTCTCTGATACAGTGACGTCATTGAGGCGGCGATAGTCTATGACTATGCGCCATTTCTTTTTGCCGGAAGCATCCATTTTCTTGGGAACTACCCAAACTGGGGCACTCCAGGGTGAAATTGATGGGCGAATAATTTTTTGGTCTAACATCTTTCGGATTTGGGAATCAACTTCGTCCTTGTGACATTCAGGGAAGCGATAAGATTTTACATGTATAGGAGGCGCATCTCCTGAGTTAATTGAGTGCTCGATTGCATTGGTATAGGATAAAGGTTCGCCTTCTAAGTGCAAAATATCTGTGTATTCAGAACAACAGTTTAAAAGTGCCTTACTTTCTTCGTTATTAAGATGAGAGCAGCGAATGAGATCTAAAACCATTTTGTGATCTATCAGATTTGTAATCGTAAATGGAATTAATATTTTCGTAAGAGTCAGTGTTCGAGTTAAGTTCAAGGGGTGACACTTCTACGTAATAATCTTTGACTCGGACCTCAGAGTCGGTGGTGTTTAAAACAGTAATATTTATTCTTTTATTCGGTTTTATAGTAACCATGCAATTTGCAATGTAAACACCATCACTTATTGTTTGATCTAGTACGAGAGCTTCGTTATTATGATAAGACTCGGGCGAGTAATTTGATATCGCGCATTCGATAATTGCTTCGGAACGCGCAGGAATAATATAAGTTGGCTGATTATACTTAATCTCCAGACTTTGTCCGAGAATGTTCAATAATTTTATATCATAATCGATGTTCGCTTTAAAATAACCTAAAAAGTCACTGCCGATGATGCCGTCATGATCTAGACTGACGTCATCGTTAGTTACGTGAAATTTGTATGTATATATTTTTGTTGATAAAATAAAATCCATTTGAATTGTACCTAATGTTTCAGAGCAATGTTCGAGGCTGTTAATTCCTTTGATCTTAACTATCTCACGAGATAAATCGAGTATTTTATTTAAGCTTGAGCGTTTGACAAGGCTTATACTTGCGCCCGTGTCTATAAGAAAGTTTAAAGGATTTGAAGAGAAACTAGTATTTAAATATGTGTGAGGCAAGGATATCTTTTTAATAGATAAATTTATTTCAAGGACAGCTGCAGAATGTTCGACATCATTCGAGACTGGAGATGATTGACTCAAGTTTATGTCTTGAGATGCACATTTATTATTTTGATCACAAATAGTATAAGAGTTAGGATAAGACTTTGTGTCACAAGATTCATCACAAGATTTAGTATTATAGGATGCTGTGTTCGATTTAAGATAAGAATTTGTACAATCTGTACGACTCGGCGGCGTTTGCGTCCGAGATGCAAAATGGCTCAGAGGCTGTTGCGCCTGCTGAGATGTAAGAGATGATGATTTAGGACTCAACGAAATAGGAACTCTCTGTGGAGCGTGTTGAGGTGCGTTATTTAACTTAGGACTCATCGAAATAGAAACTCTTTTGGGAGCATGATGAGATGCATTATCTGATTTAGGACTCATCGAAATAGAAACTCTCTTTGGAGCGTGACGAGATGCATTATTTGATTCAGGACTCATCGAAATAGAAACTCTCTTTGGAGCATGATGAGATGCGTTATAAGATTTAGGAATAGATTTAGTATGAGGAAGATTAGTGCCTAAATAGCTATTCGGAAAGCGACGGCACGGCTTCGAATTCCGATAATTTAGTTTAAATCATAATCGTTAGTAAATTCATGTGAAACTTGATACGGTGTCGGCGACGACGGTGCCGACGTTGACGGCTGTTCGTAAGTAATATGATGCATGTTTGCCGGTCTGTTTGAATTATTATATTTTTCATTATTATATTTTCTTTTACGACATTCTGTAATGTCATGCCCCTTACTTTTGCAATACCTGCAGAAAACGTGGGACCGGGAATTGTCATTTGATATTGGTGCTGGCGGTCTACGATCTGGAAAAGCACGTGGCGGAATTGCACGTCTTATTTTGGAGAAACACTCAGACTCCGAATGCCCGATTTTTCCACAGGTTCTGCATTTCGGCTTAGTTGCCGTTTTAAATAAGAGATTTTGTATCTTTTCCTCTTCAAGAGCGATATTGATTGCGTCGTTGAGAGATTTGGGGCTTCTACATCTGACGTTATTGCCTAGACGCGGATGCAAACCTAAGGAGAAAGTAAATAAGGCTAGATCTTCGGTCATTGCGACGCGACCCGGAAGATCTTTCTTTAAAGATTCAGAGTTATAAATTTCGGCTTGAAGATCTGTGAGACAACCTTCGACCCTAAGCGCGAACTGAGATACGGTTTCGTTAGATTGTTGTTTACACGACTGTAGATCTAGCAGCAAATGGTTGTAGTGTTTTCTTTCACCAAAATTTTGTTTTAGGAACGATTTAATTTGGTTAAAATCATCAAAAATTTTATTCGCACACGCGATTTGGGCTTTGCCTTCTAAACGAGATAAAATGTATTTTGTTAGTAAAATCTTTTGGCTGTGTGATGCTAGATCTATAGCGTTTTGACAATTTGTAAGAAAAGCGGTGAGAGTTTCGCGGTCACCTTTATAAGTGCCTATAAAATTGCATAGCACATTGATGGGAAATTGTTCGCTTAGTACTATTTCACTGCTTTTCTTAGCTTCGACCGACATTGTAACTTATAGATAAACACCGACAAAAAAATAAGGTAAGTAATTAGGTATAAGGATAACGGTAAGTACAAGGATTAAAATACTAATTTCGCATGTAAGTTGTTATAAGATTAATTAGTTAAGGATATTTATATTTAAATTTGTATTATAATAAGGATAATGTATGACATTAGATAATACTTAGGAAATTACTTGGATCAAGGATAATTATGATTTTTAAGGATATAGGAATAAGGATATAAATTGAGACGTAATACGTTTTACTCTTTATCGCGAGAAAATTGTAGCAATAACAGATAATAAAATATGTTTCACTTACAGGAATAGCACGAACAGGACGAACTTCATGTCAAGAGATTGGAGCAACGCGATCACAGGATTCAGGAGCGGCGGCGGAGTAGCAGCGACGACGAGCAGCGGGGCAGCGACGTGCACCGGTGCGGTGAAGAGTTTCGCAGCAACGGCGAAGATTTTGGGACGGCGCTCAACAGGGCGGCACCTTGGGCGGCGCGCAACAGGGCGGCGGCCACGGAGACAGCGATGGCGAGGGCGGCGTACAGGAGGCGGCCCTTGCAAGGACAGCGACACCTTCAGCGGCGACGGCGGTCGAGATGGCAGGCAACAGCGGCGGCGCGTATTACGCACCGGCAGGATACAGAGTGAAGTGAAACGGCCTTGGTACTGGTCTGCAGGCTCAACAAGTGAGGCTTACTGTCGAGACTCAGTCAAGGATGTGCAGGAACTTGACGAAGCGGACACAGAGAAAAATCTCGCTCCGGAGTCAGATTGGCACGATGAAAGATTTTTTTTTTTTTATGGACTGGTTTTATTTTCGCGACCCGTTGGAATACCAGTGGAATGGAAACGGCTAATCAACACTGGTATCCCACTTCTGACACCACTGTTACGGAGCGGATCAGCGAAGAGTTTTAAAAAAAAAACTAAATGAATTACACACGAACTTTACTTCCGAAAAATAGTATTATGACAATTAAAAAGGTTCGCGCCCGACGGAGGTCCAATCTGAACTAACTAGAAAAATGAAATAATTGAATGAACCGGAGAACGGTTTCCTATTGCATTGACGTCAATGCAATGGGAAACTAAGCAATTTTATTTTATATAGTTAACCCCGCAAATGACGATATAACAACCCCCCCGTTAAGATCGATCATCACATCTTAAAGTGATGAGAGATAAATTAAAAGATAACCCGAAAACTAAAGATTGGACTTCTGTTTGACCGATAAATTAAACCCCGCAAATGACGATATAACAGTACCTACCATCATTCTGAAAAGTTTACTGTTTAGAGACATCGTTTTATTTTTTCTGTAATCTTTACATAAACTTCTATCACATAAAATAATTTCAGATTTTTCTTTATGCAAACTTCGGAGATAAAGGGTATTTTTTTACATCAAAAGTAGAAAGCTATGCGGCCTAGCATTAGTAGTTCTCGAGATATCCAGCTGTGATTGTGCTTATGCCAAAGAATCCTAACTATTGCTGTGTATGACCTCTAAAAAACAGAGTTTTAATTGATATAAGAATAGCATTGTAGGTAACAGCTTACATCGAAAAAATTTTAACATTCTCAACATCCGGTACTATTTAGTCACCCTAAAGATTACTTACTTTTAACTTTTTTCATGTTGCAAATTACCTATCCATAGAAATTAAGTTTAACAAAAAGTTCAGCTATTCTTACCTTCCTAAAGTTGGTTGTACGAATTTATTTCAACTAATGTCAAAAATTTAATACAGTAGGTAAGTAGGTACATACAGCTAGGTATTCTAAATCATAAAAACGAGGAAACTCTCTGTACTTTGTGAAGCTCGGTCAGCTCTATAAATAAAATTACCCGCGAGCGCTTTTTTGTGAGGACTTTAAACTTTTACAGCCTGATAACCTTGCGCAGGCCATCGGGGGAATCCCGTTTTTCTATGACACATTTTTTATGCTGTGACGATATGCAGATGAGTGTTTGTGATAAAAAAAGGGTACAGTGAATTTGAGTCTTGCGTACTATTATGTATTCTGCTGTGGTCTTGCTGAGTAAGGAAGGAAGCAAGTGGAGTTAACAGTGTTTTAATCTCACCCGCAACGATAGTATTATAACACCTATCATACCTTATAACCATTGACTAAAGCCTGAATAAAGTTACTAAAATTAAAAAAAATTGCCGATTACTAAGTAATAGCAATTACAAATAATAATATAAAAGTTCATCATCAACATCACAAATTCAAATTGAATGTAAGTAGTTTTAATATAACAACCGTATTTGTAATAAGTAGGTAAGTACGTACTTATAATATTATTATTCTTAAACGTTTAATCTACCTGCCCCCAAATCTGTGTTCCTATCCTGTACTCACGGCAATCTCAATATTTTATTTTACCCATTTTACGGGCCCTTACCTCTGACATCATAATCACGAAGAAAATGGAGATTTCGATCGTTGAAATTCTGAAAAAGTAATAATGTGTTGAATAAATAAAAATCCTGTCATATTTGTATAGCAATAATAACAACGAGTGCGATTGCCTTAATTAAATGCATGGACGAATTGGTATTTCATCATATCTTCTCTTGTAGTGTCGAATGACTATTTTTAGGTACTGTTAGTAAACGCAAGTATATTTCCATAACTTTTAAGGTTTTTACAAAACACTTAAAAACTAGGATAATCTATAGAAATACAGTTCTGCCTATTCTCGAACTATCCCGAGGGAAGCATAATGAAAATTGGAGTGCCTACTAACAAAATTAGTCATATCACAGGATAAATATAAGTAGGTTATATCATCATAGCACCATGAAGAACAGCACAGCCTGCGATTCGGTGGAAAAGAGGATTTCCACTTGGTATGTAGGTAAGTTCTTATTACAATTTCAGTTTATTAAGATAACATACCATTATCATCATCATATCAGCGGCACGACATCTACTGCCATTAACATAACATACCATATAAGTTACGTTAATTTTAATTTAAGTAGTCTTTATCAATAAGTTTTGTGAGATAGCAACACCGCGTCCGTGGCATTGAGGTGCGCGTGAGTACAGCGGTGCGTCACCTTTTTGCCGAATGATATTAAATTCAATTGTGTTTGTGTTGTGATGTGATTGTGGCTCTATACGTCTCTGGTGGGAACAAAAATTGATAACTAAGCCAGTGTACCAGACCACAAGCTCGTGAGGGGAACCGATTAGTAAAGCAATAACATTTTGTACTACAGGTGCTTAGAAAAATGTAAGTTGGTTGATTAACATAATATTATTAAGTAACATTACAGCAGCAGCAGTGATAAAGTTTACAAAATATGTTTACATATTATAGAGTTCGAGCGCGAGATAAGAAGTGTAAGCATTTATTTCGTTAAGAACATCTTAAAAAGTTTTTGCTATCGTTTTCTCAAATATACCCAATACCTATTTGTTTTGTTCAAAATGTTCATAAATGTATTGTGGGGACAGTGGGAATATGCGTATTTTATTAGATTTTTCAGTTTCTACCAAATAAACAAAAAAAATTACTTATACAACATGTTACAAAAATACCCCTAATGCCGAATATGGTATATAGGGACCATCAAACTGATCAACTTTTACCTAAGGGACCAACTATGAAATCGCGATAAAAAATTTAGCTGTTTCATACATTTTGATATTTTCGTAATTATTTTTTGTATGAAACAGCTGATTTTTTTCGCGATTTCAGAGTTGGTCCCATATTAAAAGTTGTTCAGTTTGATGGTCCCTATATATAATATTCGGCATTATGGGTATTTTTGTTACACGTTGTATAAATATATAAAAATATATTCCATGCTCTTCCGTTAATCCTTGTAGGTATACCTAGGTAATAATAAAAATATAAGTAGGTATCTAGACTTGATGCTAATAATTTTTGGGTGCTTAGCTCAAAGGAAGAGGTATTTTCGTTAAACTTTTAACTCCGTTTTGTTTTTATACTTTATTATTGGATTTGTAAGCCTAGTAGGTAAAAAATAATTACCTAGGAGAATTATTTTAGTTCAATCACGAAACCTCAAATTGATTTACTGGTTAATCTTTTATTAGGAGAATCAATCAGGATTATCAGGGTGGGGCGATAGAGACAATTTAACTAAAAACATTGCGATTACACGATATTAAAGTCATGTGATCAATATCAATATATCCATTTAATTAAGTGGTTAATACCTAGTATAAAAAAGTACAAAAACAGCTATCAACTTACATTAATAAAATCTGATTGATTAGCAGCAGTTTTATGGCCACTATGCAGATGTCTATAATAAAGGTATCTTTTAATGTCACCTTAACCATAGACTGCCGAAATATTGAACGACGAATTGCCGTACTTGAGTCCGCGCCACGAAAGAGCGTAGACTCTTGAAAGAGACGTGGCATCGTTTAAAAAAATACGTGATTAGATTGGAAAAAAAACATTTTGCTAATAGCAACAGACATAGTATATTTAAGTTCGATCAAAATCCTGTGGAAATTCTTTCGTGGCGCCGCCGGTTATTCCCAGTCGCCACCCCCAGCATTGCCCTATGGTGGCAACAGGATTTTTTTTCTAAAAAATATCCCATTCGCCACCCCTGATAAAAGTTAAAAGTTAAACTTAAAAACCGTTAGCCGTACCTATTTAAAAACACAATTCTACAAATAAACTCTATCTTTGTCATTCCCAATGAATGGAAAGATATAATTTTTATCATAACTTTTACTAGAGGTGGCAAATGGGATATTTTTTTAGAAAAATTCCCAGTCGCCACCGGTGGGGGGAAAGCTGGGGGTGACGACTTGGAATAACCGCGTGGCGCGGACTCTGTTTTGTCTCGGAATGTACGCCAGAAAATCTGGCAACTCTTGTATCAGCAGGAAGTACGTCGAAACCCCAGCATAAATTGGTGTTGTGTGGCCCCAGCAACTAACCAACTTATGTCTATTGCAGCAAGCCGTCATGTCCAAGCGCACGGTGGTGAACAGCTCGTACAAGGGTCTGGTGGAGAACGTGTCCATCCCGGCGGAGCTGCACGAGCGCGACGGCGGCAGGATCTTCGCCAGCTTCGGCGGCGTCATGCCCATACACTGCGCCACGCCGCAACAGGTCAACCATCACTTGTTATAATTAGAAATAGAAACCTTACCAAAACCGCAGTAATCACCTACAAATAAAAAAAACCGGGCAAGAGCAATGACTTCAATGACATAGACGAGCCGTTCAAAATTAAAATTGTGTCACAACCAACCTTCGCGGCGCATCAACTGTTTCTCTCGGTCACTCGCAATAGACTAAAGGAGTTTCGGTGCATGCACCCTAACTTAATGAGCAATTTTTCGGTACTGTACAGCCTGTCTAGCGTACTATACACATAGAAGTCTTTGGGCAAGAGCGGCACTGAGGATTCTGCTCTAAGGTACCTTGCCTATGAAATAATAAAAATGTCTTACACTATACATCCATCATATCCGTCCATGCGTTCCTGCGTAAACGGTTTTGGTAGTGGTAGACAGATAATACAGCCAGACATTACAACAACATTCTTGAACTTTTGTTCAAAAAAATATAGCCAGTGTCACTCAGGATGATGTAAGTATTCTAACGATACTACATACATCCAAATCCGTTAAAGCCTTTAGAAGTTATGATGGAATAAAGAAAGTCACATACCCACAAACAAACATGAACCCTGAATACATATACCGTCTGTTTTTTTGGCAGTCCTGTAAAAACGATTTTTTTTTATTCGTAAATAACACTTGCTCAACTTGAGGTCAATAAAAATAATATTGTGTTGTTTACGGGCAGGTGTCGGAGTTGTCTGCGCACACGCACCACTACTGCGACATATTCACGGACGAGCTGCTGACGCCGCTCGGCGAGCTCGCCTACGTGCGCCTCGACGAGAACCTCGCCGAGAAGGTAACGGACTTAGGACTTTAGAAAAAAAATGAAACAAATACTTATTGAGAAATGCTATTATTCTATACAGGATTTTCTTTGTGACAATTTATTAGTATAAGTACAATGTTTATGTTTTAATGGTATTAATTTCAACTTCTGACATTATAATATAATTTTAATTTCTGACATCAAGTATATGATATTAATTAATTTGCCGATTTTCTATTTTATATTGTTTCAATCTTTTATTATTACTATTTTGCACACCCATTATGGGTAAAATATGACGGACTCAATATTGTACCTCTTGTGACCTCTTATGTACTCATATTTATGCTAATAAACGAATTGAATTGAATTGAATTGACATCAGACACAGCTACTAACTAAAATCCACCTACCACTTTAAAGCAGGAACGTATCCAGAGGGGGGAATAGTTGGGATTTATCCCCCCCGCGAAATCTGTAACACAGAACGGGACTAATCCAAATTTAGCGAGCAAGTCACTCACCCGGTTTGCGGGATGCGGTTTAAAAGTTTGAATACGTCCTTGTTTTACAAGAGCTGACTTACTTAGTACATTTATCTACTGCATCTGAATCAGAAGTGTAGGAAAAGCGTAGGATAATATAATATCTCAATTTACCATCCTGCTTACTGATGGTCGACTGCGAGATTTGGGTTATAGGAGATCTAATTTGTTACTTGAACTCAATGCTGTAAATTCAAATCTACTCACTTAGAAACTTACACTTACCACAACCTACTCAAAAAAGTGGTGACGCAACAAAAACGAAACCACTTTATGTCAAACAATTTGATTTGTCTCAGCCACACATAACGCAAACCACTTTTTGTCGGGCGATATGGTGTGTACGAGTGAACAGACTTGTAGATTCTACTATGTGGTGTCGCAGGTGTTCATAAACCGTACGAAGCGCATCCTGCTGCTGTCGTCGGACGGGCGCCTGGCGCAGTGGCGGTGCGCGCCCACCTTCGAGTCCGCCAACCACTTCATAGCGGGCGCGCCCATCGTCAACAAGCACGGAGCGATCGTCAGCCTCGTTACCGCCAAGCGCGGGAATCACTACGCTGTCTCCACCTTTGAGGTAACATTACTCGCTTTACCCAGCCGATTCCGATAACCTAGGTACCATCTTCGTTACGTTCAAGGTAGGAATCTATAATGCAATGCAAGCTTTATATAAACTGTGAAGTTAGACGCTGCGCAATAAGCAATTTTGGAACCCGCGGGTTTTTGCTCACGCGCCACGAGGTGAGGTAACCCAATTTTACCTAACACATGCGCCATAAAGCTTGCAACGCACTGTATTGGAAGGAAGCACTTTACTTGAACTTAAGAATACCTTGATCTTATAAAAAACGCTGTAACTGTAATTAGGTACGCTTTATGTATTCTAAATCTTTAGGTAACTAATTCTGATGTATTGCAGGGCGAAGGCGGTTACTTCGAGACTAGCCAGGCCTGGGAAGTGATTCCCGACCCTGGCGCGGGGTTGGTGTACGGCAACCGCGTGTTCGCGACACGAGACGAACTACTGCAGTACATAGCGTCGCTGCCTCCCGCCGACGTGAACGAGAGTTCCCCGCCCAAGCCCGTCATGATGGGCGGGTCGCACGCCAGGTTAACGCTGGTGGCTCAAAATGGGAGGCAGCTCGTACACCACTACTTGCCGTCTGTTATCACTGATGATGTTGAGTACTTGTAGGCCGACACTATTCTCTCATGTTAGCTAAATAGTCTGTCCCGCTCACACTCACACCATTTAAGTGCGCGTGATGCAGGGGCGGATCCAGGATTTCAATTTAGGGAAGAGGGGGCTCAGCGCGGCGTCTCGGGCCACGTTAAGAAAAGAATTAAAAAAAAAATAATGGTACTAACACTGCCTACAACAAAATATTAAAGAATTTGTTTTTTAAATTGTCATTTCAATGCAGGTTAAAACTGGATTCGCCCTTGGCGAGATGTTGCGGCGACATTATTGAGCTGTCGAAAAGCTTTTAGTTGTCATGTTGTACAATCAGAAACTTTGAGTCAAGGGATTAGTTTAATTTTACTGAAAAGAAATAAACTAAAGGGATTTAATGAAAATAAACTTTAATTCCTTGACTCAAAGTTTCTAATTCCTTGACTCAAAGTTTCTAATTGTACAACACGACAATGTAAAGCTTCGCGACAGCAGTAATGCGGCCGCAGCATAACAGGCATCGCGAGACAAATAGTCGCGGTGCGCATTTTAGGCCGGCTTAAGTGGTGAATAGATGTGGTCCAAATTTTTTATTTATGCTTTTGTTACAAACCTTTGCCACAAATAATTAATACCTTGCACGCGATCTTTTGTTACTATCAGTTGTAATGCTGGGTACCCAGCATAATAAAAGAACTGATAAGGCAACATATTTCATTAATAGGTCTTGTTAGCGAATTCTTAGTGCTACTTACTACTCAACACTCAACAGTAATAAACTCGAGTTTTGTAATATCGAAAAAAAACCCATTAGGTACCTAAGTACTAATTGTAAACAACATTGTTCATTGTTGTTCCCAATTTCCCCGCTATTGTTTTCCCCAACTAGTTTTTCTGACTGTACTAAATTAGGGTGACAGCGCCTAAATTCAGACACGTCCTAAATTCGACCACTCAAATAAAATATTAAATAAACTGTGTGGGTATACTCTATTCTAGAGGGTTTTTGTACGAAAATAAGCTTTATTATATCATTCATTATTATTAGCTGTTACCTACGGTGCCTAAGGTTACTAACGTTAATTAGAGTAAGGTACAAACCTTACTTAGGTAAGTATACATTCATGATTTAATTGTCAACAATTAAAACATCACAAAGTAAAAGTACAAACGACAAGTACGAAATCTAGTAAAGAAATACAGTGTTTTTATTTACATAGGAACTTATTACACCTACTTATCATGATTATATAGTTATATATTTTAGTAAGAATTAAGCGGTTACTTTATTGATTCAATGTTAATGTTGTTAGTAAATCGATTATTTGTAAGTTTTTTATTTCATGGTACGATAATTGTTAACGAACAAATCAATAAACGCCATTTTTTAAACAATCTTTTATTTACAAATTGTCTTAACTATTAATGTTATAATCAATTAATAAAAATAAATATATATCTCCATTAACCGACCAGTCTTTTAAAACTACAAACCTAATCACCACAGACTAGTATGTATACTACTAATCAGTAATTAATCACCTTATTTGGAATTGAAATAGTACAAAATTAATGTCCAATTAAAGATAGTTACCTTTTCTCACTCACGTCACCATGACATCAAATCAAGCTAGGTAGCTCAAATATTTACACAGCGTTATCTATATTTACATACCTATCAGCAATGAAAGCCTGTGTCCCAGCTAAATGATCTACGCAAATAATACTATGTTATCTTACCCCATCTTAGTACTTTTCAGTGAACTAAACTAAACTAAATGTCGAGGTTAATTCCTTCTAGATTGGTAAGATGGCGCTGGCTTGCAGCGTAAGAGTTGATATACTAGAAGAAATTCGACGTTCCCACTAGTGACTCGGTAGCTCAGCGGTCAGAGCATTGGACCGGATGTCCAAAGGTCGCGGGTTCGATTCCCGTCCGAGAACATGATCTGGTGCGAGTCCTATTTTTTCTAGTATATTATTTAGTATTATTTAAAAATAGCATTGTGAATGCTTAAATCTAAAAATTTAATAAACTCTTTGGAACAAGCATTTCGCTAAAAAAATGGCACCACACGAAAATGACAATTAAGTGGGTGGAGCTAAAAATTCTGACATTTAATTATGCAGCACAAAGCGACAGAACACTGGTTGCATAATAGCGACCATAATTTGTACCTATACTCAGATATTTTCTATACTTAAACGAAAAAATATGATACGTTACTTCTGCATCCTTTTACTGCCTTCTTTGCGTCTTTTACACCATTTAATTACACAAGATGTCATTTCTAATAAACTCTCTTTTCTTTACAATACAAACTGTAATATGTAAAGAACGCTAACGTCTGTCACCGGGCGCGTGGCTGACCCGACTAAATGCTGTACGTTTTTTAAGCAGTATTTGTTTGCGATTACATTTCCATAGATTTGTGTTCGCTGGTACAGTATGGATCACGAGAGATGACCATTGCGCAGAAGTCATTTTTCAGGCCCACTTTGAGGTGCGGGGTGAAGCGCGGTCTCAGTGCTCTGCCAATGTTCTCGACATTTACATGAACATGCGCAGACGGCCGCCATTTGTGGTCATCTTTCGTGATCCGTAGTATCCGCCCCCTCGTAGTACCCGGCTACCCGGCTACCCGGCTACAGGTAGAGGCGCACTAGTTGCCGCGCGCTGCCCGGGCAGCCGGTGGCGGGGCACGCGCCGCGAGCGTTCAGTTCACGCGACACGCACGAGTAGCAGAACACGTATCTGTGTACAAACCGCTCACATTCACACCCGTTTGCACGTTTTTCCTTAACTACAACTTGACCAAGATAAATAGGCGCATGAAAGCTGCATGACAGCTAAGTTAATGACACATTTTAATTTGGTCAAGTTGTAGTTAGGAAAAGACTTAGACGATTCTTAAGTTTAGTGCAAACGAGCAATAAAGCTGAGTACCCACTTATGTTCGCGTACCTTCGCGCTCCGTGAACTTGGAACAGTGCGCCAAAGCAAATATTTTTTAAATTTTGAGATTTTAGCATTCAAAATGCTATTTTTATATAATACTAAATAATATACTAGAAAAAATACGACTCGCACCAGATCATGTGAATTCCCGTCCGAGAACATGATCTGGTGCGAGTCGTATTTTTCTAGTATAATATTTTTTTACTTTGGCCATAGTGAGTTCTTTAGCGAATCAGGTTTGCTCGCATACACATAGACACTATGGCGCACTACCGCAGCACATGGTAAAACAAAAAATGGTGTTAGTTCGCGGAACGCGGAGGCTCGCGAACCTAAGTGGATACCCATCTAAAACGCCCGCTGCATCCCACATGGAGCATCACCTTAACTTAATAATATTATAAATGCGAAAGTAAGTCTGTTTGTTAGTTACGCTTTCAGTTTCACGTCTTAACTACTGATCCCGTGTTATACTGTTCTGTTCCCGAATGATAGAAAAATAACTGTCCATGAAGACGAAGTCGCGGGCGGTCGCTAATAGAATCATAGAACAAAAGAGCACAGTGAATCTACTGTGTAACGCTTGTACTATTATTTATTCTGTGGTTTAACTGTAATCAGGATACTCACCCCGAGACGGGCAGCGCGGTCGGCACTCGCCACGTGTTCAAGCAGATCGGGCACTTGTTCCTCCAGCGATCGTCGCGCTCGGCTCTCTGTGAAATAAGCTTAAAGGTTCTGTTAATGGCTCAGAGGACCAACACAACTACATATATGGCATTTAATTTAATAAAGTTAATATGTTATAATTGAGAACTGCCATTATTAAGTAACTTTCACTAGGGTGGGTGTGCCCCAGTCTTGCCCCAGTAGTGGGGACATCGTAAAATACTGATGATAAGACAGATAGGCATATATTTAAAATTTAGAACGATATTTTAATACTCATTTCCATTCAATTGCAAAACAAGCATTGTTTTAGATTAAAAAAAAAAAAAAAAATTAAAAATGTTTATTTCATACAAAATCAGTAAAAACAATAATCCGAGACTGGAACCAACCTAGTAGGTATATAATAATACCTGTATTAGGTGGCACCGCTCTCCCATAACAATAGGTACATAATGTATGTTATTAAAGAAATAAAAAGAAATTAAGTTAACAATATCCCTACTAACTATTGGAGTTAATTTTTATTATTACATATATTTTGTTTATTTATATTTATTTGATTTGTGTGTGTGTGTGTGTGTGTGTGTGTGTGTGTGTGTGTGTGTGTGTGTGTGTGTGTGTGTAAGACGCGCATGCATGTATTTGTAAGTGATGGTGACTTTTACAAGTAAGAACGAAATACCAAAAATTTGTAAAGATACTAAATTAGGAGGGTAAAATGTAGTAGCTACTGTTTGCCTAACCCTACGATAAAATATAATCTTGGGATCGGTTATTTTAACCATTAGGCACCAAACTACTTTAGAAAAACTTCTGTCTCATTATAATCTAGAATCTTCAGAGCCCTAAGTAACGTCTTCTTGCATTCTTTATATTGCATGCTATAAATATTATATTTCAAATGCATTTTCCTATAAAGGCGAGTGGATTGGGCTTGAAATTGTCGCCTAGCAAAAGCGGTTCTACAGACATGGAACGGAACTACTCTGTCATGTCTTCTCCCAGACAGTAAGTTCGGGTTAAATGGTAAAGTTTTATGCAACTTAAGAACTGTAGTTAAAATATAAAGCTTCCTGATCGATAATATGTCACAAAGGCTATAGAGTTCATCAGTCGGAAATCGGTAAGGTTTAAAAAACATAGTTTTAAGTAAACATCTTTGTGCCCTTTCAGCTTCAAGGATTTTTGTTTTAGTGGCCCCGCCCCAAACAGATAAGCAATAGGCTATAACAGATTGCCCCAATGCGAGATAAATACGGCATAATAAATTGCGAGTGGTAGCATTTCTAAGGGTTTTAAAGATCCAAATTAAGTTTCTGATCCTTTTATTTATATGATCAATCTGCGTGCCCCAGTCTTGCCCCAGTAGTGGGGACATCGTAAAATACTGATGATAAGACAGATAGGCATATATTTAAAATTTAGAACGATATTTTAATACTCATTTCCATTCAATTGCAAAACAAGCATTGTTTTAGATTATGTTATCAATTGGAAGTGTATTTATCATTTTGATATCATCTATGGATCAATATAAGTTGTAAAATAGTACTTTTTAGGGTTCCGTACCCGAAGAGGCCAAACGGAGCCCTGATTATCATTATCATTTTCTGATCAGTTTGGGGTGCCCACCTAGCGGGCAGCGAGCCACTTTCCGCCGGTTCGAGTTTGTGAGACGTAGGAAAAGGCGGAAGTCCTTTAGATTCAGATTATTTATTCACACGAAACACGGTACACAGATGTTAAAATAAAAAATAATAAGTCCAAACATGTTTCACTAAAATTAGTATGCGAATGTCATAAATTAATTTCCATTAATATTAAATTACATTAAAATTATTATATTAAAATTATTATATTAAAATTATTAGGTTACATTGTTATATTAATTATTACAAACAAACATGCCATAAACATTCCAAGTCAAAGAAAAAACAAAACATAATATTAAAATAAATGTCATTTTAAATATTCTTTAACAGAATAGAAGGACTGTTCCTGTAGCCATAACTTTACGGTTCTACGGAACCGTGTTTCTGGAAGAGTTTTAAACTCATTAGGGAGTGCATTAAATACATTGACACACATAGCCGCACAATTTTTTAAATAGAGTTTAGTCTTCGGTCTGATATTGTAAGTAAGTTTCTCAGAATTCTTTGTGGGTCTTTGCGTAATGTCTTTGAACTTAGTAAACAGATGACTATTGGATTTTACGAAACAAACTAAATTCAAAATATACATACATGGCAGTGTCAAGACATGCAATTTTTTAAATAAAAACCTACAAGTATCATCCGGTGCCAGTCCATACATAGCTCGGATACATTTTTTTTGGCCAACAAAGGCCCTATGAGCATCTGTACTGTTACCCCAAAGCAACAGGCCATAATCCAGCGCTGAATACACATAAGCATAGTACGCTATAATTAATGTGTTATGCGATGTTGTCCGTCTGAGCTTACTGAGAAGATAAATATAACTATTTAATTTTGCACATACTTTGTCAATATGAGCTTTCCAATTCATATGATTGTCTAATATAATACCTAAAAATTTTGTTTCAGTCATTTCTTTAATACATTGTCCATTATAATTTAAATGAAAATTATTAGTTGAAGCACCATAATTAATAAATTGTATAAAACATGTCTTGTCAAAATTAATACATAAATTATTACACATCGTCCATTTTGAAATATCATTAATAGTATTGTTAATTTTCAATTCATAATTATCCATGTCAATATCATTCTTAGATGTCACTATTACTGAAATATCATCGGCAAACAAAACACATTTATGTTCTATTGCATTAGGTAAATCATTTATATATAAAATAAATAGAATAGGTCCAAGTATAGTTCCTTGTGGAACACCGTATGAATTAAGTCTACTTTTTGATTTATAATTTATTATTGTCTGAGATTCATTAATATTTGTGATTTCAACATACTGCGTTCTATTTTTTAAATAACTATTAATCCAGTTTAGAACAGGTCCTCTAAACCCTAAATTATCTAGTTTATCCAATAAAATTTTGTGGGATATAAAATCAAACGCCTTTGACATATCAAAGAAAATGGCTGTAACTTTTTCTTTCCTATCCATACCTTTTATAATTTCGTCAGTAAGATCAAAACCAGCAAAGCTTGTTGATTTCTTATTTTGAAAGCCATATTGTTGTTTATTAACAACATTGTATTTCTTCAAGAATTTAACTATCCGCTTGACCATAGCTTTTTCAAATAATTTGGCCAGGACTGAAACTAAGGTGACAGGTCTATAGTTGTTTAAATGTTTAGTATCACCTTTTTTATGTATAGGCCTAACAACTGACATTTTGAGTATGGTTGGAAAAGTACCATTTTCAAAGGATAGGTTTATTAAATATGTAAGGACTTTGGCCAAAACTGCCCTACAATTCTTAAGTATGTCAGTTGAAATATTATCAAAACCCTCCGATCTTGTACTATTTAATGACAATATTAATTTCAATATTTCGTCAACTGTATAAGGCTCAAGATACATACTATTGCGTAGCCTTATCTTATTTGTATTATGACAATTTTGGCTATTATTAATATTTGTCGTATCAATAAAATGATCATTAAAAGCTTCCGCAATTTGTTGTGGGTCTGTTACTATATTGCCACCAAGAGAAATCCTTTCAATAAACTTTTTGTTTATATTACTAGTATTGTCTTTTATTACATTCCAAGAGGCTCGACATCGATTCTTAGATTGTGCTATATATTTATCATTATTTGATTTTTGCGCTTGATTCAAGCAACGTCTCAACATACTTGAATATTCTCTATACTTTGTTTTATTTTGATTTGTTTTTGATTTATAATAGCTAAATCTAAGCCTTCTCTTTGTGGCACAGCTCTTTTTCAAGCCCTTAGATATCCACTTAAGATGGCGAACTTTGTTGTTAATGCATATTTTAACTTCAGGAAAACATAATTGATAAAATAAAACGAAGATATCATGAAATTTTGTGTAAGCTTTATCGATATCTGTCTCCTGGCAGACATCAGACCACGTTAAACCTGACATACATTCTCTGAATTTATTGACGTTATCCTCACAATAATCACGTTTGATTATATAGTATTTTAGTGGTGGTGTAGATTTTTTGATAACCGGGATACTTAGCATTTGTGCCATATCATGATCAGATAGAGCTAGGGGTAATACTTGAGCAGTAGCATTACTGACATTGCTAAATATCAAATCTAAACACGAGTTTAGTCTGGTTGGACAGTTGATATGGGAGGTTAAATTAAAGTTTTTTAATAAATCCAGTAGCTTCTGCTTGTGTTTAGAACTTTCCATCAGATTAATGTTAAAATCTCCAACAATTACGCACTTGGCTTTACAATTGTTTTTAAAGATCGTATAAAATAAGTATTCAAGTTTAGCGAAGAACAAGTCAAAGTCGTTTATTCTTGTTTTTGGAACTCTGTAAATACAAATGACTTTAAGATTATATCTACCAATATATGCACCGCAACATTCTAAATAATTATCCAGACCTAAACTATTAACTTCAGTAAGGGGCTGAAAATTAAGACCTCTTTTTACCATAACACATACCCCACCTCTCTTTTTTTTATTTTTTCTACAGTACGAGGCCGCGAGTTCATAGTCGTGTAAGCGAATGTGGTTTTCACAACCAACTTGAATAAATGTTTCACTCAGACATATTATATCCGGGGTCATATTTTTTGAGTGGAGTTCAGACAATGCTATTTCTAAAATCGGTCTTTTTCGCGACAGACTTTGGATATTTTGATGTAATATTCTAATATTGACATTATTTGCTTTGCTCACGAAAAAATGACTGAGGTGGTGTATCAACTCTATTTTCATTCAAAGTGGGTTCAGCGCTAGGTAAATGGCTGTTATTTAAGCTTGAGCATTTAGGAGCACCACTTGAATTACTTTGCAGTTTTTTATTTAATTTCTGAAAATAATACGGTATCGTGCCCTTTTTATTCACTACCTTAATAGTCTTTACCTAATACCTTTAGTCCCATAGCCCAAGAATCCAATCCATGTTTCACCTAATTTTATAAATTATAGCCTCTTTCAGTTATCCTTTTGTTTTAACCTTGTGTGTTTGTGTTAACCTAACAATATAAATAATAATAATAATTTAGTCGTGGGCTCCACCAGCGCAGGAGCTGTGTAGTGTAGTATATGTATAGTACAGTACATGTACTTGTGTAGTGTAGTACCTGTGGCGGCGGCGGCGCAGGCAGGTGGTCGTCGGGCGCGCGGGCGGCGTCCCACCAGCGCAGGAACTGCACCGCAAACGCGCCGTACTCCGCGGCCCGCAGCAGCCCCCCGCCGATCATCGGGAACGACACCATGGCGCTCCTGCACCACACAATGCAATGTGATCAATTTGACAATGAACGGTGGTCACAATACAACTAATTGTACCACAAGCGCTCTGAAGTTGGTCACATCTGTTGCTCTGTTGCACGCGACTGCCCCCGTGAAGTAGCAACCAACCTGCAGATAATGTGACCCACTTACCGGTCCTCCCAAAGAATATGCTCCTACCCAACTCATTCCACGTATATTCTTGATCATTATTTTCCTTTATCGCGAGCCCAGGTAGCGCGAGTGAGGGCGACGGTGCCCGACTGTCGCCCATAAAGTAGCGACCAACCCGCCGATAATATCTAACACTCACCCGATCCTCCCCGTGAATATGCTCCTAGCCAGCTCAGTCCACGTGTACTCTTGATCGTTATCTTGCGGTGGAGCATCCTTTATCGCAAGTCCTAACAATGCGTGTGAGACCGACGGCGCTCTACTGCCGCCCGTGAGGTAGCGACCGGCCTGTACGAGCGACGCCCAAGCGGCGGCTATGTGGATGATGCTGTAGAGACGCGTGGCTGCTAGGCGGAGGCGGTCACCGGTGCTCTACGATGATGATAGAATAACATAAAATTCAACAATGCAAACAATAAAGAGTCAAGTTTTCCACCTAGCATAAAATGTAAAAGTTTCATTGTGAGTTTCGATGTTTGTGACTCAATCACGCCAAAACGGCTGAACGGATTTAGATGAAATTTGTCACACAGATCATTTATAGCATGAATTAAAAAATAGGATACTGTTTGTCCCCGTCAAAACCTAGGGATTTTTCGAAAGTCCACACGGACGCAATCGCGTGCAGAAGCTAGTAGTATCTAAATAACAAAACTGCATGCTGCTACTGCTAGTTGGTTACCAACCAAATCAGTCTAACTTTATGTCAAAATATAAAAAAATAATTTATGTCAAAATTTTTTTTTTTGAAGATTTTTGGCTTGGATACAAAGTCCTTTAAGCCAAGTCTTCTCATCTCTTTCACAACTTTTCTATAGTACATTTTATATAATTGTAAAGCAGCACAAAGCTTTTGGCACTTTTTAAATAGTCTTGTAAGCGGCGGGCTTCATAACTGTTGTCTTTCACAGACAACAGTTGCAACTAACTACTGGTTAGAACTAGTTTAAACTAATTCAAAATGGCATAGGACATGAAGTTGAAATTGAAAATTTAAATAGAAATAGAATTTTTTTTATTCACACAAGCTCACATAATAAGCATTTTGAATGAGTCTTCCACTTCCTTTGCATAGCTAATAGACCGTAAACCACTTCTAATGAAATGTTTATTTATACAAATGGAAACAACAACTTTCACTGTCTTCAAAACTCACGATATTAAAAAATAATAACTAAAGTCAATTTAAACATTACTCATTTCTTTACAACTTTCACATAAAAAACCACCTTAGCATAATGAAAACAACAATAACCGAACAATAAAAAGAGATATTGAGTATACTCAACTCTCTCTTTCTATGTCTCTCGATTTCTATACCTTTTAAGCTATCAGTACTTACCTTTCCAAGCTTTCCATCTTCATGGTCCTCTCTCCATTGGTCGACAATCTTCTCCACCTTATCCCGGAGGTAAGGAACAAGCACCAGGAATACCAAGGAGCCCTTTTCCAAAAACTCTGGCAATCGTTGGTGCCCTGGATTAAACTCACCACTCACTGACAGCGGCACTCGAATCAAACCATAGAAGCTTTCTGAAAATGAAGCCGCTGCAACCAGAAAAATATCATCAGTTTTTTTATTAAAATTTGTTTCAATTATGATGTTGTAGTTATTTTAATTCATCAATGCCTGAGCGGCAGAATGCGGCCGGATAACAATGGATTATCTATACCAGGTCTTGATTGGTTAAAAAAGGATTTTTTACATCAATGAATAGACTATTAAAAACAGGGCACTCGCTTTTTTTTACTTTCGCCAAACTAGTACTAAAATGTTTGCTCTTTGTTGATAATTTTACTAGGTTACATACTCACCATAATGTTTGAGGTAGTGGTACTGTAGACAGGCGTCAAACAGCAGGTATAGCTCATCAAACCACCGCACACACCAGTCACATTTGTTGGGGTATACTGCTGCCAAATACTGTTTGCAAAAACTGTCAATCATTTTGAGATAACAAAATTAAATAAAAGCAGTAAAATAATAGAATGATTAGCTAGAATAGAAAGACATATAATTACAATGGCATGACTTAATATGGAATTCAGAATATGTATTTTAAAGTAATCAACCTAACCTTATTTGTTGTTATCATTTGTGATGAATGACACTTTAAAGACCTTAACTAAGCATTTTGACGATTAATTTGAGAATGATTACCTCAATAAGTTTCCTAAGGGCCGGCTTGATGGTAGACCCGAGGGCTTCCTGGGCCGTGACTTGGAATATCGAAGGAGTACCTTGAAGAGTGCGCGTCAGGTGAGCGGCGTATACTGCCATGATTCTTGACTTCAGAAATGTTAATTTAAAGACATAAGTAACTTTGTAAGTAAGTTTTTGAGCCGTATTTTATACCAGAACCTCAACATTTATCGAAATAGTGTTCCTGATAAATAAAATATCAGTCTTTTCTTCGCTATCGCTAAACAGAACCAAAACAAAGTCCATAAAGTCAAACTTGTGACATTTCTTGTCAAACTGAACTGATAACAAACGTCAATGTCAAATCAAAACACAGATTATCTAGAAACTAGATATAGTCACAGTCTGATTGACTAGACCTACATTATTGGAGCGAGCGCCTAGATCGGCGTACATACGTGGCCCGTTTGCCTTAAGTTCTATTCTGTTTGGTAGGTAAACTCTGGTAAATTGGACCTTGGCGGGTTTCGGCCTAGGCCAAATGTGGGCTAAATTCCGAAATCGTTCGTGTTTTGAACCAAATGCTAGGGGGACGAAGAAGGACGAAGGGAAAAACTTTATAGTCATCCATTTTATAATGAAATGTGGTTTATTCGTCCAGCATTCATAAAAACTTTTTCGCTGCGGTAACCCGAATCATAATCCTGAATGGTTACAGTTCATAATTATATTTTTATTCATCAAGGATGTCACAATAAACAAGTAAAACCACAATTTACTAAAATAATTTATTATAAAATTAATTACATACATTATTTTTAAAAATGTCTGACGATAACATAATAAGCATCATAGCACCTATAGATCTATGCCTGAAGCGCGTTTCAAATAATTTCTAAGCACTATGATTAAGCACAATGCTGATATTATATTATAATTAGTACTCTTTTGACATCCTTTAGTTTTATTTAGGTACACCATAAATAAGACTACATAATTCTATGCTTAAGTAGTAATTATAGTTCGAACTTTAACAATACCCACACGCAAAACTTTATTTTCAGAGGTAACGAACCTCAAACATAATTTATGCTCTTAAATGCTTAGAAACTAAACTGGAGAATTAAACGCGATCTTTATTTGGTCATTTACGTAGATATCATTTATGTTATAACACATAAACTCCAACGTAATATTAATGACTCGCAAACTCTTGGCTTATAGCAAAGCAAGTGATCTCTAGGAAAATTGATAAAATTGTTTTACCTTGGGGTTATTTTTTACTATGACACCACTGAGTTATATACATTAGTACTATTATATTATATTCTGTGGTTATATGTAGGGCAGTTTCGGTACAGAATATACGTTAGTATAATACGATTTAGGCTGCGGTCCGCATAGCGAATAATATCGATATTATCGCGATAACAGGTGGCCAGGGGCCTATTTCATAAACATTACAGTTTTTTAATTTACTACGGTGATTCGCGTACGTCGCGATGTCTGTGAATAGTTTATTTTCTAGTTACAAAATGGCGACGCAATGAACACCAAACGACCGTTATAATTTACTACAGTAACAGTAATATGGGAATCTACTTCGTTTCTGGTTAAAACTGTTTACGTAGGTACTTCGATTTAGATCATAATTTTGTGGCTTTTTTATTATGACCACTTTTTCTAAAAATCCATAATTATGTAGAAAACGGTCATATTAGATTCTTATTGTATGGAAGCAGAACTTCAATAAGATCATGTTGAATAATATATTAGAAAAAACACTAGAAAAATTCGACTCACCCGTAGCATCTCAGACGGGACTCGAGCCCGCATCGAACATCTTTTCTAATATATTATTTTTCTTAGTACCTATAAAAATAGCATTGTGAATGCGAAAAATTTCAATTTAATGAGATTATGTTGCTTCATCCTTCCTAAAGCTGAAACTTTGTATTATCTATAGGCCCATCAATAGTGGTGCATGTGCTTGGTGGGTCATTTCATTGTCCGAAATTCTCCCTATTCGGCGACCGCATGTTACAAGGAAAAAGGCACTTTTTTCGATGTTTTCATGGTTTTAGAGATGTGTCAATACTTTAGGAACTTATTGCATCCTGTCAATAAAATATACTTACCATAAACGTAGAAATGTGAGTACATCTATTACATAATACCTGATGGAGTTATGTTCGTTTAACACATTGTAATAAATCAATATCGATCTGAAACTCTCAACAACAAACCATTCATAAAATATTACTTAGGTGTTGCCATTTGTAATAAAAAAGCTTCTACATTAAATAGAGGGTTACGGGTAAAAAAATGTCCACAAACTAATATATAATGTCAAAAAGCCTTTCTAACATCATCTTTAATATAGCACAAATACAATATGGATACAAATATCTTTACGTTCCAATACGTAATACATAAAAAAATATTCATTGACATACTAGCCCATGGAATTCCAACAATTGAGCAACACTATTATACAACACTAAAACACCTCGTAGGTGAATCTAAGTTGTTTTTTTATTTTTTTAAATTTTGAGATTTAAGCATTCACAATGCTATTTTTATACAATACTAAATAATATACTAGAAAAAATAGGACTCGCACCAGATCATGTTCTCGGACGGGAATCGAACCCGCGACCTTTGGATATCCGGTCCAATGCTCTGACCGCTGAGCTACCGAGTCACTTGATCTGGTGCGAGTCCTATTTTTTCTCGTATATTATTTAGTATTGTTTTTTTATTTCCTGCGTCATTGTCGATACTCGAAAATCTTTAAACACCCAATGCATCGCAAGGAAATATGCCATCATTTACGTTAAAGTACGATAACAAATTATATTAATTTGCATATTTTTAAAGATTTTCGAGTAACGACAATGACGCAGGAAGTAACAAACAACGTAGATTCGCCCAGTACCATTAATCAAGAAGCTGATTTAAGCCTGGGTCAAACTGAATGCAGCACAGCGCGTTCAGTTGCGTAGCGAGCGTGACGGCAAACGACTTTGTAATGTATGAAATGCTATGGTATATATCACACCGAACGCGCGACAGTAATGTCAGCAGGTGCGTGACACTCTGTCATACACATGACGCGCTGTGCTGCAACACGCACACGCATTTGGTGTGACTCAGGCTTTATCGGTATAAATATAAAAATTATGAACTTTATGCATATATAATTAATTTATATTTATTTATATCACATAATTTGGCGACTATACATAGCTCAGATAAGTGTTTGTAGTAAGGCACTGGTGATAGTAATAACTTAACTGAGCTTATTAACAACTAAAGTTGGAACTTCTCAAAGTAAAGCTATGTTGTTTGACAAAAGTTTTTTCGTTAAATGTTGAATTAAAATGACAAATCCATACATTTTTACTTTGTGAGTTTGTCAAGAGATTGGAAACCGAGATTAGATTTAAAATGGTGTTTTATAATGATAAATCCAAACATTTTTTTTCTTTGTAAGTTTGTCAAGGGATTGGAAAAATTTGGAAATGAGATTGCTATAAAATATATTTTTTTATATAACACTTTTTAAAGTAGAAAGTAGTTGTTATAGAATATTAGTAAAACCATTCTTTATCATTCCGTTAACACCTATAGCAAATAAATTATATTTAAAAAAGTATAATAGTAACTTCAGATAATCCGTTATACAACGTGTTACAAAAATACCCCTAATGCCGAATATGGTATATAGGGACCATAAAACTGAACAACTTTTACTATGGGACCAATACTCAAATCGCGAAAAAAAAATCAGCTGTTTCATACATTTTGATATTTTCGATTTTAAATTTTGTATGAAACAACCGATTTTTTTTTCGCGATTTCAGAGTTGGTCCCATGGTAAAAGTTGATCAGTTTGATGGTCCCTATATACCATATTCGGCATTAGGGGTATTTTTGTAACATGTTGTATACATTGATGTTTGATGTAAATCGACTCATTACAAAAACAGACTTGAAAAGTGTAAATAATAGAAATGTTAGTTTTAAAATGTGATTTATCATAAATTATTACTATTATTGATATCATTTGAATAGTCTACTTACACAAATTAAATCTTAAAGAAATAAGCTAAAATATTAGTCAGAAGATAAGTAAAAAATATATGTGTACCTACATGACAAAACTTAATTTAGAAATAGTGATGTAAAATAAAAAAAAAATACAGTCAGCAGCACGTCAGGTTATAAAAAAGTGTAAAAATCTGGGATTTATTTTAAACCTTAATATCTTCTCATTTAAGTATAAAATTGATTGAATATGATTACTCTGTCGTGGTAGCTCGCGTGCCGTTGACTGTACAATGTAAACTACAAAAGATTTGTTAACGAAATGCTTGGCATATTGGCATACAAAAGAAGGACCTGGGATTCTCAGACGAGCGACATTGGTCGGCAACTATCACCAACACAAAGCTGAATACAATATTTAAAATCAAATTCATTTATTCAGTCTAAGCTGTTACAAGCACTAGTGAATGTCAAAGAAGCTCCGCCATGCATCGGTTCGCGCGCCCTAATCGGAGGACCTTGTAACGGGAAGAACCGGCAAGAAACTCGTCAAGGGCTGCTTTTTTCTCCCTGTATATTTGATACAAAGTCGTCACAATTAAAAATGATTTCAGCATATAAAGTGAAGTCACTTCCCGTCACAATCATTAGCCATGTTACAAACGAGGTATTGAAGTTAACTATTTACATATCAGATAATACAGCGTTATTGTGATTGATTGTCGGAGGTTGACAATGGGAAACTGTCGCCCGTCTGTAAGCAAATGTTTTTAGAAACTTTATAACATAATAAGAACCGCCAAGGCAACGAATGCCTTTGAACGATATGTAAAGCTACATAAAATCCGTCAAGTGGTACAATAAAAGACAAAAGTGCTATGTCAACATAAACTAAAATAAATATCTAGGTTTGACTAAATGCAGTTCACTGTTTGCTTGAATCTTAGCTGACTAGTCGTCTTATAATTCTGATTGTGCTGTGACCAGTTAATGGGGATGCATACTGAGGAACTAATGGCGCCACAAGCGACTGTCACAAAATCGTTTGATTGGTTGTTCCAAATGTCAAATGTCATTTCTCACATATTTTAACCAATCAAGACCATTGATAGTGGTCGGTTCGCCGCTAGGGTCAGCTTAAGCTTTGTGTGGAGATCCCCATTTATAACTGTCGGGTGAGACGACGAATGGATTGGAAGTTACCATTTTGCAATAATTATTTATCATAGTATACCTCCACTAGAGCGATTCCTGTGGATAAAAAAACTTCTGATTAATTAAACACACATTAATTTTTATAAAAGCGATATAAATGTTGGTTTGTTTTGTTTATTTATTTATTAGAAAAACACATTTACAATTTAATTGCATGCAAAGACGGTGTCTCAAAAACCTCTAAGGGTTTTTCTGCACACCGTATACTATTACAATTATAACTTACTATTACGTTTAGCTGCGACTTAGAACATTTTCGCTTATACAATTTATTACATTCAGCTACTCTACACTACGGCATCTTCCAGTGCTGCGTCGTAGCCCTTGCTTACATTACAGAATATATAATAGTACTAAACGTACAGAAGCCCACGCGCCACGCGCGAGGACAATCAAATAATAAGCTACTCTCGCTGCACGGCAATAAAGTACAATTTCAAATTGCACAGCGCTGTGTGCCTATTATTTTAAGCGCTTCCGAAGCGCTTCTCTTTCTGTCACGCATCTCGTTTCAACCGACACCTGTCGTGGGCTGGCTCGACTGAGTCAGCCGCGAGCAGTAGGCTAATAACTATGGACTGATATTAATGCGGCTTTTTTTATTTGAAAGCTAGTTTGTATTTACATTCAGTTACGACAAGTTCTAGTGCTACGACTGCGTCGTAGAATAGTTAACTGCTACTGCGCGGCGCGGGCATTGTATAACATTCAACTATGACACGTCCCAGTGCTACGATGCTACGTCGTAGCTTAAAGCAATGACCTACCTGCTACTGCGCGGCACGGACATTGTATCACATTCAGCTATGACACGTGCCAGTGCTACGATGCCACGTCGTAGCCTAAAGCAAATGACCTACCTGCTACTGCGCGGCGTTGTTGTAGACGGGGCGGCCGGCCAGCTCCAGCAGGTAGCGGTCGGGGTGCTCGATCCATTCCGATGCTGATAGCTTCACCTGTACGAAAAATGCGACGCTATTGCTCTCTACATACGATTCAAAGTTCAAATAACTATTACGAAATGATTTGAATAGAAAATAATTATTTTACCCTGCGGTCCTAAATTTTAATGTAATATGAAACATCCGAAAATAGACAAGTATACCTAGCGTTGAAAAACTATTTCACTTGACGCATGATAGAGAAAAATTCGCAAAGCCAAGCTCCAGTCCTGGAAAGGAACTTGAAGAAGAAGTATAATGCGTTTCATTATTATTGACGGCTGTGAAGTTAGCCACTATGCGCATAGCCGTGCCCCGCCTCGCTCGCTCACATTAACATCGAAATTGTTTTCTGCGCATCGTCTCGCGTGACTTTCTAAGCCGCCAATAAGATTTAAACGCGATCATACCGCTACATAAGCAATCGACGAACGACGAATAATGCAGGAACAGCGAAAAGTACAATATGTAAATTTACTACGCATTTTATTACGCAGACGTGCCGTCGCACAACATAAAGCTAAAAAAATGTACGGAGGCAAAAATGTACGGAGACCTGACTCACGATATCGAAGTTTTCAACGCGCTTCGCATAAATACAAATTCCAACATCGAACAGTTGTACCGCGGTCCCGGACGGGAGTCACAGACACCTAGCTCGGCGGAAGTACTTCCCTTTACGCTTAATATATGGTGAAGAGTTGTTGCCTAACACATGTATACCTGTCGCTGGCGCTCGGCCTCGCGCACCTGCCACTTCTTGATGTCCAGCTGCGTGTCGCGCGACGCCTGGTCGCCGCAGCCCCACACCTGCACACATGATACACGACATTATTAGTGTACTTTTATGTACTGTGTATGCACTATATGCAGTGTATGTGTAGTGACGTGCCTGTAAGGCTAGGCACACAGGTCTGCTAGTAGCAGGTCGAGCAGCGGCTGTATATGTAGTGTATGAGTGTGTACTACTATGTGATATGTAGTGTGTACTATATGTAGTACGTACCTGTATACCCATCAATGAGTAGGGCGCGCCCTGGAACGTGAAGGAGTCGAAGTCCTCCGGTATGACGAGCAGCGGCTGGCGCGGGTCGCTGCCCACGCGCAGCCCCTTGGGGTACCCGCGGATGGTCGTGTTCAGGTATAAAGAACGCGCCGCGCGCTCTATCATCGCGAATCTAAGCGAACAACAGTTAAATTAACGTGGAATGGATCTTGTGGTGAAAAAGGCTGTCGGATTTTTATATTTTAGAGATAAAACTTTGCAAATTGGTCAATAAAGTATCAAAAAATATATTATAACAATTTTTCCGTGGTTCTTAAAATCATTGGTCACTCGGTAGCTCAGCGGTCAGAGCATTGGACCGGATATCCAAAGGTCGCAGGTTCGATTCCCGTCCGAGAACATGATCTGGTGCGAGTCGTATTTTTTCTAGTATATTATTTGGTATCATTGGTCACAGTTTAGCATACACACTCACGACGTCACGATCCATCACGTCAGTTAAAACATACAATTTTATCTGTGCCAAGTTTTTTACTCATTCTCGTTCTCCATCACCCCCAGCGTCGGGCCCCTGTAGTATTATAACACTTTACTCACGCGGGGAACAGCTGCATGAGCGCGGCGTCGGCGCTGCCCCAGTACTGGTGCGTCTCGCGCCACTCCTGCGGCGCGGCGATCACCAGCGTGATGCCGTCGCCCTCTACCACCACCAGCGTCGGGCCCCTGTAGTATCACATTCTATTATATCGCATCCCCCTGACTGGGCCGCAGGCGGCCTTCCGCAGGCAGTCTACAAACTTGGACATTAAAATTACTGACAATGGCGTTCAGCTGTCAGTTGTAGTGTCCTTATTTGTAGACTGACAATGGCGTTCAGTTGTCAGTTCTATAGTAATGTCTTTATTTGTAGACTGACAATGGCGTTCAGTTGTCAATTCTATTGTAATGTCCTAATTTGTAGACTGCCCGCGGTAAGACGGTTATTGACGGTCGCATCCATAACTTGAACCGAGGACGCGTAACACATTAATTTTAATTCTATTCGACTGCAGGAAGACTATTTTGTACTGTACACAAAAAACATTAGCTAAGTACTATTTCGAAAATGTTTGTTAATTCAGTAACAGACTAGTTACCTATAGGCGGTGGTGTGGTGCAGGAACCGGTTGGCGCCGAGTCCGTGGTCGCGCGAGCAGTACAGCGGCACCCAGTGCGACGGCACCGCGCACACCAGCCGGGCCAGCCATGCTGTAGATGCTAGGGCACCTGTGTAGAAATGAGAGTCAGTGTGTGTAAAGTGTTTTAGTGTAATTTCCCTGTGCATACTAGATACAGTGCATGCGCAGAAAAAAGAGTGAGTGTTTGTACCTTTTATAAACGTGTCCAGCTCGAAGGATTATTTGGTTGTTGTATAGACAGGTATGCGTGAAAATAAGTGATTAAAAAAAGACGCTATCGGTTAAGATACACATTTGTCGAGCAGCCACGTGTTTTTAGCCACCAGCCAGCAGTCACGTGTAGTGTGTAGTGTAATATAGATAGTGTAGTGTAGCGGGCTCGAGTACATCGGCGGCCAGCAGCCAAGCTCCTGCAGCGTCTAGTGTAGTAAGTGGTAGGGTTGTGTGTGTGTAATGTAGTGTATTACCGGGCGCGGGCGGCGGCGCGTGCAGCGGGCGCGAGTACAGCGGCGGCGCGGCGGCGGCCAGCAGCCACGCTCCTGCAGCGTGTAGTGTTGTGGTAGGGTTGTGTGTGTGTAATGTAGTGTATTACCGGGCGCGGGCGGCGGCGCGTGCAGCGGGCGCGAGTACAGCGGCGGCGCGGCGGCGGCCAGCAGCCACGCTCCTGCAGCGTGTAGTGTAGTAAGTGGTAGGGTTGTGTGTGTGTAATGTAGTGTATTACCGGGCGCGGGCGGCGGCGCGTGCAGCGGGCGCGAGTACAGCGGCGGCGCGGCGGCGGCCAGCAGCCACGCTCCTGCAGCGTGTAGTGTTGTGGTAGGGTTGTGTGTGTGTAATGTAGTGTATTACCGGGCGCGGGCGGCGGCGCGTGCAGCGGGCGCGAGTACAGCGGCGGCGCGGCGGCGGCCAGCAGCCACGCTCCTGCAGCGTGTAGTGTTGTGGTAGGGTTGTGTGTGTGTAATGTAGTGTATTACCGGGCGCGGGCGGCGGCGCGTGCAGCGGGCGCGAGTACAGCGGCGGCGCGGCGGCGGCCAGCAGCCACGCTCCTGCAGCGTGTAGTGTTGTGGTAGGTGTGCCGGTATGCACAAGATAGCACACGTACATTTTATAGATAGCAATTTACTTATCTAAATAAGATTAGGCGCGTAAGACTAGCGATAAGACATTATTGTATTTTAGTATTTAAGCGCATAGTTTACATAAGAAAATATACTTCTACAACATCCACTGGAGTATCAATACCTCTCCTCCGTCGCTCGGTATATCTGGTGACCCCGACAAAGAACAATACCTTCTGAACAGAGTGTTCATGCGAGTCTGAAAAACGGAATCAACATGTCTCAACCATCTCCCTGCAAAACGAACACATGCTCCGCCGAATCTCACGAAGTGGCCACTACAACCGTCGCATCAAGGATTCCAGAATTTTGGAAGGATCAGCCTCGCCTATGGTTCTCGCAACTGGAAGCAGTACTCACTCCTCAGAAACAAGGCGACGAGTACAAATACAGCATCGTCGTCTCAAAGTTAACTAAGGACGAAATTATCCTGGTCAGCGACATAATCACGGCACCCCCAACGACAGGAAAATACGCGACTATCAAAGAACGCCTAATTAGCTGTTTCGAAGAATCCGAGCAGCAACGCCTTCAGAAGCTGTTGACCGAAATGGACCTGGGAGATCAAAAGCCATCACACCTTCTGCGTCGGATGCAGGAATTAGGGCGCGGAACAGTCGGAAATGAAACCATTCGAGTCTTGTGGCTCAAATTACTTCCGGCCCAAATCACCACTGTCCTAGCTGTCTCAGAAACGTCGGATTTGAATGTAATCAGTCAACTCGCAGACAAGATGATGGAAAATATAAGAATCAACGAAGTTTCAGCAATCAAGGCAAACGATAATGGAAACGAAACGACAAATTGCATTTTAAAACAATTAAAAGAAATGCAGTTAGAAATGTGCGCCTTGAAGCACGAACGGCAAAACATCCGACGCGGCACGTATCAGCATTATTTCCAGCCAAGGCAGAGGTCAAGGTCGCAAAGCCGAGACAGGCAGTTTTGTTATTATCATCATAAATTCCGTGAATACGCACGGAAATGTGTTAAGCCGTGCGATTGGAGGAAAGGTGGCATCCCGCAGAACCAGGGAAACTAAAAAATGCACAGACTACGGCGGACCTCTGTGCTATTCACCCGTCTAACCGCCTCATCATTACCGACCGAAAAAGTGGTATGAGGTTTTTGATCGACACGGGAGCAAATATTTCAGTTATATGCAAGCCTCACAGAAAGTCAATGACACCTAATCAGCAGTATAAACTTTACGCTGCGAACGGCTCCAAAATAAATACGTATGGAGAAAAAACACTTACTCTCAACTTGGGGTTGCGCCGAAACTTTGTGTGGACATTTATAGTCGCTGACGTGTCCCAGCCTATAATCGGAGCCGATTTTTTGGAGCACTATAAAATATTAGTAGATTTGGCAGGAAAGAAACTTATGGATCGAGTAACAGAACTCACAACTCCTGCAGGTTTAAGCCGAACAGAACATCACAGCATCCGTTCGATCGACGCAGGAATTAAACCGCAGATTAAGCAAATTTTGGAGAAATACGAAGATATTACTCGTCCATCATCTTTAGCAAACACGCCCAAACATAATGTCAAACACCACATCATCACCAGAGGGCACCCAGTCTCCGCTCGAGCAAGACCACTCCCACCCGATAAATACCATATTGCAAAGAAGGAATTCCAGAATATGATGGAGCTTGGAATTTGTCGCCCATCCGACAGCCCATGGGCTAGCCCTCTGCACATGGTTAAAAAGAAAAATGGTGAATGGAGGCCAAGTGGGGATTATAGAATGCTGAATAAGGTCACAGTTCCAGATAAATACCCATTGCCACGATTAAGCGATTTCACATACATTTTGGAAAACGGGAAGATATTCAGCAAAATTGATATCCGCAAGGCCTATTTTTGCATACCTGTGGAAGAAGTCGAAAAAACTGCGATTATCACTCCGTTTGGGCTATTTGAATTTCCAAAAATGCCTTTTGGTCTACGCAATGCCGGTCAAACGTTTCAACGATTCATGGACTCCATATTTCGCGACTTGGATTTCGCATTTGTGTTCTGCGATGATATATTGTTAAGCGCCCCAAATGAAGAAACCGCACTCAAACAACTAGAAACAGTGTTTCAAAGGCTACAGAAAAACGGAATTACAATTAATTTAGAAAAATGCAGCTTCCTCCAGAGCGAATTGGATTTCCTAGGTTATCATATAACGAGCCAGGGAATACGCCCGACTGAGGAAAAATATAAAGCAATCGACGAATTCCCTAAACCAAAGACAGTAAAGGAATTAAGAAGATTTTTAGGGATGGTTAATTTTTATAGAAACAATCTACCGCATGCCGCCGAATATCAAAGCATTCTCAACGAGTATATGAAGCACTCAAAAAAGAACGATAATTCGCCCATTTCTTGGACAGCAGAGGCCGAAAAGGCTTATGAAAAGTGCAAGGAAGGCATTAAGAACGCAGTACTAACCGCTCACCCATCGCGTAGCACCGAGCTAGCGATTATGACTGACGCCAGCGCGACTTGCGTCGGCGCGGTTTTGCAACAGAGAGTAAGGCATGTCTGGGAACCACTTGGTTTTTTCTCGCAAAAATTAAGCGACACGCAATAAAAATACTCAACATTTGATAGAGAATTACTGGGCATCTACATGGCAGTGCGGCACTTCCAAAGATTAATTGAAGGAAGAGAGTTTACAATTTTTACGGACCACCGTCCACTAACTTACGCTTTTTCCAAAAAGCCATCTGTTACCGACACTCCGCGCAGAGTGCGTCAACTAGATTACATATCACAATATTGCACTAATATCCAACATATTAGTGGACGTGACAATATTGTTGCCGATACATTATCACGTACAATCGAGCAAATCGACACTCCGTCACCCATTAGCTACGAAGAGATATCAAAATATCAACATAATGACGCAGAATTATCACAGCTGAAAAGAAACGCAAGATTGCATTTCGAAGAGGTCGCATTGCCAGGGTCAAGCACTTCCATCGTATGCGATACATCTACGGGAAAAGCTCGACCTTACTTACCATTGAAGTTTCGGAAGCAAGTTTTCGACGTCACACATGGGCTGAGTCACCCTGGCACACGTACAACTCGAAAAATGATAACGGAAAAATACATATGGGAATGGTCGAAAGATTTCACCGAACGTTAAAAGCAGCACTTATGGCAAGAAATGCTAACGTTAACTGGGTCAAAGAAATACCTTCAGTACTTTTTGGATTAAGAAATTGCTTTCGCGATGACACAGGCTATAGTTCAGCTGAAATGGTTTATGGCACACCGATGAAGCTGCCCGGCGAATTTTTTGAACAATCCAGTACGCACACTACCTACGAAGAAATCATGAAAAGCATTCAAGAAAGTATTGCAAAAATGACATCAGTTCCAAAACGCCAGTGTCATAGACAGTCAATTTTCGTGCATCCGGAACTTAATGAATGTTCTCACGTCTTCGTTCGTTGCGATAGGCTACAAAAAAGCTTATGCCCACCGTATGAAGGGCCATTCCCAGTCATTAAGAGAATGAAAAAAGCATTCTTAATTAAGATAAAAGGCAAAGAATCGGTGATATCAATCGATAGATTAAAACCCGCATTTCTTATGAATAATGACTGTGAAAACGTGCCTATCAGCAAAGAAAAAGGCACGTTGATTTCGAGATCAGGAAGAACGATTAAACCAGTTGTCCGTTTTAAAATTGCTGACTAAGAATATCACAATCATATATATATAGAATGTAACTTATCCACTCTCAGTCACTCACCTCTACTCCAGTATCCAGTAAGCATTACATAATTATTTACAACAATGGGAAACCAAAGTTCGAAAGACCAAATCATCTACAGTTGCCTCAACCAGGACGAAGCAGAAAAATTAAGAAGAGAGATCCTGGAGGAGCTGCGCTGGTCGCGCAACATAACCTTGGCGCAACTGATTATTATAATAATTATAATCGTCATATATGGATTTGTCACAACGCTGGATAAGAGGATGAAGGCACTGGCAAATAAAAAAAATCACGCTGGCTGTCAAGGCTAATCGTCGGAAACCACAACTACACCACGACCGCATTGTGCATTTGTGCAAAACAGACATCAGCATATTTACAGTCAAGGCAAGCCAATGTTCTTGCGCGCTCAGCAAAACGACAACAGCATAACGTAGGTCAGTGTTTAGTATCAGCAACTTTTTAATAGTGTTTCATTTGTTTGTGTTTAATTTTATTCCATTATTGTTATATTACTTAAATTATTATTATTTTTTATTTTTTTTAAAAGGGGGGAGTACTGTGCCGGTATGCACAAGATAGCACACGTACATTTTATAGATAGCAATTTACTTATCTAAATAAGATTAGGCGCGTAAGACTAGCGATAAGACATTATTGTATTTTAGTATTTAAGCGCATAGTTTACATAAGAAAATATACTTCTACAACATCCACTGGAGTATCAATACCTCTCCTCCGTCGCTCGGTATAGTAGGGTTGTGTGTGTGTAATGTAGTGTATTACCGGGCGCGGGCGGCGGCGCGTGCAGCGGGCGCGAGTACAGCGGCGGCGCGGCGGCGGCCAGCAGCCACGCTCCTGCAGCGTGTAGTGTAGTAAGTGGTAGGGTTGTGTGTGTGTAATGTAGTGTATTACCGGGCGCGGGCGGCGGCGCGTGCAGCGGGCGCGAGTACAGCGGCGGCGCGGCGGCGGCCAGCAGCCACGCTCCTGCAGCGTGTAGTGTTGTGGTAGGGTTGTGTGTGTGTAATGTAGTGTATTACCGGGCGCGGGCGGCGGCGCGTGCAGCGGGCGCGAGTACAGCGGCGGCGCGGCGGCGGCCAGCAGCCACGCTCCTGCAGCGTGTAGTGTTGTGGTAGGGTTGTGTGTGTGTAATGTAGTGTATTACCGGGCGCGGGCGGCGGCGCGTGCAGCGGGCGCGAGTACAGCGGCGGCGCGGCGGCGGCCAGCAGCCACGCGACCGACAGCGGCAGCGGCGCGGCCCGCTCTAGCACCGGCGTGCCCAGCTCTAGCGCCGGCGCGGGGTCTGTTCCAGAAGCCACCGCAGCTTCTAGGTCGCGGTGCCGCGTCGCCAGCATGTGCACGCAGTACCTGGGGGGGGCATTACAAACTATCAATGCGTCTCTTTCTTGTTGTATAGCAATTAAAGACACGATTTGAGAGCTATTCAGGAAACCGTCAAGTTTTAAGAGCTTGTAATACCCCCCTGCACACTTTACCATTATAGTCAACCGCAAGACGCTTACACCTAGCTACAAAATTAACCAAAAAAAGGAGGCGGGGAATTATTTTCCCGCTCCTTAAAACTTACACGCTTAAAAGGAATATTAGCGATCACAGTAAGCTCCAAAAGACGCAACTCTTCTTCTCGTCTCTTGTTACTTTTTACAGCTAAACCACTGAACCAAATTTAATTAATTTTGGTATAGAGATCAACAAAGTAGACTATAATGAAGTTTTATCACTAAAATAAATATCAAGGAAGAAGACACGTAATTTTCAACAGTTTACATACTAGGTCATGTATTTATGTTGCAGCAGCCGATCTACCGACTATATCTTAATCAGTCGTTCAGTTAACGGCCTAGTCTTTTCATTTAACGGCGCCGATCAATCAGCGGCCTAAATGATATCTAACTTCCTTTTGATAGTTAGGCAAATCACTTAGTTCAATGATGTTTAATAACTAGACAAGACATACATTGAAATATAGTTCCGTTTTCTGTCCCTTAGAGCGCTGTAAGCAAAAATGCCAATATGGCATCGACCAGCTGTGATACTTTTGGTATTTCTCACGATAACGAGATTAAAATACGTTTTCACTAGAATATAGTTCAATTATTCTCGTGAAAACTTTGCTAACTTTGTGGAAACTTTACTGATATATGTGTTAAAATTAAAGTTTAGTTTATATAAGTCTTATAAAACATTGTATGTTTCCCTAATAATAATAAATAAATAAATGGAAGTGTGTGGTTATACAAGGTGTTACAAAAATACCCCTAATGTCGAATATGGTACATAGGGACCATCAAACTGAACAACTTTTACTATGGGGCCAAATCTGAAATCGCGAAAAAATATCAGCTGTTTTATACATTTTGATATTTTCGATTTTAATTTTTGTATGAAACAGCTGATTTTTTTTCGCTATTTCAGAGTTGGTCCCATAGTAAAAGTTGTTCAGTTTGATGGTCCCTATATACCATAATCGGCATTAGGGGTATTTTTGTAACACCTTGTATAGTTTTAAAGAAAACTTTGACCAACATTTTATTGGATATGACCAACAGCATGTCATTGTAGGTTAAGGTGATTTTGTGTAATTTTTCGCGATTTTTTGTTTGTTAGGCGATATGTGGGTATACAATGAAAGTATCACAAGTTTAAATATGAATTTCATTGTTTTTTTACGGCCAAAGCATTTGCCAGCTCGTTAATTAAATATTATTAGTATTACACGCATTGGGTCAATGTCATTTAGGCCGATGATAAACCGGCGCTGTTCAATCTAATAACTAGGCCTATAATTGGGTGGCTGATTAAACCAGTTGACTGCGACATGTACATTGTTAACTAAATCAGTACTTACTTACCTGTGAATAGGAAATATGATTCTGTGGCAGTGCTCCTCAAGCCAGCGCACCACGAACCCAACGCTATGGCTTTCTTTGTTGTTGAAGCAGCCCTTCACAACCGCGCTCAATGTCTTGTCGATCTGCAATGAAATATCAACTTTAATGCCCACACAATAAGGTTCAACCAGACGGGACGCTTTGGCATCCTTACCATCGCGCACAGCGTTTTGTCGATCTCTATACGGATATATCAAATTTAACGCCCACAGAATAAGGGTCAAAATTCCACACAATCTAGTGTTTGATCTAACCATGAGGCAGGTTTGCGGGCCCTCGGGGTAGTGGTCCATGGAGAGGCGGTAGCTGACGTGCAGCAGGCTGCGGAACCCGTCCGCCGTCATCATGTTCTCCTCCGTTTCCGCACCGAACATCCTGCCGGGGAGGGATCACCGTGAACTGGTGGATTCATTATATGACCAGTATGTGAATCTAATGGGAATGGGATTGTGTGTCTAGAAAACTCTACTTTGACTATTAAAAAAATAAAAATTAAACACGACTAGTTTGTTTTTGGCAGGGCAGTCGTGTTTTTATCGTCGTCGTTTTTTTAAATTCATTTCTTTTTCATTTACACATTTTTGTTACAAATTATATAGTTTTGCTCATATTGTAATAATTGAAGTTTTTTTGGGCAGTCGTGTAAAAAGAGTACGAGTGTGTGTGAAGGTGGGTCACCTGACGTAGGTGTCTATGATGGCGGCGTCGTCCAGCATGCTGAGGATCTTCTCGCAGTGTTGTCTGAAGGTGGCCAGGGGTATGTGCTTGTTTTTGCACTTGCCGGCGCGGTGCACGTACTTGTAGAAGTGGCGCGCCAGATCCGGGTACCGCGGGAACAGGTACTTCTGCACACAATAATGGCGGTCGAGTCGTGTCTATTTACTATTTTTTCTGTTAGAGCCAAAACAGACTACAGCATTTTTGTACGCTGCAGTTGTGACATAATCTTAAATACTTTCAAAAAATTCCAGAATTGATTTTTACAACTTAAACCAAACAAATAAAGATAATAACGGTCTGTAATATGTCGAAATAATAAAAATACACTCACTGTGAATGATTTTTCCGTGACGCCATTGATGCCATCTTCTTTCTGCGACCTCTGGGCCAGTAACTGTGGGCAAAAGAAATAGGGATTGTGAATAAAATGTTATTTCGGTATTATCAAGTCCTTAAATCAAGATCGCAAGAAATTGTAGTGTAGTCACTTTCGACTAGTTTTATTTAAATTCGGCGACCTCGATTTTGATGATGACGCAAAATTGGGGTCATCGAATTTAAGCGAAGCTAAAATCGTTTCTAGAACACCTAGTGTGCAATCAGAGTTGTCCGCCCACCCGCCCCGCTTGCATATCAACTTTAATGCCCACACATGCTTGCATTCCGTGCAGTCTTCAAAACATACGTTTATGGTTCCCGCCATCGGATTCCACAGGCCATCACGCTCGCACTCTGTTTGCACACTTATCTTTTTAATAATGGACCAATAAAAATTAGACATTAGAATTTTCCCCTATCTTTATGCTCCATTTGATATAGCTGTCCATTTCATTTGATACTACGGTTGTTATATTCACTGAGGAATGGCAGATGGTAATGATAATTACTGGCCTTGGTCTACCCTGAATTGGAAGTCAATTTACCCATTAATTCCGTAATATCAATCATTCTTTACAAACGTAACGTCACACGTTTAGTACTATTATATATTCTGTGACGTCACCGTGATTCCTTATTCGTTAATTGTTTGTTTTAAGTGTTACATTTTATTTTTAAAGAAAGAGGCTCATTTCCGACCTGTCAAAATGTTGATTATATCAATTATCGTGTATAGACAAGTAATATAGCTCATAAAATTGCATTTTTATTGTTATTTATAAATTGCTATCTGAAATAAATCGGCAATACCATGCCATGCCATTTAACGAAAAAAGGGAAGCAAAGACGCTTCGCGCTCGCTCGGTCAATGATTTTAGCCGCATATTTTTTATTAACCACTGAAAAACAACTGTCCATGCAGACGAAGTCGCGGGTTGGAGCTAGTCGTCGATAACTGTGACCGTTGTCATATGGCGTAGCTTTTAGGAACTATTATTGTATGTATCTTCTGAATTATACTATGAAGTTTCAGTTGTCTAAAGGACGTACCTTACAGGCAGGGGCTGATGGTTTCTTCCGCACTCTGCTCATCTGGATGCCTACTATCCTGAACTTTAGGCATTTCGGAGACCACTCCTCCATGGCGAATCACTTTACCTTTCACACATATACACTATTTATTATGGGTGGTACTAATATATATTCTGTGATATGGGTTCAAATAGCTGTTCTTCAACAGATGGTCGTAAAAATTGTTTTTGCGATAGTAGAAAAGGTATTGACAATTCTCTAAGTATAAACAAGCTACGTAGCAAAGATGATTAACATTTGTTTAAAAGAAAAACAGTCCCAATAGACACACAATCAGATCCCTGATAATGTCACATTATCTATAAGTTATTTGTTTCAGATAATCTGAACACAAATCAGGCTCGATATCGGCGAGCGCCCTCAACAGGAAACTTTAGTTTTGATTTATAATTATGATAAGTGAGCTCCGGCGATTAACAGTAATCAGATGTTATCATTAGGGATAAAGGGCACTTAACGCTAAGAACTCACGACGCGGTTTTCGCCCGCGCCCGCCGCGGTTTCCAAAACACGAGACCGCATTATTTTGCGGTAACGCAGCCGCCGCGGTAGTCAGAGACAACAGTGGAACTACAAACACCCAGACCTGAGCCAATATAGAAAAGTTCGTTTTCTAAATTGACCCAGCCGGGACTTCAAGAGATGGCGACACCTTGAAAACCGGCGTGCAAACCACTCGACCACGGAGGTCGTCAACAAAGAAGTTCTAACTCAATACCATTTTGAAATGGGTTTGTAATTATTTTAGAAAACTTTAAGGGTCAATGTTACTGGAAGACCAACTATCCAAATAAATAGCCCCGTTTTTGAGCTATCCAGGGCAAGATATTTTTCCTTACTACTGAAAGGAAAACGAGATTAAGAAACGTCGAGCATGAGCCATGAAAATAACAAGCAAATGATTCGCATTACTTTATTTATTGATTTTTAGAAGACTATTTTGTAATAACTGAACTACTTAATCTAGTAGTTTATAGTATATGGAACCCTTTCACACAACTGATGGATATCTTTAATAATCCGCGTCGAACAACAATAAAGCATTAAGTATATGCATTTGTCAGGATTTGTCAACCGTGCGATAACGGCGATATCGACAGCAGGTTAGTTTCTCAAGTTAGTTAGCTGCAGCTTCACCAGCCAGTACGCATGCTAGTACCGGTATGTTATTTTTTTGTAAGAGAGGTGAGGTTACTTCAGTTAGGCTAGTTCCAGATATAACATGAGATGAGGGAATCTTGTTTTCCTCAATCCTAGAAGCTTTGGCACTTACGCAGCGTGTACGCACAACAGCACGGTAAGTTAAACAGTTGAACTACGAAAACAGCTTTTATTACGTACGGTATAAAGACGGTCTCAAGGTCAACATGTATAGTCTGAGGTGCTGCTGACTGTACATACGTTCAGGTTCAGAATGTCCAATTCCGGAATATAAAAGTGCAGTGTTATTTAGCTAATGAGGAGGAACTAACTGCCCGATAATGGATGGAAATATTGTGTCTCTTACCTATCTTACTGGTTTTTCTCACTGTAAGTTGGAAAAAGATACTATTTTTAACCCCCGACGCAGTGCAAAGAGGGGTGTTATAAGTTTAAAGCGTATGTTTGTGTGTCTGTACGTTTATTCGTAGTGCCTAAACGAATCAAGCGATTTCAATGCGTTTTTTTTATTGAAAGCTACAATTATCGAGATGGTTCTTAGCCACGTTTGATGGAAATCAATCTAACCATTTATGGAGATGGTCAACGGCCTGCCGAAACGGTAAAAGATACAGAGGTGGTGCTTTTACTAAAGAATGTACACCCTGGGCAAAAGGTGCAATAGAAAAAGAAACAAAACTGATAGATATAGATATGTGACGAGCTTAGATGTTATGACTTGATGATAATATGATATGATGATATTATTTTTAACATTTTAAGAGTAACTTTTTTGTATGGTGGTTTTTTATAAATTTTAAATTTTACACTATGGAAAGGTCACTTTTCAACTTTTCAAGAACAAACTTCTGAGCTGATTTTGCTGACGTAGCTCGCTTGAACCATGTAATCACAGGTACTTTTGCCTTTCAACAATTTAGGACTTCATTTGGGACACGAGCTAAACATTTATTTTATTCCTTGGAGACAGTGTTAAAAACTAAACATAAAGCCGTTTTATTTGCGTTTTTCAAAATTGAACATTTCCGTAAGATATTGCAACGATTGCAGCGTCCTTGTTCCGTTGATAATGCGATTGCCTAAATTCTTTGAAATATCAACTTTTACAAAAAAAACTGTATTCTAACTAAACCTTGTCTAAACTTTTTGTGAGATGTATCGACGACACGACTTGTAAAGGTACTGCCTTGAGTATTGTTGGTAGAAAAGATTATATGTTTGTGTGTCAGCATGATATTGTGACGTTAAATGCACTAGGGTTATTTACGTCCCACTTGTAAAGGAATCTTCGCATTCAATAATAATTTTATAGTCTAATTCATTTTACGACATTCGTCTGGAGTGGCAGACTAAACAAGCAATGAAATAGATTCTTTTCATGCGACGGAAATTTGCATTGGATCAAAGAAGCTTGTTATTGGCACCTGCTTCAAGGTTGTGAAAAGGTTGAATATTCATTCCAAAGAAAATAATATTGTTTACCAAATATGATAATAATATTTTTTTGCTAAGTATAGACAACAGCACATTTGTGATGCTTTAATCCCAAAGTAGCTAAAGTCTTTTTGGATATCGGAAACAAAGACGGTTCCTACCACAAACACTTCGAGACAAAATGTGACAATAGAAAGTTAGTTTTTCTTTGCCTCCGGCAGGGATTGATCCCGGGACCTGAGCTGGCGACACGTTGAATACTGTGTGTAAGCCACTCGACTACGAAGGTCGTCTTATACATATACTTTTATATCATTAATGATACCAATGTCTTAGTGCGGTGCAAGTGAATGTAAACAATAAGCACGTGGTTTGTGACTTTTTTCACTATCGAGATGTAGAAAACAATTCGAGTTGATAAAGATTTGCCAAATATTAATAAAATAGTAAATAAATAAATGCTTGAACAATTTCACAGAGCGCCATTTAGCCCCAAACTAAGCAAAGTTTGTAATATGGGTGCTAGACAAATGATATACTACTTATATACTTTTCAAATATATACTTATTATACATAGTAACATCCAGACCCGTCACAGAAATTAAAATTCATCATTTAAATTTCTGCCCGGCCGGGAATCGAACCCGGGCCCCTCTTGCGTGGTAGACCGGTATGTTGACCACTGCACTACTCGAGTCGTCAAAATATAGTCTGATGTTCTCAGGGTTTCAGTAGATATTTCATTGAATTGGTTAAAGCACCTGAAGCAACACGCGCAGGATTATCAGCGCTGTGATTGTAAATCTACGTGAATGGGTACCTACTGCACAATACACAATGCTTGCCTATCGCCGACCGTGCCTTCCGAAAGCCACACTTATCTATACTAATAAAGAAAGACATGTAAAAGAGGCCTGCGGTCATCGGTTTTGTCGCGTAGTAAATACAAAACATCTAAGAGACTAGCCCAAACCATGTGTGATCTGTTTAAAACTTGTTTACTCGGGTGGTAGGTGATAGGACGTAGAGTCTGGACTTCTGATCTAGTGACTAGTAATATTACTTCGTTATTTATCTACAGTCACTACCATTCTACATCTAGTTATAACATAAATTGAATAGTAATTATGCAGATTTGAATATTATTTCTTGCTTTTAAGAGCTATCCTATTCATCAACCCATAAGTAAGGCTTGTGTCCCAGCCCCAGGAGTGACAATAAAAAAGTCTGAAACCTTTCAATACTGTAATATATTCACTAATAGACTATATTATTTGATTTTGAAGAGTTCTCTTGTGTATCTTCGAAGTCCAACAAATAAGAAACAAATAAACAGACGAACATAAAACCTCTTCCTTTTTTTAAGTTGGTTAAAAAGTGGTACATCACAGGGTAAACTCACACAATGTCAATTATAAAGCTCATAACATGCTGGAATAAATAAATAACTACCATCTTTCAGAAGACAGCAGCATTTAACAATTATTTTTTTAACTTCATATCCGATTCCATTCCATGCTACTTAAATAATTAAAGAGTAAATTAGACTACAGTTTGGTTGATTTTACTAATCAGTATTAATTTGAAGCATGTTTCACAGAACAAATTTCTGCGTTGCGTTAATTAATGTAATGAGCATAGTGGTCCTTGTTGTTAAATGTGATGCTATTTTTATCGTTATGAGCCAGTTGCTATATTACCATATATAAAAGTCAATTAGTAATAATAATTTATACATCATGATTATTAATATTATTAGTGATTATGAAACAATTTTTATGATTAATCCTAACTAATCCATAAAAAAGTACTGTTCCCAAGGGATAAAAAAATTACTCCTACAGTAGGGGATCGATAATCTAAACACCCAAAATATGTATCCTGTTCGGATGCATGTAGAGAAGATATTTTTGGAAATAAAACCAAGCTTTATATGATTAAAACTATGTTTTAAAGGAGTGTTTCCCAATTAGTGGCAAAGTTGCATCAAGGGGTATTTTTTTCGCCATAAGGTTACTCATCTAATTACTCTCTATAATGTGAAAACCTTAAGCACTCAAATACTATTATGATTTATTGACCTGGGAATGAAAAATATTATGATAGAAGTAAAAGGATATTCGGAACAGTTTATCTACTCACATATTGAAGTATATACCTACACAATCAAAATCTTAACATTCAAGACGCCGCAACCGTAAACTACAGCCTTGACAGCAAAACAAACATCCATCTGTGTCGAGGAAACGTCATAACACAGCGCAATAACCCTGAAGTCAACCTTGCGGTGGCCGACGCTGCCACGATGCACTTACCTTCCCGAGCTTCTCTATGGGCACCATCGAGGGCGGAGGCTTCTCCGCCTTCTCCGGGAGCGCCTGCAGGTCTCCACCGGAGCCAGAGCGCGAGCCGCGCTGAGAACCCCTCGGCGTGTTGTGCCCACTGCCACCTTCTGTTCCTTTGTGCTCATGGCTGTGGTGATTCCCCATGTTCACTGTGCTAGCTTAGATTTGTCTATGAGCTTAGCTAGCAAACTAATTACGTAATTAATTAAACGTGACGATTATACATGGAAAAATACACCATAATATCCTCACTAAAATAAAATTGTAAAAGTACGTAGCGAAGAGAGAGACAAATTGATAGTGACACTGACATTGACATTGACAAATGAGGAATAGACTGAGATGCTGTAAACTTTTTTAAGGCACATGATTTATGTCGTAATGCCTTTGCTGACTGCAATTTTTTTTACAAAATCTTGTTAACATTTATTATTTTAAAGTTGTGTGTGGACATATTTCTAATCCTTAATTTTAATATAAATTTTAGAACATTAGAAGATGGGTTAAAAGGAAAAATAACAAAGCTCAGTATTTAATTATCGTTTAATAAAGACATGTAATAGGTATTAGCTTGCTAGGTACAAATACAAATACAAAATGTTTATTTAACCTAATAATAATAAAAAGTGGTTGGAGCTACCTTTTTAAGTTTGCTTGTGTTAGTTAGCACCGCTCTTCCATAGTATGGTTACAATATACTGATTTGAATAGTACCTACATATATGTGACACATTATGTAAGTATAATGTGACTGTATAGTGTTATCTGTGGGCACTAGTATAATAATGATTTTTATGAACTTACTTACCTAGGCGGACAAGCTTCCATAGTGCTCCATACTTAGTGCATTCCTAAGGCTTCATACAACACTGTCGCTACGCAAGGTTTTCAGTATTGTATACATGGATCATTATGGAATCTTGTCCACGGCTTTACAGTCATAAAAATCTAAACACAATAACCATCTGCATGCCTACGCACGGTCGGTCGGCCGTTTGTGGACCACAGAATGTTTGGATGATCGCCCTTATGGTTATTATATTTACAGAATAGAGGTATCTATTTGTAAAAATCTACAATATTTACAATACTTTGAATATCGCAGACTTTTCTAATTGACTGGGAACCCCAAGGGCCATAGGTCATCAGAATTATTTCAGTTTAATCAGTACAGTAAAGCAGCGCCCGCTAACGCAACGCGTCAGGTGAGCAGCGCGGTGATTGTGCGCTGCGCGGGGAGTTCCACTAACAGCGTCAGAGGTACCGAAAGCAGATACGTCACCGTCGCTGTCGCCAACCACTCCCATATCTGGTAACAATATTAGATTAGTCAGTTTATTTACCATAGAATCCGGTTTTAGCGGAATCGTGATCTGTTTATTTACGTCCACAAGGAGTATCCATAAGGCATTACAATATTAACTATGTATGGCGACAGGTACAGAATATCGGCTAACTTACATTGCCATCGTAAAAGCTCTGATTTGACTGATGGATGTGATACATTTCTATTATTCTTTGGTAAGTTTTTATTTGTGCCAAAACCAAGTAGCAATATACCACATTGCTATTTTTACGACCACCGTGGTCGAGTGGTTTGTACGCCGGTTTTCAAGGTGTCGCCATCTCTGAGGTCCCAGGTTCGAACCCCGGCTGGGTTAATTTAGAAAACGAACTTTTCTATATTGGCTCAGGTCTGGGTGTTTGTAGTTCCACCTTTGTCTCTTATTCCATAACACAAGTGCTTTAGCCACTTACTTTGGGATCAGGGCAATGTTTGTGATGTTGTCTAATATTTATTATATTTATATTTACATACGAGTACATCTGTCAAAACACAGTTAACATTAACTTCATTGTTTTTAGCCGCTAGACCCGCTGATTGATGCAATAACGGTGACCTATACAGCTACTTAAATAGACTATTTTCAACGCCAGGTCGCCAGCCACTTGACCGACTGAGGGCCAAAAAAAATCTCGAAGTTTAGAATTTTAGGCTCAAATACATAATATGGTTTTCTGAGCGAATCGTTATAGTTGTAGCACGGTTGTTGTTGTGGCGCGGGTGGAAACCGCGGGCTGAGTATAGTACGTACAATGGTGTAGTATCCCGCGAGCGGGGGCTGGGGGCTGGCGGCGAGCGCCGTCAGCGCGACGCTCCAGTGCAGCAGCAGCGCCGCCAGCGACAGCCGCGACAGCACCGCCCAACAGTGCCACGAGAACACGCGCCGTGCTATGCCTGCGCCATAGACAACATCGTGTTACATCCATACTACACGATAAGGTATATCGCGTGATATAGCGTTTTATTGACTGTCTAAAGCCATTATAATCGATCGAGCTCATCAGGTGTATATGGTATAGCGGAACAATAAGATCCTGGAATGTCTCACCGTCAACGCTCTGGAACAGACCCAGTACCAGCAGCAGGATAGCCCAGTGTACGCAGAGCAGCGGGTGTACAGCGAGCGCCAGCGCCGACGACAACCACTGCAGCCACATCCCGCGGTCACTACCCTCCGGTACTTATTTAAATTTAAGCGATACATAGAGCAACAACAAGGTCCTGCAAGTCTTACCGTCGACACCCTGGAAAAGACCCAGAAGCAGGATAGACCCGAGCACGCAGAGCAGCGGGCGGTCAACAGCGGCGTGTACAGCGAGCGCCGGCGCTGACGACAACCGCTGCAGCCACATCCCGCTCGCCGCCAGCGCCACCATCAGGTGTGTACTGTAGCGGTACACCCACGTCAGGAACTGCGAATGAATGTTTATGTCAGAAAGCTAGTGAAGAGCTGTTACAACTTTAATTTATATTTGTAAGGCATTATTAACAGCTTAAGGTCTATCTACGCGAGTCATCGTATCAACTCTAGTCAGCAGATACCAAGGATTTCCACGTTAGCTGCTTACAATCCTGGCCAAAGTTTCATGCGCTTATCCTCCCAAGTTAATTCATTTTTAACCCCCGACGCAAAAGAAGGGTGTTATAAGTTAACGTGTCTGTGTATATGTGTATGGGTGTATCTGTGTATCTGTCTGTGGTATCGTAGCTCCCAAACGGATGAACCGATTTAGGTTTAGTTTTTTTTGTGAAAGAAAATTTTCTTATATTTATTAGTTGTTTAGACAAGCTTAAAAATATTCATACCGTCTCCTTCTTCTCTCTTAATAATATAGCCGGCTGAAGATGGTACGTCACGGTATCACCGGAGATTCCTGGCGAACAATTTTGTTCATATTACTAACCTTGTGTTTAGTGAAGTTGAAGCCCGTCTCCTGCAGGTGAGCGTGTAGGTACGCGAGCAGCACGCCGAGCACGCTGGCGGGCAGCGCGCCCCACGGCGCCGTGTACAGCCGGCTGAACGACGGCACGTCGCGGTACAGCGACCGCAGACTCCTAACGCACAAATGTATGAGCTATCAGGATGCGTAGTGCGATCTCCTAAGCTGCAGAGTTCCTAAAGATCGTGAAGTCTAAAGTCCTAAACCTTCATTTCGTATGGGATTGGTGGCCAGCCATATGGCGGAATACGCGATGAACTTCATCAACGCTATAGATAATTCTTAAGATCGAGCGTAAGGTGAAAATACTCACACCAAGCACTGGCATACACAAGCTGGATTTGTTACTCGAAAAAATAATTTTAATTCTTCTCTTAAAACTGCCCTCAGATTACGTAACTCTGTTGCTAACAATTATCGATTGAAATCTATTGAAACCGCAGTTACATTGCTGCTTTAAGTAAGATAGTTCTCACATTGGTTCTTACAAAAGCAGCAATGTACCTGCGATTTCTGACAGAGTTGATTACAACAAAGTTTACATTACCTACCAACCATATTATGATCTGATGGCGAATCGTCTTTTTTCTAGATTATATTAAATCTATTCTGTATTTCCTTTAAAGGGGTGGTCAAAATGGGGGTTAAGTAAATAAGTTAAATCTTTAATCGTGTCGCAATCTGACCATACTGACGAAAGTACTATGTTGTATGGTCAATAATGGACCCAGTGCTTGTTTGCACTTCACTAAGATTCAACTATCATGATATTAATAATGATGTTAGACTCCTACTTTATTCGGATAATGTTCATATCGTCACGATTTTGTTATTGTTGTGATTCCTACTCACTCCGGGTTCATGATGAAGAGCATGCTCCTCCATTCAAACGCGTACGCCAGCGCGCCATTGAGCAGGCAGGTTGCGAGGAAAATCGCCGTCAGAAACAGCAGTGTCCGCTTCCCTGTGCCAGCGCGGGCCAGCGCGATGGTCAGCACGCAGCACACTATGTACAGCTGCATGTCTACTGCGAGGAACCTGAACAGGAATATTGATTATACAAGGTGTTACAAAAGTACCCCTAATGCCGAATATGGTAGATAGGACCATCAAACTGAACAACTTTTACTATGGGACCAACTCTGAAATCGCGAAAAAAAAATCAGCTGTTTCATACAAAAATTAAAATCGAAAATATCAAAAGCATTAGGGGTACTTTTGTAACACCTTGTATACTTATGACAAGTTTGAACTCCATGGCTATTAGGCTGGTGTTTAGTATTGCCTTAATAATCCTTTTCCCGCGCTCTATAGCTCTCTTCCATCCTAATCTCCACACACTGAACACTATTTCATTTTACATTTAATTAAATAAAATATGTAGTTTAACATTGAAATGTGTGTGGTGAACTGGTGAATAAATAATTTATATGAACAACAACAGTCTACAGTTTCATGAAACTCCATTGCAATCTTCTTCAAAGATGCAAAATCTGAGGCTTGCGTCGACAAACTTTATCACATAAATAGCACAAATAAGTGCAAGTATGTACAACTGACCACGTCTGTATAAGGCAGTGTTCGTGCGGCTGCACCAGATTGTTCACGAACAGTGCATGCGCCCAGAACTTGCGGCGGCAGACGTCGCCTTCCGCGCGCACGTTGCCCGCCCATAGTGGCCCGCCGCCCACATCCGCCCACCACGTAGCAGAGAAACCCACCACCAGCAAGTACGTCGGGGATATCCTGAAACGAAGCTACATTAGTTGTCTACAATAAATCCGTAATAATAATAGACACCACAATATATGGCTAACTTATGGCTTAATTGTGAGCTTCAATCAAAGCTTGTGAGCAGTGGCGTAGCATGGGGGAGGCGGAGGGTGCGGTCCGCACCGGGCGGCACTTTGCCGGGGGCGGCACTTTGCCGGGGGCGGCACTGCGGAGGTGGCAGTTAGAAAAAAAATTGAAATTAAAAAAAAAGTTAATTTCTTTCAGTGTTTTTTTCGTCATTTTCGTTCGTTCAGAGCGTTCGTGAAGTAGGCGATTTCTCCATTATTCTATTACGTTTTCTCTGTAATTTTTCTGTGATATTCTACCTATGTCAAAAAATGTTAATTTCACTTTTCAATTCAATAAATCATTCAATAAAACTAATAAAAGTACTCTTTTTACCATGCCCAAATTTTTTATATTGGATCACAAAAATAAGAGGGCGGCAAATTTGGAATCCGCACCGGGTGCTAGTGACCTATGCTACGCCACTGCTTGTGAGCATTACTTACTATAGTCTGTCGATTCTGTAACCAAATTCGCATCTCACTTCGAACATCACATCACTTTGCGTGAATTTGTTATTAGAAATTAGCTGAATATAAGCTTCTTTACCGATTGTAAATTACCGCAGCTAAAATCTTATGTGATTAAAAAAACAGCCTGTCATTATCTCATTTATAATTTGAAATTCCCGCGCAGTGAAGTGAGATTCGAAGTGAGGTTCGAGTTTAGTTACAAAATCGACTGGCTGGAGCTCGTCGGACTCTCCCTCAACCTAGTAGTAGCTTCATATATCAAAAGACCGTAGTAAATAAATATTTAAATCTAATGTCGAGGGTACTTCCTTACATTGATGAAATAACGCTGCGGCTTGCAGCGAAAAAAGTTAAAATGTATTTACTAACCTACAATAGAGACTCGGTAGCTTGATAGTGATCATTGGGCCGGATTCCTAAAGGATGCGGGCGGGTTCGAATCACATCTAAGAAGCTATGAGTGAGTCGATTTTTTGTAGTAAATATATTAGGTACAGCTTCCGCCCACGCTTTGTTCGCGTGGACATTCGAAAAGTCCATAGATTTTTTTATCAAAATTGTCAAGATCAAAAAGTTATCAGACCTCATGCAGAACCAAGCTTCTAACTCTACACGCCCTAACTCTATAAGTCCTAACTTCACAAACTACACCACCTCACCTTAGTAAAAATATGTGGCTTGGCCACAGACATAGATATGTACATTCACATGGGCGTAAGGTGAATTTATTCACTATTACTTTTCTATTGTACCATAGTTCTTGTAGTAACGAAACGGCCAAGCCACATATTTTATAAGGTGTAGAGTTTGTGAAGTTAGGGCTTGTAGAGTTAGAAGCTCTAGGACTTCAGGAGTACCCTAAGAATTTAGATGACCATCAGTGAGTCAGTGACAAAATCGGGGGTTTTTTAGATATCAATAAAATCTAAGTATATGAGCTATGCAACTGAAACTTTATATGTTTACTAAGTCTACTATTGACATCATATCCAGAAAATTTAGTTTATCTGTGGTATAATCCAAACCCAAGTTATAAGGGTTTAAAAAACAACAGTGCTTCGAGAAAAGGTAGGTTTAGTGTCCTTGCCCCCAGATCTTTAAACATTCACATTTATAATATAAGTAGGCAACAATATAAAAATAATATTGTGAATGCTAATATTCGATTTTTCTGTTACTGGGTTGAGCCAGTGTGAATAGACTATCAAGCAAGAGTACCTGGCGATTCTTTGCAGGAGGCAGGTGGGCAGCAAGCTGCAGGTGAGCGGGCGGCTGCGCGCTAGCTGCAGCAGGCTATGCGCCAGTAGGAAGCTGGACAGCAGCAGGAACAAGCACACCAGCGGCGTGCCGTTGCGAGACATCATGAACACCGGGTCAAGCATCATCTAGGAAGCAGACCAGATCAAAAATCTGTTTCGCTTCCATCTCATTTGGAATTTTATGGGAACTAGGGAACTATCTTTGTTCAGATTAGGGCCGGTCTCACAGGTTCCGAATATGTTGCAGTTTATTTGTCAAATAATTTCATACAAACTCTATTTCCATTTTTAATTTAAACCGGAAAGATAGGTAGGTACAATCTGGATCTTGTGTATCGTGAAACTCGAGATAATATTTTTTTGGTCACCCACGCATGGAAAGGCCTGATCACGTTTTTCGGGTGTGATAAGGCCTTTACATGCGTAGAAAATTATTATTTAATAAAGTGTACCCTTTGGAGGAGCTCGGTGGCGCAGTGGTTTAGCGCCTGGCTCTGCGATTGCGGAGGTTAAGCAACTTTCGCAAGGTTCGGTCATTGTATAGGTGACCAAAAAATTATTATCTTTAATTTCTCCGTGCTTCGGAAGGCCATAGTATCATCGTGGCGCCACTTTCCCTGTTAAATTAAAATTTATTGGAAACTGACCCATAAATTAGGGTGAAAAATTAGTTCTTTTTCAACTATGCCATTACGTTAGGCAGACTTTACATGTAGGCTGGATAACACAGAATCCTGTAGAGCTTAGTATGTTTATTTTGATGGTGATATTTTATCACACGAAATTCTTACCTTTTCCAAATAATGGGGGTTGTATGAATATAGTTTATAGTGTATGAGGCCGCAGTGCATCAACATAACCAGCAATAATGTGATCACCCTAGAACAAGACATTTCATAAATTACATTTAGAAACTTAAAATGGGAGCTACGAGACACATAGGACTCGCCTAAGGAACTAAGGGATTATACTTGGCAAGTGTGACATGTGTATCTGTGTATTTGCTGTGCCTATGGTATATAATATCACCCAGACAGACAGTGACGTTACGTGTTACGTTACGTGCTTAGCTTCATCATGCAGAAGCGATCGCAAGTTTTAAACCCCTAAGAAATATGTTCTTTGCATGCTTGGTAACAGTCTTAGTCAAGTATTATAGAGTGTGTTGGGTAGAAACAGTACCGAACTCCATGTGCGGGCAGCAGCGCGGCTCGGCGTGGGTCGGACTGGTCACACGGCGCGGTCAGCCGCCGCCAGTTCTGCGTCCACGACCAGCACCCCAAGTACTTGTTCTCTGACAATACAATACCAAATAAGACAACCAACCTACCACCTAGCATAACAACTATAATGGAACTCATTGGGATACTAATCTCAACTTAAAACAACAGAAATTAAGGCATGACGTCTTTATGGTGGTCTGAACATTTATGTGGTTGAAATGGACTGTCCAAAAATTACAAAAAATATCAATTTACTGCATAACGATGAAGAAGGAAAAGGTAACTTACTTTTCACATCATCTGGCGTCAAAACGTCGTAAGCAGACCCAATGACATTGCAAAATAGAATGCAGAACACCACGACCGCAAACGCTATCTTTGGAGCATCCAGCTCTACAGCATTGGCCTGCTCCTTGGAGTTGCAGTACTCTATAGTCAGAGGGGTGGTCGTGAAACCCATGGAGCGCGCCCATTGAGCGACGCAGTCAGCAAACCACTCCGATTGGTTGAAGGGTGCCTCCTGATTAGGATTGGGGCAGCGAGAGCTTACGCAGTACCCGCGGTGGAGGAGGGTGCGGTTGAAGTTCAGCTGGTTTTTTGAATATTCCTAGAAATGTGAATATCATAATTGTGCATGTGTATAACTCAAGAAACGAATGGATTAGTTTAATGTGGATTAGTTAAATCTGACATCATTAAACATTTTAAAATGCATTTTCTCTTCATTAACGGCAGCGATTGCTTTCAATGGTACAACACTAAATCAGTCGTGCAGTTTTGTATTCCTAATCTGATGGATGTTAGTTAAAATGCTGACCTCCAACGCCTGGTACACACGGTTATCAGGCTGCGAGGGTCCGAGGCGGAAGCTGCCGAGGCAGTAGAAGCCACCGGGCGAGGCGAGGCAGCGCTCGTAGTCGTCCAAGTGGAACAACCGTGGAAACTGCGCGTTCTCCACATCTGGAATTTACTTTAAAGTGTTAGACGAAGTTCGGTTAAAATGGGTGGTAACACCAACAGATATGTCGGGTGCATATTTCCACCACCTTTGTATAGAATTTGGGGGGGGGGGGGGGGGGAAGGTTTCATCAAAAGTCGAAAACTATGCGGCCTAAAAAAAGAAAAAAAAACTGAGAATGTGCAAACAGCGCTCTTTCATATGGTACCCCACATGCCTTATGAGCCCAACTTCGAAAAGCTATTCCAAATTTCAAGTTGATATCATTAGTAGTTCTTGTCTTTAGCTGTGAGAGACAGACAGACAGACTGACTGAGACTGAGTCGCACTAAGGGTTCCTTTTGACCGTTTTGGTACGGAACCCTAAAAGCACTTTACGTACTAAGTATATTTTCCGGGATTAGTTTAGTGTACCTATGTCCTAGTTGCAGTATTGTTAACCGGTTTTATAATCGTCGTGGACGGTGGGACGGCGAGAATATTACGTATTACGTACCTGTACTTCAACTATATAATACCTGGATATTAGTACCTAGGAGATAAATAATTTATGGCACACTCACTGAGGTTTTCAATTTGATTGTACATTTTTTATTGATGTTCTCGCATAACTTTTATGGACCGATTTTGATTATTCTTTTTTTATAAAATAAACTTTTCCCTGTACTTATACTATAAGACAATATTACTTGCCATAGTTCAAGGTACCCTATAAATTTTGATTCCCTTTGAGAATGTCGAAATTTGTTGAATTGTCGAAAATGGCTGTATCTTTTTTAAACGTTAACTTAAAGTTTTATTTTTTCATAGTTTCAAGGGACTGTAGACCTGAGTTTGCGTTTATTGATCAAAGACCTGAGTATATGGTTTTAATTTCAACTATATACCTCCACGCGTTTCCAAGTTAAAGGGTTTTGACAGACAGACAGACATGCAAACAGACGGACAACAAAGTGATCCTATAAATCCTATAAGGGTTCCGTTTTTTCCTTTTGAGGTACGGAACCCTAAACAAGAACGTAATTAATTAGCTCATTGATTTGACATGATGTAGAATGTGGTAGGTAGATAGATTATTAGCTGCGTTCGGAATGGTTCCGTTTCGGAATTCCGAATCCAAATTCCGTCTGTATGTGGCGGGCTTAAGGTTATGTCACTCTTCCAAAAACAAACATTATGCATATCAACTCGAGCATTGTAAAAACATAATTATTTACAAGTAAGCTATATCTTATTAAGAACTTTTAGTAAGGAAATATTGCTTTGCTTAACCGGCAATGGAAAGCAGAAATTGAACGTGATGCGGTTTGCGATTGCATTTTAAACCATAACCAAAACTCTTAAGCGCATTTCACTCATGGAAGATCGTCTTATGAGCTTTCGATAGATAAGCTTATCGGATAAATACACCTAAATATATATTAGAATATAACTACCGTATTTTTCATAAGTAAACATTCAAAATCAACTTCGCTTGTCATGTTGTAAACTTTCCTACCTGACAACTGACTCGCCAGGATCCCCGGCACCACCACTAAACACACCACAGTCCACATTCCTAAGTGTTACTGGCTATCATCAGATGTCACGAGACACTGTTGCGAGGCGCGTGCGAGCTGCACTGCGCGCGAGCAACGCACAGCGTATTTATAGGCTCTGACGGATCACGTCAACCCGTGTGCTTAATATATGATGCTGTTAATTTTTATTGAGACAAATTATCTTTTGTTCAAAAAAGCTTCCATTAAAGGTTAAAAATGACAAGTGCTTGCGATTTTTGAGGCTGAACATGTCAACGTGCTTACAATACGATTGTTGTATTTTTTTATGGATATAATATCTTTTTTATTTATTTTAAGAAGCTTTCGTCAATGACATTCGAGCCTGAATATAAATTAAGGGGATATAAAAATATATTTACAGCAAAACTTTATTTAACTAACCTCGAGTTCGGCGTCGCCTCACCATATCTCAATGGGTTCGATTCCGTGGTGGATAAATGACAAACGAAAAAAGCTTTTTTTCCTGTATTTCACGGGTCCACGCATTTAATACTATTTATTTAGATATGAAAAGAATTATTAGGTATATGTCAAATCAACAATGTCTATTGGGTTACCATCCATTTTCTATTTCCTAAGCTGTACAAAATTTATCAAGTAAACTAAAGTAATAATAATAATAAAAACTTGGTAAAAAGAGATATGTTTAACCTTAACGCAGAGTTTAATTAGTAATTTCATAAATAGAAACAAACTACCCTCGAAAAATTAAGTTTATTAACTTTTATTTTTGGGTAGCGCGTTGATGTCTTTTGTATGAATAATGAGAAATGCGTAAGCACATAGAAAAATTCCTAGAGAAATTTCTTTACGGATTTCATTGTTGTTATTGATATATCTGTTAAGTTAGTTTAGTGACCCTGATTACGGAAAAGCCAAGGGTTCGGTCGGTCACAATTTGGTAGGGGTTTTATGTGTACCAATTCGAGTCATAGCTGTTTATGTTTATTATTATGGTTCTTTTTAATGATAATTGGTATAACTACTTTATAAAGTATGGGTAACATAGGAAACAAGTTAGGTTACAAGTTAACAATAGGAAATTACGAGGTACGAATAGGTAGTACTGTACGGTCAATAACCGCACAATTACGTACCTAGTGCGATGTCAGCACTTTCAATAAATAAATTACAATTATTTTAATTTTAGTACACATTCTGTATCAATAGGTATATGTTCAAAATGTTCAAATTCAAATTCATCTTAAATATTTCAAGGACTTCAACTTCAGTAATAGGTTGTGTGGTAGCAAGAAACCATACAAGTACCTAGTGGAAGTTTTCTAAAATATATTTATTTGCTCACTATTTTCTTATATGTATCAGTTTGGTTTTATACATACAGATCTGAATCGAAACAAAAAATGTTGATATTAAGAGCAACGCTCGTGTACCGTATCATCTTTTACCATCGTTATCCTGTATACTAAATATATGTAGATTGTCATGAAGATATGCTGCTGTAAATGCCGCGTTGATAGGAATTTATGTCCAAGCTCTAATTTTGAAGGTTGCCTAAAAATCAGAGAGTACGCTGCGCATGCGCAGGCGGCACACTGTAGAATGCGTTCAAAATAGTTGGAAAGCTAGGTAGGGATTTCCACAAATGCGACCTTTCCTTGATACCTATCAATGGTGCCATTTATGATATCCCAAACAATTTTTTTTTGCCGGCCGGCGCGAGTGACGCGGTAATGATTATCGAAGCACATCAATGGAAAGCTGCCATGATGACGGCATCTGTGGCCATGGCTGTCCGTCAGACGGAGGGTGCCGATTGAGTGAAAGTGGTAGATTTTTGTCTTTTATGACTCTCCTTTGTTTTTGTTATAACATCCTTATTGAGAAGCTTTATGGGCTAGGCATTCATGGAGATAATACACCAAGGGTCTATGGAGATAATACACCAAGGGTCTACCACAAGGGTCTCATTTAGTACCATTATTTTACAACGACTACGTATTGGATAATTCAGCCTGTTTTAAGTCCGCCCTAAATATTATTTTGATGTACGCTGATGACAAGAAATCTTTTTAAAAATCGACACGTTCAAAGACTGTATGAAAGTACAAGCAGATCTGGATAACCTGACAACTTATTATAAAAATAACAATATCACTGTCAACGTCGATAAATGCGAATGTATTAGTTTTACGCGTAGAACAAGTCCTGTAATTTATGCATATAATTTTAATGGCACGCCGATTCGTATAGGACATCTGTGGTCATTTTGATAGTAAAATGTTCCTTAAAGACCACATTGATAATACAGCAGATAAGCTTTAAAAACCTAGGCTTCGTCATTCGCACCTGCCAACCATTTAAATGCAAATTTTTTATGCCTATGTCCGTAGCGTTATCGAATATGCAAGCTCGATTTGGTCACCCTAATACGCAGTTTATAAGGATCGGTTGGGAAGACTTTTTTCCCTTTTTTCATAACTTATTACTGTAAATATACTTAACAAACATTTCTGAGTATTTTCAATGCTCGTCTCGAAGCATTTAACACATTCGCGTCATATCAAGCCTGCGCGTGCGTCACTTCTACGATTATCATTAAGTATAACATAAATGCTTGCACTCTCATTGGAACATTATTTAAAGAGCTTGATGCATGTTTGTTATGGAGTTTATTAACATTTTCTCTGCGGAAAATTACGGTTGTTGTTATAATGGTAACTAGACACTTTTAATAAATACTATAATATATTGATCGTTATTTACTTATCGTTTATCGTTATCGTTTATTAACTTAAACAACTATTTCCATAATCCTCTTGGGGATATTCCTAGCAAAGTTTTGACGGCTATTTAGAGCAGTGTTATAATAGTCAACCCTGTTTATGAGCTGAGGTCTCGTGTTTGAATCCTGATAGTGGCAGGTTTTGTGATGATCAGTGAATGAATTGGTCCAATTTGCCTTATTGGAGCAACCAAGTCCAATTCGCCGTTAGTCAAAAAATTTCTTTGATTCTTCAGCATGATTTAGAAGTGTTGTTGTTATACAGACCATTCAAGTAAATAAAATAAATAAATAAATTTGACAACATCACATTACATTGCTCCGATTCCAAAGTAAGTTGCTAAAGCACTTGTGTTATGGAAATCAGAGACAACGGTGGTATCACAAATACCCAGACCTGAGCCAATATAGAAAAGTTCGTTTTCTAAATTGACCCAGCCGGGGATCGAACCCGGGACCTCAGAGATGGCGACACCTTGAAAACTGGTGTACAAAGCCACTCGACCACGGAGGTCGTCACAAGTAGTATTGAAGCACCATTGTTCTCACTAAAATTTCAGGCGCTTTCGAGAGCAGTTATGTAAGCTGCCCGTCCCACGAAGTTACTTACAACTACGTGGCCCGTCCTCGTCCAATTAGCCAGGATGTTACCTAAAGACTTTTGCTTCATATTGGCTCATTATAATTTGATAACGGTCATTAGGCCGCGATCTGCCCGCTCTTATAGTTTGTTAAGAAATTATATTATTTATTTTATTTTATTTTATTTTATTTTATTTTTATTTTATTTTATTTTATAAACATACATGCAGGCTTACAGACTAGGAAATCCAAAACACCAACAAGTTACAAAACATGACAGAATCATACCAAAGCAAAGTAAAATTAAACAACTTATACAATAGACATTATTTACATATAACAAACGTAAGAACATATTAAGTATTTAAAGTTTTTTAACATGGTCTGGACAAATATGATACAAATTTATTAATAAGACAAGCTAGGCTATCAGTGAATACATCAGCATCTTTAATCTTTTTTAAAAACGAGTTAATCAGACTGATCGCGCGCGCTGTGGGACAGTTATTACCGTAACATGTACGCAATATCAGGGAAACGAACAATTGGTGTTGCCGCCGACCTGCACCACGCATGTAGTTTTGTGGAACATAGAACCCTAAACGTTCTACTAGAGTAGCCGGATTGTCAATTTTGTTCCGTAAAAGTAAGCAGTAATGAACCAAGAGGTGCAATTCAACTTCATTAGCAATGAGAACGGAAAAATGCAATTTCCACCGAGGACACTTAAAATTGTCATCTATTAGTGAGGTTTTATACTGAAATTTTTGTTTTAAAAACATGTATCGAATAAAATGAATTATTATACCTGTTTGTGTCCCTATATAAATAAAATGAAATGCACATGCACAAGCCCCACTACTGGGCCACACACAGGCCTTCCTTATTCACGAATAAGTCCCTGTTTTCTCGTGGTCCCAGGATTTTGTCCCATTAATGGGACCACGAGGTGCCACGAGGGGGAACTGTTTCTCATAGTCCCATTACTATTTACGATTGTAGAAATATTACGGAATAGTGGGTGTTAACAACTGTAAATAATGCGAAAGCTTAACGTGCCTTACGAAGCACGGAACGGAGGAGTTAGAGATACTAAATGTTTGGTCATCCATCTCATGCCCGACCCTGCGAATGTTGTTTTACTGCCGCAATCGCAGTTTTGAAGTCGGTCATCGGCGAGCCTGCCACTTGGCTGGTATCCCGCGACGACGTCGACGCGTCGGCAACGAGCTTGTTATCCAATGTCCGCGAATTCGATCCTGTCGCAACCGTGTCCGCGCGGCCGGTCGGTCACGTAACCGAGCCACTGCGACAAGAACTTACTGCTTTCATGCATTGCTGCTTCTGCATGAGAATCTCTACATAAACCGGTAGATATTCGTTCATGTATTCCAAATGATCGTTAACATAGTTAAATTCTTAATTTGTTGCAGTCATTTTGGTATCAAGTATACAAATAATCCATTTCTGTAAATGTGTCTTAATTTATTTGAAGTCAAAAAGCTAATAAAATAACAGAAAATAGCTGAAACACTGAAGTTTGTATCATTAATGTTTTTGGGAAATGTTGATATTGAAACTGAACAAAAGCCGGGGTTTGTTTTGACGTAGACATTTATTCAAATAATATTCTAGATACTTATAATATTTAGGTAATAAAAACCATACCGCGAGTGATCTCGCTACAGCGACATCTCGGTCATATAAAACAAAAGATTAAAGATTCTATACTAACATAAGTTGAGCGTTAAAAAGAAACTAAAACTTGTACAATAAGCTTTTCGCGGCAATGGAGCAATAGGGAATATTTCTGGTCAATACGGAATTACTCTTAGATAATTAAAAATATTTAAACTGCCCTGGGGGCAATGGAGCATAAATATTAGTAGATTATGCAATAAGGGCTTAAAGTAGTGTATTCTGTCCCGGGCGCTATATTGAACCCCGAGCACGTACGTTGCACGTGTTCAAGATCGCCCAAGACAAATACACATTTAAGCCCGCGATGCATACTCTACTTTTTATACTTTCTGCGAGGCAACTTAAACCAATGACTGTTATAAAGAAAGTACTTAAGATTTTTTTTTTATCTATTCTGTAGTGGTCAGTTCGACATTCGAATAAATCCTTCTTGATGCGCTGGTGAAAATAAATTTCGTAAAAAGTTTACGTTTTTCTTTTTTTAATTTGTAAAGGCAGTGCAAAGAAAATGATAACATGCAGCCTAACTCAGAATAAAATTAGAAAAAAAAAATACTTTTTACGGATTACAGCGCGTATATTATTAATTCAGGTGTGGTTTTGGAATACTAACTCCAACTACTAAATAATAATACTAAATAATAGTACTAAATAATTCCAAAACAACACCTGAATTAATAATATACGCGCTGTAATCCGTAAAAAGTATTTTTTTTTTTTCTAATGAACTGTACGCGCGATAATCTTAGAAGTGTATATCAGAATAAAATCTCATTATTTTTTTTAAATAATAAATAATAATAAATAATAATAAATATTTGACAACATCACATACATTGCTCCGATTCCAAACTAAGCAGCTAAAGCACTTGTGTTTTGGAAATCAGAGACAACGGTGGTATCACAAACACCCAGACCTGAGCCAATATAGAAAAGTTCGTTTTCTAAATTAACCCAGCTGGGGATCGAACCCGGGACCTCAGAGATGGCGACATCTTGAAAACCGGTGTACAAAGCCACTCGACCACGGAGGTCGTCAACATACAGCCTAACTCTGAATAAAATCTCATTGCACCTTACATTTTTGAAACCAACCTCGATCAAGCACGACTACATAGGTTGCATTCCAAATTCAAATCAATTATTCCCATGGGGAAAAATGACTTACTTTAGGAAAGGTTTGCATGACACATAATATGCCATTGACGAGCAGGTAGTATAAAAAAACTTTTTAGTTTAGTCACAATAACCGCTTTTTTCGTAGAATCGAAAAATTTAGTAAGTCCTTCGTATCATGATATTAATTCCTTATCCAACTAAATAATTTCATGATTATTTTCATGTTTCTAATCAGACTATTCGCCAGAAGTTACGACCATTTGTTCGCAAAATATTACATTCTCAAAATATTACATTTTGTACAAGTTTAAAAATGCCTATTTGATAAACATGACAATTTGTAATTTAGTACGGTAATTCGGATACCTACATTGCGGTGTCTGTGAGTATTTTATGGGTCAATTTCAACAAGTCGTGTTTTTTCTTTCATTTCGGTTGAATTTTTTATTATCAAGTTTTTTTAAATTCTAACCGTGGTTTATTGTATTTCTTTATACTCTAAATGCGCATATTTAACACCATCAAAATATCTTTACAGACTTATGAGATATACGTGTTTAAAAATGTGTTGTCACCGAAATGAAACGATCGTTAACCGAAATGAAATAACTAGTCACCGAAATGAATGAACTTATACACCGAAATTAAAATCCACCGAAGCAGACATATACAGGTGTACCGCAATACTTATACAGGGTACTTGTTAATCCCCTTATAATCCCGAATATGATAGATAGCATTATCATGCATGCATACGACCTCATGGGTGAGTAAGACGTGAGTAAGGTAACCGGTCCGGTAACAACACCTCTATCTGACCCTATCCTACCGTCAACTTCACCTGCACGCACTGGTGGTTCGTAAGAATAGCTTGCGGCAATAACCTTCCAGTCGTCGTCATGTTGCTGCTGAATAACAGACGAGGAATGGCAGTACACCATAGCCATACACCCAGCCGTGAAACCAATTGGAAGAGGCTTCAGTGACCTTTAGAATCTAAACCACTCCTTAAATACTTACCTGGTGCAGAAGGCAAAAGAAAATCACTGCACTATTACTTATCCCAAGAAAATTATCATGAAATCACAATCAAAGATCTTAAGATGGCTATGCAAATCCGCTTAGCAACCGGCGCCGTACTGCGTTCGGGGCAACGGTGGAAAATTGGATACCGGCCATGACGTTGTGAGAGATCAGGTAACGCATGGAATAAAATACTACTTGTATCTTAATTAATAGCTACTTGAAATGTACACACGACAGCACGTCAGGTTATACAGTTAAACTGCAAAAACAGCTTTTATTACGTAAGGCATAAAGGCGGTCTCAAGGTCAACATGTATAGTCTGAGGTGCCGTCGTGTGTACTTGGCTCACTACAGCCCGGGACTAAAGATCTTGGAAAAATAAATAACCAGATGTGAACTGAACATCTGCGGGCTTAGTGAAACTCATTGGAATGGAATGGTCATTTACCCACCGAGACACACGCCATCAACTTTTCTGGCAATGACAACATGACCCGAAATGGAGTTGCCGTCCTTTTTCCAAAACTCATAAGAAACACACATAACCAATCAGCAATCGAGTACTGAGCATCAAGCTCAAAGCGGTGCCAGCACTGCAACGGAGGCTGACCTGGAGAGTTTTTATGCCGAACTGGAGAGCGCCATGAGCAAGGTCTGTTTTTTTCCTGTTTATTCTGCTTCATGGCGATCTGTGTATTCACAATAAGTCATTTCTTTAGCTGATCCTAGATCTGGATTTTACACATCTAAGAGAGCCAAATCTAGTTGTAAGATTTCTTTACAGCTAACACTCTTTTTGGCTATTAGATCTTTTAAGTAAAGTCGAAATGTCATGTCGTTTCAAACGGGCATGTTGTACACCACTCTCTCTACTTAGGGTCTTAGCCAGTTCGTTCGCATGGGTAACAACCCTGTCTTGGTCTGTCTTTTTAGTGTACTGGGCTATTCCTTGCCGAACTGTGTTTATTTTAAGGTCTAAGTGTGTATACTTGTTGCTATGCACTGGGGGGATAAAGAGCATTGTCCGTAGTGCTTTGCTTTGAAATCTTTCTAGGATGTCTATATTAGCAAGGTCTCTAACAGATAAATGTCTGTGTAAATATTTATTTTTGTGTTTTATTTCCTGCATGATGTTGTTTTGTGTTTATAATCCCTATGTCTTAAGTATTTGTTTTTTTTCTTTTATTCTATAATTTATCATCACGTACATGTCTGTTTCTATCACTCCTTGACCCTGTCATAATACCAGTGCTTTTGGGTCATTCTAAACATCACAAGAATGACCCAGAAGTTAATTTTGCTGAGACAGGGCCAATTAGCAGCACACTTCAATGCTAAAGATTGGGGCTGACTTCCACCGACTAAGATTGAGACTAGGTCAGTGCGATAATAATTGGATCTCGACAGCGGATATCAGTCATAAATGCTCTCACTCTACTTGCGGCTGATTGCGGGTCAGACCACCAAATTCTTATCTCCAAAGTACGGCTAAAACTGAGAGCAGCCAGAAAGATAGAGAAATAAAAGAATCTAAATAGAGAATACTCAAAGTTTATAGCAACACTCGAACAGAATTGGAGTCTATGGCTGTCCATAGACTCCAACTTTGTATGCAGAAATGAATATGGAGAACACAGATCAACTTTGGGGCCAAGCCAAAATTATGGTAAGAAACAGTCAAAAAGTCTGAACCACTCGCGGATACCATCAAACTGCAACACTAGATGAGCGACACTACTTTAACACTGATTAAGGATAGACAGATAATGAAGGGCTTAGGAGCCGTTTGAGAACTAAACTGTTAAGTCTATCGGTCTGTCGTGTCTAGTCTAGGCACATCCCAACCAGCATGCAGACATGATCGTAACACACATCTTCAAACATTTGAAGCACGGAAAAGCCACAGCCACCTGTGGCTGGTAGCAACGACACGACGTATCCCGGCGAGGCGGTGCATCTATCGAACGAGTCGCGGTGCAGGGTTAGGTGAAGCCAAGTGGTAAATTGCCAATGAGGTGGATGGACCAAGTCAGAGCAGCCGTAGATGACCGCTTGCACGTATGCATAAAGAAGGCAGCCACTAGCGAAGAATGCCGATGAATAGTAATGCAGGTCACTTCCACTTCCGCTGAAGGATTATGACGACCACGATCACCCTGCCAAGTTTACTGACTAAAAAGAGAAGATACGACCACGTAAAAATATTATAAAGTCTGAAAACCATCGTATATCTGAGAAATTTTGCGTTTTTATTTGTAGTTATGGAAAACGGCAATGCAACCCTAGACGCAGATGGACTATATTCCATAACTTAAGTGGTCAAAACCACTACACTATGTCGGTCTAGGCAGGTTGTCACTGGCCAGTTTTTCATAAAAAGAAACATAATATGATTCCCTTTCAATCAAGTAGTGGTTACAATAATAAAAGGTCGAAGTTAGTATTGCATAAAGAACATGCCTTAGAAACACATTAAAAAATACATTTAAGATTTTGAAATATCACCTGGATTTTCACCGAAATGAAATAATAATAAGCCGAAATGATAAAACAATCCACTGACATGAAACAATTATGCACCGAAATTCTCATCACTCACCGAAATGATATTTTTTATCATTTCGGTTAGTTTTTTATCATTTCGGTTGACAGTTTAGGCCACCGAATCAACCGAAATGAAGACACCGAAATTAAAAACAAGAACAAAAATTGGAATTAAAAGAAAACTATTTAATATAGATTGTTATGAATACTACTCAAATAAACGTAGTAGAAATAGCGTACTTACGAACAATCAATTAAATATACTAGCTCTTTGGAAGACGAGTCATACCCATATACGGAAATGAAAACAAAGTTGTCCCATGACCACCGAACAGCAATACTTATTTTTTTGGCGGGAACCGCAGGCCAGCTGCGCACTTTCTTCCACAACAAGCACTTAGGCGGCACTGGTACGCAAGTTTTAAGCGTATGAGGGGGGAGCTAGAGTTGTTCTATGCAAAAATATGCCTTATAAACTTTAGGTCACCGAAATGAATAGACTTTCTGGGACACATGCGTTTACTCATACCAGTTATTAAACTGGGTAGATATAATTATAAAATTACTTTGTGATAATACCCTCACTATTCAAGATTAAAATAAAAGTAACCACACAACCAAATAATCAATAGTTTTTGTTGTACGAGGGAAATTACACTGAAAAAAGTGTTCTGGACAGCTACCGAAATGATAAAATCGGGGCTTAACTATTATTTTTTCCTAACTAACTGCAATCCAAACAAAACAATATTTATTGCCTCTTATAGGCAACGACCTCTTCTACATAGAAAAAAATATTAGAACTGTAAAGCAACGTTTTACACTACCGATTTCATCCGTGCCGCGTAAATTTTTCAAATGGGAAATCCACCCTTATTTTCTAGTTTCAAATTGGCGACGCAACTAACACCAAACAATCGTTGTAATTGACTGCGGTGATCCGGTGATGTTTATGAAACAAGGCCCAGCCCTACGAATCCAATCTGATATTAAGTTGCTGAAATTTGGAATACTTTTTTAATTTTGAGATTTTAGCATTCATAATGCTATTTTTATATAATACCAAATAATAAACTAGAAAAAATACGACTCGCACCAGATCATGTTCTCGGACGGGAATCGAACCCGCGACCTTTAGATATCCGGTCCAATGCTCTGACCGCTGAGCTACCGAGTCACTCAGTAGTATATTATTTGGTATTTGGAATACTTATTGGATTATTTTATAGTAAGTATAATTATTAAGTATTAATGTATAAGTTTTTAAGGTAGGAACAAAAACATTTTAAAGATTAATCTTTATAATATACGATGCGCATGTGTGCGCGTGTATCGCACGAACATTAGGAGTGGTAAAGCAGAAGTGTTGTCGTTACAAAATCTAAGCTTACGCCGAAGTGAAGCGACTGGTCGCTAGTATTCAAATAAACTTAAAAATAAGCAAAAATGGGTTATAAGTAATTGAAGGACCGTCAATTTTTTGTCCTGCCAACCCTTCAAACCTTTTAAGCTGACAAGCGAACCTGTGTAACAGGCGCTATAATGTGTATAACTTTACTTTAATTAGGTACTTAACTAGTCATATTAGAATTTTCTAGATGAAATGTCGATTGCTTTAGCCAGTCGAGTGACTTAGGATCATATAAGACCTAAGTAGGGAAAGGACGCGAGCGGCCCGTCTCTCGCTGCGCCGCTGCCGGCCGCCGGTAAGCGGTGTGACGTTGCGTAACGTTGCGCGGGCGCAGGCCGGCGGGTGCGGCGTGAGGCAGTCGCCATGCCGGCGCGCGCGCTCCCGACCGCGGCCTTCGCGCTATTCGCCGTTGCCGCCGCTGCCGCAGCCGCAGACGCCGACGTAAAGGATGCCTCGCAAGATATCAGTGGTACTGTGTGTGTTTAGTGATGTAGCTTTTAAAATTGAAGTTTCAGACCACACTAGCTTTCAGACCAAATTAGCTCTAAATTACCTGTAGGTAAGAAAGGAGAGGTAGGTGGTAGATAAATAATTAGCTGAGTCTGCAATGTGCCAAACCCAGCCCAGTAGGAAGCGCAGGTTCGAATCTTGCCTGTAGTCTGTGGTGAATGATGTTACTGTTATTTTTAATTTTATCACATTTACTAAAATTTATAGAAAAATTAAATGAAATAGGTTATAATTGACTTGAAGACTTGTGAGTTTTATCAAAACCCACGCAAAAGTTATGGATATTTTGATGCTTCCTACAAAATTAATAAATCTTAGTGCACAAAATATCACCTACTGTGCTGTCTTTATTTTGTGACCTGACACAATGACTGACCCTCGTAAGTTTTATTTAGGCTAAAATGCTGTTAACACGAAAATTGCTGATATGTATTTTGTCTTCATTATGTTGCTCATACTTCTCAGAACATTGCCAGTCTTTTGACATTTCTTCTTTTTCAAGTCTTTTGATTTGTTTAAGAATGATGTGTTAAGTGGTTTGATAAACATTGCAAGCAAAATGCAACATCCATGGATCAAAGTTAGCAAGCAATGCAAGCATAAGCTTTCACTTCTGAGGTTGACAAGTGCTTGAAAGCCTTTTGAATTTCCGGGCGATACCCAGGAAGCGTAAATTGTGTATGTTATGAAGCTAAGTACTAAGCTGAAACCGGTAAATGTCGCCCCTTTCCCCAGACTTACATAAAATTCTAAGCAGCAGAGGTACGTAAATAATTCGCATTGTCATGTAAATATGTTATTTGTTAGGAAAATTAAGAGAAGTTATTTGAAAGGCAACAGTTGCGCCGTTAAATGTTTTAACGTTAATAAATAAACAAAATTATAACGCAGTGTTTTGAATACTCTTCCACAGAATACATAATAGTACCTCGCTCTACTCTACACACTTTTCATAGATCCTTTCTTCACATTCGTATTTGTCGCAGCCATTCAATTAACGGTCTAGTCATTTAATTAAACAGCGCCGCCGCCGTTTAATCACGGGCCTAAATGAAATTTAGCCAATACGTCTTTATCTCAATACGTCTAATACAACATTTAATTAACAGGCTGGCAAATTCTTAGGCCGTAAAAACAATTCAAATTAATATTTAAACTTGTGACATTGTATATGCACTTACATAAGAACCTGACCTATAAATTCAAAGGATTAAATTGGAACAGTTAATTAATTATTTTGCTAGCTATTTGGAAAAAACATAATTTACATAAACTTGTATTTTTTTTGATTAAGTGTAACTTATAGACTTGTAAGTTTTGATACACAGAGTACGTCGAAGCCATATTGGCGGTTGGCTAATTAAGAGAAAAAACTTTTAACGTGTAACTCTAAAGAAAATATTGCTTGTATGCGTGAGTTAATACATTGTGTTTGGTAGGTATCATGCACCCGGAAAATAATTATAAACCCTAAAAAACCACTTATTTCTTTTTTTTCTTTTTGTGATAAACTGCACTGTGGCAACCCTAGACCAAAATTATGTTTATTATCAGATTATAATCAGATTGATTATCGAATACAATAGTCTACTTGCGTCTATGGTTGTCATTTTGCATTTTTCCATACAAATAAAAAAAAATAGACCATGTGGCGTTTTCATGTGGGGTTTATAATAATTTTCCGGGGTGGTTATAATAATATCCGGTACCTTATCTACCATAATCGTCTTTATAATGCTAGTACCAAACAGCCTGTATAATCAGCCCTTATTATTCCATAAATAATCAACTTTCAAATTCTCTCAATATGATATACTTAGACCCGATTTCTTATTATTTAAACTTATTTAGCTGATTAAATATTGGTGAACTTCAGCCTAAGGCTTTCTTTATCAATAAAATTGTTGTGGGAATGCCATTAAAGCGGCAGAGTTGAGGTATGAAATAACAATAAGTCGCACCTCTGAATATAAACAATATCTACTTATTGCATATTAGTATTACTTTACAAAGTGCATCATGATAACATTTATTGTACAAGTCAATTCAAAGAAATGCATTTTATGAATCATCATTTTCATGATAAACTCAAAATGATTATAAAGTTCTTTATTCTAAGCCAAGAACTTTGTTCTAGCTAAATCGTGTCTTTATTTGGATACTTGTTAATTAATTATTATCAAAATTAATTAATTAATAATGAACGAATGATACGTGATGAAAAATTACGTATTTTTGATAAAAAAAATAATAATTTCATTGCAATTATTAAGTTCTTAAATTTTTTTAAAATTTTTTCGTTTCTTTTCGTCGTGGTCCCGTTGAGGCCTCCATGTCGGTGGTAGAGGCGGACACAGCGGATCAATTCATAATTTTTAGTCTAAGTAGCCGAGATATTTACAAAACACAATCACAATTGGTTTTTTTTATCCTGCATTAAAGTAAAAGTAATAAAATATATTCTGTGGTAAAAGACCTGAGGTGGAATCAAAGATTCTCGTACAAAACACACAAAAATTCGAACGAAAGTTTTTTATTGGAATTTTCAAGTGATTGGTGTATCGATCGCCGAGTGATTGATAATTTTTTTTCCCTTTATTTATTTACAGTGATTGGTAATGTTTGTGTAATTAAATTGTTACTGACAATAAATAAATAACAGAAAAATATTTTTATGGCCATTTTCAAGGACTCCGGTAAGATTATAATGTGAAACTTTATGATTATGGCCTCCGATTACTTTTCTGATGATAGGCGGAAATGAGGATGAAAAATTTCTGATCAACCATTTATAAAATAGTATACATTACACACATGAACTGCGTTACATAATGAGTTCAATGGTGGCTAATAGTCCAGTTGCTGCGGTTCGTTGCGTAACCGCAGAGCCCTGCGCCACAGTTTGTGCCTGCGCAGCGCATGCGCAGGGTGGTTGAAGAACACGACGTTTCCTGGTCGCGCAACACCACGTCATATAACCAACTTGGAATCCAATTTGCCTGGAAACCGATGCTTGTTGTAGTTTCTTATTTATACGCCAGACGTAACACTAAAGTCTGAAATTCTTCCATACAAATAGGGATACCTAGAATTGCAGGACTCTTTGCATTGAAGGCTCGGTTTACTGAAGGCTTGTTACAATTAGGGGAATCGATTCAATAGCATTATTTATTTTTGATAAATAAGTTAAGTTGCATCTCATTATCAGTTGCATCTGCAGTCGCAAGTGCTATTACCAACGCTATTTTATTTAATTGGATTTCTTTGTTTGTGCAGATGAACAGTTCTACCAGATGCCACGCCTGTTCCACCTGGACCACTACGAGGAGTGTCTGGCGGCACGCGGCGTATACTGCGTGGGCAGTTTCGAGCTGTTCACCGACGACCCCCACCACCGCGTGTATCAGCTGATGCAGGTCAGTGACCTCTCTGCCAGATGACATTACAGGAGTGCCTGTGGGGCACAGCGTGTACTGCGTCGGCAGCTTCGAGCGGTCCACTGACGACCCCCACCACCGCTTGTATCAGCTGATGCAAGTCAGTGACATCTCTGACAGCTGACACTACATGAGTACCTGCAGAGCCGCAGCGTGTACTGCGTCGGCAGCTTCGGGCTGTCCCCCCACCCCTATCACCGCGTGTACCAGCTGATGCAGGTCAGTGACCTGTCTACCAGCTGTCACTTCAGGAGTGCCTACGAGGCTCGGCGTGCACTGCGTCGGCAGCTTCGAGCTGTCCACCGACGCCCCCCACCACCGCGTGTACCAGCTGATACAGGTCAGTGACCTCTCTAGGCAAGCTGCCACGACAAGAATGCCTGCGGGGCGCGAATGGCCGATGTCGGAAAGGTCTCCCAGCCAAGTATATGGTTTGTCGAATTCTGAGATTTCAAACTATTTTATTGTTATCTGTGATTAAAACCTACGACCTCGCTTCTGTACTAACGACGCTAGATAATGATGCAAATCAATAAGTAATAATTTCACCTCGCTCACCGCCATATTATAGGTAGTTACATTTATTCTAGCGATGTCCCCGAGTGCCGAGTGGTCGTTACGAGCCCATTATCACAAGCATCTACTAAGTATTTGTAACGACACATAAAATATCTTCGCAGCTTCATTTACATTTAGTTTAATGTATATTGCATACTCATTATTCTCATTAAACTTAATTCTCTATTATCATGTAATCTAAGGGCCCGTAACAAGACTGTGACGCCTATTTCACAGGTTCCAGAATGGAACAGAATTTCAAAGGAATTATCTCCCAAGAAAGTTAAAACAACCGGAACCTACGAGTCTGACTAATTTGGACCCTGGTCCTACTGATTTGGACCCCCTGGTGCGACTGATTGCTGATTGGACTATTCGATTAGCACATCATCAAATTGTTTATAGCATGAGGGCCCGTCTTCACAAGTTCCGCGTAAAATAAAGACAATTGTCAGAGAAATTCTATTATTCAATTTTTTTTTATTGTAAAACCAGTTTAAATATTTTTAATAAGAGAACATGATTACCTACTTTATTATTTAGAGTGTCTTGTCTTTCTAATTAAATCTGTTGCATCGCAGTGAGTGCACCGGTGTAACATGTATAATAACTGCCGCAGATTTAAGTATTGCACCGTTTTAATTATGCTCATTAGTTACCCAACATGAAAGTGAAGTGGTTTCGCAAAGAATATCATTGTAGGAGATTCGTAGACAATCAAAGATGTAGTTACATTTTTTAATAACACACTGCAAAAGCTTCGCATGAGGTAGGTAACTATTGTTGTAATATGAAACCAAGCCTCTTATAATGACGTACCTATGCTATTATTAGTCTAATAATGTTTTAAGTAATTATAGTGTCAATTTGTACAAATAGGAATATACGAAAATATGAACGAAAGGGAAAGTATGTTAGAATCAAAATAGCATCGAGGAACTCGATGGCGCAGTGATTTAGCACCTGGCCCAGCGATTGCGGGGGTTAAGCAACTTTCGGAAGGGTCGGTCTTGGGATGGGTGACCAAAAATTTATTATCTTGAGCTCCTACGTGCTTCGGAAGGCACGTTAAGCCGTTGGTCCCGTCTGCATTAACACCCACCAATCCGCATTGGGCCCACGTGGTGGGTATGGCTCATCCTCTTTATCCACCCATAAGAAACCTTTTGTCGCAAACATGTTAATTGAAGAAAGTTCGTAGGAGATGACAGTTAGAATGGGGATTATGGGTACCTGAGGAACAAAATCCACGCGGGCGAAGTCGCGGGGCGTCTGCTAGGATATTAATATATTTTTGCCTCAGTTATCTGACTCCTAAAATTAGCAGTTAAGTAATACATGATTGTTTATACATGATGAAACACTTTTTACAGATTACAGCGCTGTTAGTTAGAATTATTTGGTTTGGTTTTATTGGGTTTTTGAATTCCCGACAAGACCGAGAAAGAGATGTAACTACGAGATAGCAATTCATAAACCTGGCAAGTTTGTTTAATACCCACCCTAGGGCCCGTGGTCACGAGAGGACTAAAGCAAAAAGGCTGCTCATATTTTTATGAAATTACCCGCTCGGAACTTTATAGAAATGCATTCAAGTTTATTAAATTATTTTATAGCTGCGTTCTGATTTTAATTATTATTACAAGATCTAGCTACTGAATCTACCACCAGTTCACAAATTGGGAGGCCTCTCGAAGAAAGATAATAATATACGCGCTGTAGTCCGTAAAAAGTGTTTTATATCTAATGAACTGTACGCGCGGAAATCTAAGAAGTGTATAATATGTTTGTTAGTATTCGATGGCGATATTATCGATATTGTCAATCGAGCGGCTGACGTGGTTGTGTAAACATTTGCGGGCGGACCGCGGAAATATGTGGGTTAAACGAACAGTAACGGCCTTACCACAAATAATTTTAAAACACTGTTCAACAATTTGGTTAACTTAGACACTGTTTAAATGAGATGCTGTCTCTTTTTAACCGACTTCAAAAAAAGGAGGAGGTTCTATGTTCGTCTGTTTATTTGTTTTTTTTTTTTTTTTTTTTTTTATGTATGTCCACCGATTACTCGAGAACGGCTGAACCGATTGACATGATTCAAACGCCACTTTATCAGGTTTGTTCCCCAGGTGGTCCCATTTTTTGAAAATTTTAAATCGGTTCAGTGGTTTTCGAGTAATCCTGAAAATACTGTAATTTTTTAGGTAACTTTTGCACGAGTTTCAACGGATCTTCAGACATAACTTCTTTGTTTATAAACCGATTGATATAATTCTTGTTTTGTTAGAAAGAGGATACTTTAAGGGTGTTTTCATTAAAATTTCCTGTACATTGGACCTTGGACTTCGAAGATACTCAAGAGAACTCTTCAAAATCAAATTGGATAGTGTATTAGTGATTACTCTACGGTATTGAAAGGTTTCGCATCAGCCATTTTTAGTGTTACTGTTGGGACTGGAATACAAGCCTTACTTATGGGCTAATGAATAGGATGGACCATAACCCACCGCGCGGGCCCAATGCGGATTGGTGGGTGTTAATGAGTGCAAATGTAGCTGGGACTAACGGCTTTACGTGTCTTCTGAAGCACGGAGGAGCTCGCGATAATACACTTTGGTCACCCACCCCATGACTGACCCTTGCTAAAATTAACAGCGCGAAAAGTGGAAATTGAGTTATTCGGAGTAGGTATTATACGAGTAACATTGAAAAGTGTTGAAAATATGAATAAAATATATTTATATCATTGCTTACATTTACTTGTACATACCTACCACAAAAAAGTGAAAAATAAAAAGCTTTTAAAAATTAAAAAGAAAAACCTCCTTCAAAAAACCTAAAAAAAATTGCTATAGAAAAACAGCTACAAAAAGCAACAGCTCTAAAAAGCAAGAAATAATATTCAAATCTGCATAATTACCACTATTCAAGTACCTACGCATATCTGATATAAAAAAAACGTCTTATGAAGTCGGGTGGGGCTTTAAGATTTAAAAAATCAAATTACTAAAAAGAAACCACTACAAATGTTTATATAAATTAAAAAAGGAAAATATCTTTCAGCCCCACCCGACTTCAAAAGACGTTTTTTTAATATCAGATATGCGTAGGTACTTGAATAGTGGTAATTATGCAGATTTGAATATTATTTCTTGCTTTTTAGAGCTGTTGCTTTTTGTAGCTGTTTTTTTATAGCAATTTTTTTTAGGTTTTTTGTTGACAATATTGTTTGAAAGAGACGGCATCACATTTAAACAGTGTCTAAATTAAACAGTGTTTTAAAATCTTTTGTGGTAAGACCGTAAAACATTAATAAACCGATGACATACAGTTATACTTAGTATACTTACTTAAAATTAGTATACGCAACCGTTGGGTATAATATTGCGTATATAATATGCGTTTTTCGGTCAGTAAGTAGATTGTAAAAGTTTTGCCAAGGCTTATATTTATAAGAATTACTTATAATCAATAAGATTGGTGAGTGAATGAATTCCTATGCAATTTGATGGCATATTAGAATAGCGTTGATGTTGCAAAATTAAATGTTACCCAAAATTGAAATGGAAAAATTCTTTATTCAAATAAACTCACATAATAAGCATTTTTAAATTGTCAATTATTTTACCCATTATGACGTCTTTTAGCTGACGAGAAAAATGGGCGCAAAAAACTTATCAGCTTTATCAGAAGGAACGATATTTACAAATATGTAGGTATATCGTTTCCAGACATGATTGATTAATTAAGTAATTATTTAATGTTAATTTTGTGAGTTGTTTCAAATTTGTGTTATATTTAGTAATTAATAGCCCTTAAAATAAAATAAAATAATATTGCAATGCCCTTGCAGGGCGTCACATGTAGACCTTATTAAATGTTCCACCTCATTATGTAATGTGATATGCAATAAATAAATACTGAAATACTGAAATACTGACATTACATTCATACATGTTACAATTAACATAGATTCATAAATAAATAACATTATTTAATTAGCTCATTTCTACTGAATCAATTTACAGGATTCAAACTTAATTCAAAATTTAAGGTCATTATTCAGTCTAGGCTGTTACAAAACATTAGTCTGAAGCAGTGGTTCTTAACCGTTTCTTTTAGTGATGAGGGATCATTTGACAAAATTTCTGCCTTGCCATGGACCACCAACTGTTTCGATTGGAGGTAAAATACAGTAGTATCTTATTTATTATTTTAGGATAGCATTGCGAACCACTTTGGGAGCTTTCAGGGACCACTAGTGGTCCGCTGACCAACGGTTAAGAACCACTGGTCTAAAGGAAACTATCTCAATTTCTGCATACAGTACAATCTGAAGGATAACAATAAAATATTTTCAAAAGCTTTTTCTCGTATTGGTTGACACACGCCTAACAGTGGCCGCAAGCTATCTCCCATACAAACCTAGACGCTCAAGATATAATGCATTAATGTAGGTCACCTATCTTATTTATCAAGATTGAATGAGCATACAGAGTAATGTGAAACAGGAAAACGCTTATGTATTACGAGATTTATGAATGAACGAATAGCTGACGCAGCATTTGTCATACAAATAGCGTTCACCGTTTAGTTATTGTAGTTTGTAATGTTACTTTATCATGGTCAAACAGCGATTATATGAAATAAAACACTTTTTACGGATTACAGCGCGTATATTATTAATTCTGGTGTTGTTTTAGAATTATTTAGTTTGCATTTATTGGTTTTTAGAATTCCCGACGTTTCGACACCTTTCCAAGGGCCGTGGTCACGGGAGGACTAAAGCAAAAAGGCTGCTCATATTTTTATAAAATTACCCGCTCGAAACTTTATAAAAATGTATTCAAGTTTATTAAATTATTTTATGGCTGCGTTCTGATTTTAATCATTATTACTGACTTAAATTGAATAAAGTTAATTGGAAAACAAGATATAGCTACTAAATCTACTACCAGTTCACAAATTGGGAGGCCTCTGCGAGAAAGAACTGGCGGAAGAAAACTCAGAGAGGTTGTATCGACCTCCCTTTTGATCCATATCTACAAAACGAACTAACTATAATATCTTTAGATCTGCAGTGTGTGATTTGGGATGGGATTTTAGTTGATGAATTATGGGGTCCCAAGCATCATCTCTATTGAAATTTGAATGTTTGTTGCTTTCAATAGCCTCGCGTAGCATTCTGGGAATGAACCTTTGTTCTTTGGCAAGTATTTGTGGTTTATCGAATCTAATGTAATGGTTGGGTCCCTTTGATGCATGTTCACAGCAATTAATAATAATAATATAATATTTGACAACATCACATACATTGCTCAGATTCCAAAGTAAGCAGCTAAAGCACTTGTGTTATGGAAATCAGAGGCAACGGTGGTATCACAAACACCCAGACCTAAGCTAATGTAGAAAAATCCGTTTTCTAAACGGAGGTCGTCAAAGTCAAATTATGTGGTTCATATAGTTATTTTAACGTGATCATCGTCTGCCAGGGACACAGACCTTCTTTATGGATGGATAAGAAACAGGGGGACAGTCTGCATTGGGATTGGTGGACGATTGTTAATGAAAGTTATTAAATATTGCCTTATTTCCTAAACTCCCCATACCTTGAAAATAGATCGGAATGTCAGTAGAGTAGACAAGCTTATTTGGATTAGCGTTAGAGTCAAAGTTATTTCAAATAACCAGTAAATCTGGTTAGTGGATAAGTTTTGCAATATTTCCGATGGGCGACTGTCCGTCAATGTAACCGGGGTAATTAGACGTAACACCGTTACACTCCGACAGTTAGCACATACATGTGGATATTACAATAATAACGTGTAATAGTGTTGGGTGCTTCTATTTATTTATGACGATTTAGGAAATAACTTGCCCCGTCTAATAATTCCGTGACCCCATCAACTTATTCTATTTTTTTGGGAATATGATTTGGATAACAGCAAGGAAATAAAACCATAATTAGTACCCAGCGTCTGTGGTCTTTTTGGTTCGACCTCCAATGTTAGAGCCAGTGTCCAGAGTTAAAAATTATAAATTGCTTATTGGTATCCGTCAAACTAGAAAAACCATCATCGTCCATAATTTTCCTGCCCTTAAGGGTGGGTATTATCCCAATCTTCCATCTCTGCGGAGAAAGTCTTTATATTCCTTATATTTTTTTATTAGTCGCATCAGGCTAGGCCAAAAAAGCATTTTTTGAGGTTTCTACATAATTATATTGACCATGATTATGTTTGCGTGTAGAGATACTCCTCGAACTGGGTAGAGCACTTCAACCACACGCGCCTGCACCGCGGGCTGTGCGTGTCGCAGCGGTGCGCCGCGCCCGCGCCGCCGCCGCCGCCGCCGCCCGCGCCCGCCGACCTGGCTGCCGAGCCGCTCCATGCCTGGTCAGTTAGCAGCACTTCATTAATTTCATCTTATTAAACAGAAAAGCATTAAAAAGTGGCAATTCATACGTAGTCTGTGGCACCCAAGTTGTAGATCAATCACTTACACTAGGCGCCACGATGAAGGATGGAATCGGAAAATCATTGTAAATAATTTCAAGTCACGAAGGCCTGAGTGCTCGTCGAGCACTGCTCACACAGTTTAACCCCGAAACCGGCCGTTTAGGTGCAATCTGTGGTTGAATATCACAAAATTTTCTAAAGTATTGGCCTACAGTAGAGCATACCTGTAGTAATAGTCGGTTTAAGTTTATCTGGTCCTTCGAGCTGATTATAATATTCTTCCCTATTTCTACCAGGTTTGCTTCCTGCGTGAATGCCAGCACGATGTCATCTCACAAGCTCTCAGCCCGACTATACCGGCTGGAGTACTGCGAGCGGGGTTCGGGCGCAGAGGTGGCAGGCCCCGAGCCCCTGTCTGCCTCCGAGCAGGCGCTGGCTGGCCTGGTCGCCGCGCTGCTCGTGCTGTCTGCCCTCAGCACAGTGCTGGACCTTACGCTTGCTGACCAGACTAAAAAAAGTAAGCAGCTCTTTTACTGCCGACTTCCGATACAGGCACGTCTGAGATCTATTCTAACATTGAGGACTCAGATTTATAGGTCTCAATTACGTTAATTATCTTCTCGATTTGACGCTACTTTGGTGGCAGGTCTTGTTGTAAATCGACCTGTTTAACTTATCCTCCCTAGGTTGTTATTACAACATTGTTTAGATTTTTGTGTTATGGTGGCAGTTACATGCAAGATAGCTAATTCGATAGAGGTTGATCATCCCGGGTGCAGTATTCCGGGACGTGTAGGTGGTGTGAGATGGCGGCCACGCTTGTTAAAAACATCTTTTATAAAAGTGGCTTGGTAAATAGGGACTAGCAGCACACACCGAAACAAAACAGAAACAACTAACCACCAAATATTAGATACGAACGTTGACCTACCAATAATTTCACGCTGTGATTAACTAAAACGACATACTAACATAGCTACGAATTTTTCCACACCGCCGAGAACCGGTCTCCGTTTTATAGCAATAAGTTCCCTTGCCAACGAAACAATCATATCAAGATATAAACAAGTGGGCCAGTGGTGTGATTGCATTGGTATTGACCCAGAGCGCGCGCCGCGAATCTTGCGCTGCACGCGTTGCATAATGACCGCCGAACTTATATTTAGCGACTATGATGATACTCAAGTGAAAGGAAAAAAAAATAAAATATTTGTTCTGGGCCTAGTTAAATTAGCTTAGTAAGACATTTTTTTATTAAGAATAAAATTCAAATACTTATATTTTAAAGACAGAAAGTTAGGGCCGTGAAGGGAAAACAAAGAAAAAGTAGTATTAACCCTTCAAGGCCCGGAAAATGAGCTACAATCGATATTCTATTGTTGTCCGGCTGCATACGGCCGTTCGGGCGTTGATGAATTAAAGATATATAAATAGATATAAATAATAATAATAAATAAATAAATATTTGACAACATCACATACTCGTACATTGCTCCGATTCCAAAGTAAGTAGCTAAAGCACTTGTGTTATGGAAATCAGAGACAACGGTGGTATCACAAACACCCAGACCTGAGCCAATATAGAAACGTTCGTTTTCTAAATTGACCCAACCGGGGATCGAACCCGGGACCTCAGAGATGGCGACACCTTGAAAACCGGTGTACAAAGCCACTCGACCACGGGGGTCGTCAATTATAAGCATTTTTAAAAAGCTTAAATAAAAAAGCTTTGTGTTATTTCATAACGTGTTTATATTTTTTTAGCTTCCTTTATCTAAACGTTAAAGAAAATGTGTCAAGGACTTATAGCTAGTAGGCACCGTATTAGAAAGCTTTAATTCATGTATGCTTAAAAGCTCTAAGTTACATAAGTAGGTAATGCTTGTCCTGAGATTGCAGCACACGCTTCAGTCAATAAAAGCACAATTTCAAATGTCTCCATAAACTTAACAAACCGATGTAAGAGCATGTTAGGTCATTGCATCTATGCAATTTAATGCAATAAACATAGCAACTTAGTTTAGAATATCTATGCCTTTTTAGGGTTCCGTAGTCAAATCAACAAGGAACCCTTATAGTTTCGCCATGTTGCCATTGTTTCGCCGTCTATCCGTCTATCCGTCTGACCGTCTCTATTCGTACGTCCGCTTCTTAGCTCAGAGGCCCGAAGTAGGTACTAGAAAGCTGTTAATTTGACATGAATATGAATATTAATTACGCCAAAAAAGTGGTAGAATAAAATCTCAAAAAATATTTATTTTAGTGTAATAGTGTAGTGGGATTTGATTCTGGAATCCGTTCGAGAAACATTAAGCTTTAAAGTGCAAAATTTGTTAGAGTCAAGTGTCCCCCCTCCCTACCAGGTAAACGGTTGCTTTTAGAAACGTGAATCAATCCATCAACTTATAAAATTAATCAATATTAGAAAAGTTTTCGTAGAACAAATGTCGTTCAATAGTTAGGTATTATACTTTAGTTTGAGTCGTTAGTTGTGTAAAACAGAAAGGACTTACTTAAATATAAGTTTATAGCCATATGCTAACTGTATTAACTGCGGAACCCTATACTGCGCGTGGCCAAACACGCACTTGGACAGTTTTTTAGTCTGTCGTTATTAGACATACATACAGTTATACTTAGGCAAACATTTGGTGATAGGTACGGTACGACTCATCTCATTCATACAGAGATTTAGTAAGTGCCATATTAATTTTCTTCTCGAAAACGTTCTGGCCATCCTTTCTATTAAAAAAAAGTAAAAAAAACCTTTTCACTTTTCGTGGAAATCTTTCGTCACATCGTTGTCGTGACGATATTGTAGATTCTTTCTAATAAAACAAAAACTATAAAATATTTAGGTGTGTCTGGCAAATTGTCGCAGCTTGGCTGCGGTCGTGACTGTGAGTTTTAGAAACTGCAAAATCTAGACATAGTTAAGTATATCTAGCAAAAGTAGTAAAAAAATAACGATTACACAACATGACTACTAACTGAGATAAACATCTTTGAGCTAGACACACAGTTACCGAATATGCCAGATACATGTAACGTCTATATTTACATACTAGCGGCCGCCCGTGACTTCGTCCGGAGATGAAGCCAAGATTTCGTACGATGTACCACCGCGCAAATATTATGGCAACACCACCACCACCCCAGTGCGGTCATTACGAATTAGGTCATACCCAGGAAGTGAAGTAAAAGTATGAAGAAAGACATGGCTTGAGACAGCTTTCGGAGACTAAAATGGCATGAAAGGAGGATGAGGAGAAAGTGTCAAGTTAATCGGAGTAGCTAGAATATGACAGACATTAAAAGAAAGTGGAGTAGGTACAGTGGACAGCGTTGTGAAGGAGGGTGCCTAATGTTTCCGGTTCAGACTGAGATAGATTACTGGATGTGGAAGAGAAGCTCATGTCACATGCAGTGTGGAACGAGCCATCGTCGGACATTATAAAATAAAATAATTATTGATATAAATAATAAAATGCTACTTTGATTACAACTAAACTGTCCTGCTGATTGACAAGGTGAGAAATTACGAAAAATAAAACAGAAACTACATTAAGGTTTACATTATAGGAAAAAAGTGCCAAAAAGAGGAAAAATAACAACGCTAAATTCAGTTAAACAGATCATAGGTAGGTAGCGGGAGCTCGGTGGCGCAGTGGTTTAGCGCCTGGCCCTGCGATTGCGGAGGTTAAGCAACTTTCGCAAGGGTCGGTCATGGTATGGGTGACCAAGAATAAAATTTATTATCTCGAGTTCCTCCGTGCTTCGGAAGGCACGTTAAGCTGTTGGTCCCGGTTGCATTGAAGTCGTTAACACCCGCCAGATCCAGTTTGGGCCTGCGTGGTGGCCCACCACTGGCCCATCCTTTTTATCCACCCATAAAGAAGGCCTGTGCCCCAGGACATTAATAATGGCTGATGTCGAACTACACCTACTTAGTTTTCTGAAAAAACCTCTGAAATGAAAAAAATAAGAGATAATAAATAATGTACACCTACCTAACTTTCTACATTTTGGGTAATACTAGCTAGGATCTCTTTGGAATTGTTTATCAAGCTGCCTCAGCATATAACTGATCAATGGTCAGTGACCATAGACTGTGTGTCATCTGGACACTCTTCGACCTTGACTGACATAAACGGCCGTCTCGGTGGGCGACTGGCCCGCGGCGGCAGTCGGTGGTGTGGTCGTTGGGCAACTGCTCACCGCATGGTTTGGTAACTGGTAATGGGCAATCGCCCTGCAACTGTCGGTGGGTAATGGCGAACTTCGTAATGGTGTCTGTATCTAAGATCTAGGTAATATTTCCGTAAATCAATGAAAAATTAAGTAGGTACCTAATAATAGTGCAAGTCTGACTAAAACCCTTTTTAACCGACTTAAAAAATTGAAAAGGAGGTTAATATTCGTCGCGTATTATTTTTTATATTGTATGTATGTACACCGATTACTCGAAAACGGCTGGACCGATTGAAATTATTCAAACGTTACTACATTAAGTTTGATTTTTGTTTTAATCAAAGGCACCGAATTAAGTTTAACTTGAAACCTTGGTCTCTCTTCACCGAGTCGCTTCAACTTTAAATCTTCCAAACCCTGCGCTTCCCCTTTCAACTTGCTGCCATACTATGACGTTTTCAAAGCCGTGCGCTTTTTTTTGAGAAGATAGGGCAATGTGCTTTTGAATGCAATAAGACAAGTCTCTGTTGAAAGCGCGAGAGAAACGGGAAAGCGATTGTGTCAAGCAAGACACACCTTTAACGCCTTTCCTTTAAAAAGGTCTTGACAAGCGAACAGACACACAGACGTGCAAGAGATGCGCTATTTCTACTATTTTAATTCAGATCGGAACTTTATATGCAGGCATGAGCTGGGCGCTGGCGTGGTCGGTGCGCGGCGGGTGGCGCGCGCTGCTGGCGGCACCGGCGGGCGGCGGCGCCGACCTCGCCGCGCTTGACGGCCTGCGCGTGCTCGGCATGCTGTGCTTCATCGTGGAGCACGTCTGCTGGCTCAACGCCATCACCTACATCGTCAACCCGCGCTGGGTGGAGCAGGTACCCTACTGCACATGCACTATATTTTCAGTTTCTCATCATCATAAAACAGCCTGTGCCGGCTAAGCACGTACTTATAAGAATTAATAGGAAATGAGATAAAGGTTGTACGACCGATACTGACAAACTGAAAAGAATAATCATGTCACAGACATCTCCCCACAAAACATGCCACGCACGAATCACATTAAGAGGCAGCTTGTAGCGAGCCGTCACATCAAGGATTCCAGAATTTTGAAAGGATCAACCTCGCCTCTTATTTACGCAGCTGGAAGCAGTTCTTGCTCCTCAGAAACAAGGCGACGAGTACAAATTCAGTATTATCATCTCGATGTCAGGACGAAATTATCCTGGTCAGCGATATAATCTCTGCGCTACTACCGGCAGAAAAGTACGCAACTATTAAAGACCGCTTAATTATTGATTGTTTCGAAGAATCCCAGCACCAACGACTTCAGAAACTCTTAACCGTGATGAACCACTTCAAACATTCAGTTGTTATCCATTATACCAAAATATAAAAACTGAGGATCAGCTTTCGACGACTTTCTCTGCTGCCACCTCATGTGAACAAGATCTTTGTTATCAGAGAAGGTAGGTAGGTTCCTAAATATGAAAGTATCGAAATGGTGAAGAATGTGAAAGAAGACTTTTTTTAAGTTTATTTGCCAATAAGTTTTCTATTGGTTTAAGTAATAATCATAGTACCTACCTAGTTATTTACTTGACTTTGACACGTTGATACAAAAATACTAGGGTACCTAAACTGAAAAAAAGGTAATATAATATTTTGCAAGTTTTCACTGATTGCTATCACAAATCAATAAAATACTTCTTATTTAAGGGTGTATTAGAGGCGACGAGTTAATTGGTTAATTTATTTTGAGATTTGCAATGCGTACCAGCCCGGTCGGTGTTACTTCGTGCCGTAATCAAGTCACTTAAGTCACTGATGACTCAATAAATCGCTCCCCTAGATAATCATCGCGCGGCAAATCCAACTAATTGTAGTACCAACATTTGTAATTTTTAACATTGAAAATGTTTTTTCGATTTTCGCTCAGAGTGTGACATCGCCTTGGAGTCGTAGTTTTAGGGCTACTTAATGGTTGAGGTTTCAAAAGATGCGTATAGACGAGGGCTACAATATCGTTAAAAAAACTTACGGAGTTTTTTGACCAATCAGAGATCACTATTAAAACTCCGTAGTTAGATTTTTCTTTATAGTACACTGCGTTGTAGAATATTGCAGTTTTAGGTCAGCGTCATCTCTTGACCAATTTGTGCAACGAATGTAAGTTTTGTTAATGAATTCTGGAAAAGTGTGCTATTAAGACATCGTTTTATTTTTGCTGTAATCTTTATAAAAACTTCTATCACATAGAATTCGGAGAAACTTCGGAGATAAGGGGGGAAACAATTATTTTTACATTTTTCATCAAAAGTCGAAAACTATGCGGCCTTAGCAAAAAGAAAAAGTGTTTGAGAGTGTGCAAACAGGACATTTTATACGATACCTTACATACCCCCACTTCGAATTTAAAGATCCCCTTTCATAGTCACTGTTGCAAAAAACATACTGTTTAATCTTCTTAATTGTTTTATTATGTTTTATACACTGTATGATTTGGAATACGGCACCTAACTTAAATTTACCTTAAAATAACCTTGTGTGTACATATTTAGTTGGTCAAACAGTCGATAGATGTCGCTATCTCGTGCTGTATTGCGGTGTCGTTTGGTTTTCACAGTTTTATATAGTCAAAGCTCTTTTACATTAAATTATCTTCGCCTTGGAAACGGTGTTTTTGTTCATGGTCCTTCGAGCCGGATGAAGATCGAGAAGAACGAGCGACAGTGGCGCTACCTGGTGGAAAATGGAGTAAAGTAGTAGTGAGCAAAGGTTGTATGGGCGAACAAACTGTAAGTACTGCATTCTAATTCGTAAACAGTAGAAGAATTCAAGCAAATATAGCCCGTAAACCATAGAAGTAAACAACTTAGAAGAATTAGTAGAAGTGTCATAGACTTGTAAAATTTTAAGCGAATTTGTGGTTTTACGGGGAATCCATGCCCAATTTTTTCTAAGTCAATGAAACTGAAACACTTAGAAAAATTTCGCCCATACTAGACTTAGAAAAATTTTGCTCACTAACTGGACTTAGAATAATTTTGATTGCGGAACTTAGAAAATTTTCTTAAAACAAAATTCATAGAACTAGACCTGAATTCAAAATTATTTATCTATTATGGATTTATCAATAAGGGTACAAGAAGATTTACAAAAAAAGATTCAAAGAGCCTTTACCAATTTTAAAAAATCTCCGAAAGACAGAATAACTGCATCTTATATTGAAACAAGAATTGAAACTTTAGAAAAACAATGGGATTTATTCGAAACAACACATCAGAAACTTATCCGTGAATCAAAAAATGATGATTTCTTAAAGTCTGAATATTGCGTCAAAGATGTTTATGGTGAAGTGGAAGATTTATACACCGGTTATAAAGCTGAACTGAAAGAACGTCTCAAGTCATACACCAATGTCCAGAAACAAGCTTCTTCAGATACGCATAATAACGTAGAACAGATTGGTGTTAAATTACCCAGAATTGCTATTCCATCATTTTCTGGCAAATATTCAGAGTGGACAACATTCAGAGATCTCTATGTATCTCTTATTCACAATAATCAAGCTCTACAGAATGTGCAGAAACTCCATTACCTAAAAAGTTACTTAACGGGGGAAGCAGAACAGCTGCTGCGACATTTACCAATATCTAGTGATAACTATATTTTGTGTTGGGAACTGTTAGAGCATAGATTCAATAACAAGAGATATGTAACTAATTGCATTTTGAAAAAGTTTATTGGTCAGAAAAATATTGTAAATGAAACGTTAAGTGCTCTCAAAGAACTCTTTGACACAACTAATGAATGTCTTAATGCTTTAAAAAATGTAGGGATAAACATAGAGAACTGGGATGCTATAGTCATATATATCTTATCACTGAAATTAGACACTGAATCTCGTAAGCAGTGGGAGGCTAAAATTTGTGATCTTTCTAATGAATTACCAACATTGAGTCAGTTTTTAGAGTTTGTAGAACATAGGTTCAAGTCATTGGAATTTTTAAGTCCTAAAAGTACAAAAATTACTCAATCGCATCATGCTATGAATAACATTAAAGTTAAGAATGTTGTTCCATGTTCCTTTTGTTCCGATTGTAATCACAAACTAGGGAATTGTAAAAAGTTCGCTCAGGAATGTATAACAGCACGTCGTAATTTTGTTCAAACCTCAAGTCTGTGCTATAACTGTTTAGGTCCGAATCACTCCGTTCTGTCTTGTCGATTGCCCACCAGATGCCGAATCTGCAAGAAAAAACACCATTCATTATTACACATGAACAATCCTGATGCATCATTGGACAATAACAGTACCTTGCAATCAGGAGATAACAATGTTGTGGCAGCAACAGCGACAACATCAGGCGAGATCGTAGAAACCAAGGTTACCACTTGTTTCTCTAATAACAAAAACCAAGTCGTACTAGCAACAGCTCTAGTAAGGGCTGAAACGAACAACGGATCTCAAATGACACTAAGATCTTTATTGGACCAAGGATCGCAGGCATCTTTCATAACGGAGTCTGCAGTCCAACTTCTTGGACTTAAGAAAATAAATACCAATAGTGTCATTTCGGGGGTAGGAGGTGATGAGAACACTGAATTCTAAACATGTAGTAAATATCAAACTGCATTCAATTCAAGACCCGACGTTCACTATTAACGTGAAAGCTTATGTACTCAACAAACTGACGTCATTCCTCCCTAAAAGAAAGTTTGTGGTCAACTTTTGGCCAACTCTACCAAGAATGACTTTAGCAGACCCAAGTTTCAATGTACCGAACAAGATAGACCTTTTGTTGGGAGCAGAAGTGTACTGTCAAATATTGACTGAAGGTTTAATGAGAGGTCCACAAGGATCACTCATTGCACAAAACACAAGATTTGGCTGGATTATATCTGGCGAAATTAACACTACCAATGACGAATCGACGTCAAGCTGCAACAATGTAGTCACTCTTCACATTGGTGTAAGAAACGAAGAGTTTGATTTGAAAAAATTTTGGGAAATTGAATCTGATAATTTTTCTCTTAGGAAACAACTTACACCTGAAGAACAAAGTTGCGAAGAATTCTTCAAACAAACCACTACACGTGACTCTTCGGGTCGCTATGTAGTGAAATTGCCATTTCGAAATTCTGAACCCAAGTGCAAGTTTGGAAACTCTCGTGAAATATCTACCAAAAGATTCTTTATGTTAGAAAAGCGTTTATTGAAGTCACCAAAGTTAAGAGCTCAATATGCTGACGTTATCTTAGAGTACTTAAAACTCGGCCATATGGAACCTGTACCACCAAATGAGATTTACAAATGTGACAGCGTTTACTTGCCTCATCATGCTGTGGTCAAAGAAGAAAGAACCACAACAAAGGTTAGAGTCGTCTTCGATGCCTCTTGTAAAGATAACAATGGTATTTCTCTCAACAGTGAATTAATGGTTGGCCCTACTTTGCAATTCGATTTACGTCATGCAATAATGAGGTGGAGATTTCATCCCATATCTTTGGTAGCGGACATTGTCAAGATGTACCGACAAATTAAGGTCGCCAAAGAAGATGCGGATTATCAACGTATAGTATGGCGAAATAAACCCAACGAAGAAATCAATCACTTTCGCCTTTTACGCGTCACATTTGGTACCGCCTCCGCACCCTACCTAGCTGTAAGAGCTTTACAGCAAGTGGCTCACGATGAAGGAAGTAGTTATCCGCTAGCAGCTGAAAGAATCTTAAATGATTTTTATGTAGACGATCTGCTCACTGGCTGTCAATCAGTGTCAGAAGGAAAACAAATTTTTGAAGAAATTAATAGTATATTAAGCTTGGGGGGATTTGAACTTCAAAAGTGGTCAAGCAACAGTGAAGAATTACTAAATACTATAAGCAACAATAACAAAACTACGACAAGCAACCTAGAACTAAAAACAGATGAAATTATTAAAATATTGGGACTTACCTGGAACCGTTGTGCCGATGACTTCAAATATTCTGTACAGCTGCCTCCAATAAGTGAACCTGCAACTAAAAGAAAAGTAATCAGTGACATTGCAAAGTTATATGATCCTATGGGATGGATTGCTCCAACCATAGTCAAAGCAAAAATATTCATCCAACGGCTGTGGCTTGCAGGAATTGGTTGGGATGAAGAGCTATCACCGCTACTATTAAAAGATTGGTTTACTTACCGTGAAGAGCTCATAGCACTCACCCAATTTCGTTTACCAAGATGGATTGGAATCACTCAGAAACATCACTCTCTGGAACTTCATGGGTTTAGTGATGCATCAAACGATGCATACGCCGCCGTGGTATACGCACGTGTAATTGATGAATCTGAAAAAGTGCATGTGCATCTGATAACTTGTAAAACTAAGGTGGCCCCAATAAAACAAGTCTCTATTCCACGGCTCGAATTATGTGGCGCAGTGTTATTGGTGAAGCTATTAAGAGAGGTCGCTGAAGTGCTAAAAGTAACCAAGGAGAACTTACATGCTTGGACTGATTCAACCATTGTGTTGACTTGGTTGAGCAGTCACCCAAGCCGCTGGAAGACCTTTATCGCCAACAGAGTCTCAGAGATTTTAAATATCTTAAATAGAGATCAATGGTCACATGTATCATCAACTGATAATCCAGCAGATTGCGCGTCACGAGGTATCCGTCCATCAGAATTTGAAACAGTCAGTTTATGGAAAACTGGTCCAAAGTGGCTAGGAGATTTAGTCATAAATTATCCCCAATCAAACATAGATGACACAAGCTTAGAGGAGAAAGGAACAAAAGTGTCATGCAATGTAACAAATGAAAATCAAAATAGTTTTTGGACTAAATTTTCTTCACTAAGGAAATTATTGAGAGTGGTTGCTTATTGTAAAAGGTTTATAGTCAAATCAAAAAGAACAGCAGAAGTGTTTCCGACATGGTTAACAAATAAGGAATTAACTCAAGTACTACACATTGGTATCAAAAAGTGTCAGAACGAGCACTTTTCTCAAGAAATCAATGATTTAAAACTGAAAAGGACTATACACTTCTAAGATTTTCGCGCGTACAGTTCATTAGAAATAAAACACTTTTTACGGATTACAGCGCGTATATTATTAATTCAGGTGTTGTTTTGGAATTATTTAGTTTGTATTTATTGGTTTTTTAGAATTCCCGACGTTTCGGCACCAACAACACCTGACAGCTGAGCTTCAGCATGTCAAGCACGTACTGCGTAGCAACAAACTGCCAGTACCACGCCTTCATCACAGAACCCGTGTCAAACCAGCCACAGTAGAACGACGTCCTGCCATCCTACCATACATGAAAGGTGTCACTGACAAGATTGGAGGTATTCTGAAGCGTGCGTCCATCAAGACCTACTTCAAGCCGCCGAAGAAGATAAACCAATTCTTACGACCTGTCAAGTGTAATATTCCCTTTCAAGATGCGGGCGTCTACAAACTAGATTGTGACTGTGGGCTCTCTTACATCGGACAAACAAAGAGAAGTATAGGGACGCGCGTTAAAGAACATGTAGCTGACATGAAGCATAGGCGCGATAACAAGTCTGCAGTGTGTGAACATGCATCAAAGGGACCTAACCATTACATTAGATTTGATAAACCACAAATACTCGCTAAAGAACAAAGATTCATTCCCAGAATGCTACGCGAGGCTATTGAAATCAACAAACATCCAAATTTCAATAGAGATGATGGTTGGAGAGTACCACCAGCTTGGGACCCCATAATCCATCAACTAAAATCCCATCCCAAATCACACACTGCAGGATCTAAAGATATAGTTAGTTCGTTCTGTAGATAGGGATCAAAAGGGAGGTCGACACAACCTCTCTGAGTTTTCTTCCGCCAGTTCTTTCTCTCAGAGGCCTCCCAATTTGTGAACTGGTAGTAGATTCAGTAGCTAGATCTTGTTTTCTAATTAACTTTATTCAATTTAATTCGGTAATAATTATTAAAATCAGAACGCAGCTATAAAATAATTTAATAAACTTGAATACATTTTTATAAAATTTCGAGCGGGTAATTTCATAAAAATATGAGCAGCCTTTTTGCTTTAGTCCTCCCGTGACCACGGCCCCTGGAAAGGTGCCGAAACGTCGGGAATTCTAAAAAACCAATAAATACAAACTAAATAATTCCAAAACAACACCTGAATTAATAATATACGCGCTGTAATCCGTAAAAAGTGTTTTATTTCTAATGAAAAGGACTATTAATAAGAAAAGTAAACTTACCGCATTAACTCCTTTTCTGGATAATGAAGATATCTTGAGAGTCGGGGGACGTCTTGAGAGAGCTGACATCGGTGTTGATAAAAAGCACCCAGTGGTTTTACCAGCAAAATCTCACTTGACAGATTTAATCATAGCCGACGCTCATGAAAAAACCATGCACGGTGGACCTCAATTGATGATTAACTACATACGATCTAAATATTGGATTTTAAACATTAGAAATCGTACAAAACAGTATGTACGAAAGTGCATTCGATGCGTGCGTTACGCCGCACAAACAAGAGACCAACTTATGGGCCAATTACCCCCCTCCCGAATAAACCCGATTCGTCCATTTTATCAAAGTGGAGTGGATTATGCGGGGCCCATTCTAGTTCGAACAACCAAGGGAAGAGGTCATCGAGCACACAAAGGATACATTTGCTTATTCATTTGTATGGCAACAAGGGCTGTGCATTTAGAGGTAGTGAGCGACCTAACGGCCCAAGGATTCCTTGCCGCATTCAAACGATTTGTTGCTAGACGTGGTCACTGTGCGGATCTCTATAGTGACAATGGCACCAATTTTGTAGGTGCTGCACGTGAACTCAAAACATTGTGGTCTCAAGAAAAGTCAAACTTGACAAAGGAAGTTGCCGAAAGTTTGGCAACTAATGGTACAACATGGCATTTTATTCCGCCACATGCCCCACATTTTGGTGGACTTTGGGAGGCTGGAATAAAATCTACCAAACATCACCTCAAGCGCGTAATAGGAACTGAGACACTAATTTTTGAAGAAATTAATAGTATATTAAGCTTGGGGGGATTTGAACTTCAAAAGTGGTCAAGCAACAGTGAAGAATTACTAAATACTATAAGCAACAATAACAAAACTACGACAAGCAACCTAGAACTAAAAACAGATGAAATTATTAAAATATCATTTATTTATTTATTTCTTATTTGCAAAATAGTTGGCCAAACGTCATCTAAAACTATTCCTTCAAGTTGATAACATTAGTACCTAGTTCTTGAGATATCCAGCTGTGACAGACAGACAGACCAAGTCGTACCTACCATAAGGGTTCCTTTTATAACATTAGATATCCAGCTGTGACAGACAGACAGACTGAGTCCTACCTATCATTAGGGTTCCTTTTTACCATTTTGGTACGGAACCTTAAAAATCGATTGATAAAAACTGACCAACAAATCTCATCTTCCCGCAGACACGACGCGAGACGGACGTGATGTTGGTGTCGAACAGCACGCTGCTAGTGCAGGCGTTCTTTCTGATGTCCTCGTTCCTGCTGGCCAACAAGTTGCTACAGCAACGCCGCAAGAACCAGCCACTCAAGCCACTGGCCACCTTCGCAGAGACCATGATCAATAGGGTCATCAGGTAAGAAGCCTTATTTTGTTACATGTCTTAAGCATTGGTTCTCTACCTAAAGATGAGCAGTCATTACACTCTTGCTTAAAGAGAAACACGGACAACAGGATCAGATACGATCGCAACACATCCTTATTCTGTTATGACTATTAGGTTTAGTCGTCTTCTACTTAGAATTTATGTAGGTACATGCCTTTTAGACACGGACATAATTATATTAAATGTAGGATAGAGTCGCCAGATCCAATAGTTCCAGTTGAATAAAGTACCAAACTAATTACACGTGAAGATTTTTTTTGTGTTTTTCATACATACTTGACTCTATTCTATAAACACTTTTCCATTGTTTTCAGAATGAGTCCTACCTATTTCGTGGTGGTGTGGTTCGCAGCGAGCGGGTGGTCGCGCGTGGGCGCGGGCCCGCTGTGGGCGCCACTGGTGGGCGCCGAGGCTGCCGTCTGCCGCGCCAAGTGGTGGACCCACCTACTGTATCTGAACAACCTGCTTTACCCTGACGACAAGTGCCTCATACAGACCTGGTGAGTGTGCTGGACCTGTTGTCTGGAGCATGATGGCTGGTGACCACATAGTTCCATTCCACTATAGATAATCGTTTGTAGCACGGAGAGTAGAGATTGCTACTACTAGAAGACGTTCCTTCCTAAAGCTTTGTTTGTTGTCATTGTCAGGTACCTGGCGGCGGACATGCAGCTGTACTGCTGCGCACTGCTGCTGACGCTGGCGCTGTGGCGGCTGCGGCGCGGCGCGCTGCACGTGCTCGCCGCGCTGCTCGCCGGCTGCGTGCTACTCGTGTTTGCGCTCGCCTACGCCTGGGACCTCGTGCCCACTTACGTGCTGCATCGACCCGAGTGAGTCTAAGGTTTTACGTTGACTGAGGTTATAATGTTTCGCGAAGGTAGGATACTGTATTATAGTTAAGCAGGGAGAGAAGTATAAAAGACTCCCTCTGTGATAAATATGATCCATTGGTTCAGATTGAAATGGAGAAGATGATTAGGTACCTAGGTATGTAGGGTAGTCCTTATGACTGGGATATCGATAACGCATGGTGACAGCAGTGTGAGTAGGGTAGGAAGAGAAAAAATACCATTAATAAATATCCCTAATTCCCTATTATTAAGGTTAGTGTATAGTTATTATAGTATACCACGAATGACGACCTCCGTGGTCGAGTGGCTTTGTACACGGGTGTTGGTTCTTCAAGGTGTCGCCATCTCTGAGGTCCCAGGTTCGATCCCCGGTTGTGTCAATTTAGAAAATTAACTTTTCCATATTGGCTCAGGTCTGGGTGTTTGTGATACCACCGTTGTCTCTGATTTCCATAACACAAGTGCTTTAGCTACTTACTTGGAATCGGAGCAATGTATGTGATGTTGTATAGAAAAAAAACGAAGTGATGTTTGTAACATACCTACCTACTTTTTAAATATGTTGTGCAGGGCTGTGCGCGCGCTGTACCGCGGCGAGGTGTCGTTCAACGTGCTGTACCAGTCGCCGCTGGGCAACGCGCCCGGCGCGCTGGCGGGGCTGCTGCTGGCGCATGCCCACCACGACCTCAAGGACCGCGGCGTCAAGCTCGCCGACTACGCGGTATGGTTGAACTATTCTACTCTTCCGACTACGAAGGGTACATTCTGGGGCAGTAATCTTTACCTAGCAAGACGGCTAAGATTGGAAATGTTTTGTTCGTCGCTCGGTAAACGTTCCAAGGATATAGTTGTTCTATCTCACGAAGTTCGTTCGGCTATGAATTTTGTTAGGCGTGCTGATCTTCGAAGGTGCACATGCACATAATATTGTTTTAGTTTAGTTACGCTTTCGTATCACGCACACTCGAAGGATGGAAGGAAGATGGAAGATGGATAATTGGAAGGCGTTAATGGCTACATTGACCTGACCAATACCCTCGGTCACGCCCCAGACAGAGAGTCACGGTATTTGAAGGCTACGCCGTTGACCGATCTTCATCACTACCACTGCAAGTTGAGTAGAGCACCTCAAGCGGGCCTTGAAAATAAATATTACTGGCTATTGGAGACGGCAACGGTAGCGATCCTACCTTCTGCGCCAAAGGTCCCGCGGGTACGAATCCTGTGTTTAAGCCATTGTTCCCGAGTCACGGTCGTGACTATAATGTATTCTATACCTTATTTTAGTACTTACATAAGTACCCAATACAATAGTACAGCTTTGCTTAGTTTTTTTAAGTCGTCCCGAGTTTATGCTTACGTATGTCCGTTTGTTCTCCTCTACAGGCCGCATTTCTCTACCGATTCTCATGAAATTTTGTGAGTAGGTAGGTTCTTTGGATTTTATGTCAAGTCAGTTTTTCAAAATATCTCAAAATGGCGGATGGAATAATGATATTTGGCCACAAAAAATGTCACAAACGTGAGGTCTACAGCTTTACCATCCCAATGTAGCTTATTATTGATTGATTGATTGCGTGCAGTGGTTCCGCTGGGCGGCGTGGTGGGCGCCGTGGCTGGCGGCGGGCTGGGTGGCGGCGTCGGCGCGGCTGGCGGGCGCGGGCGCGGGCGCGGACGGGCGCGTCGCAGCCGCCGCGCTGGCCGCCCTCGAGCGGCCGGTGTTCGCGCTGCTCGTCGCCGTCGCGCTGCTCGGCGCCATGAACGGCGTCAAGTGTACGTATCTATTTGGCCTTGAGTTTTACCTATTTATTCTTATGCCATGTTCTTCCTATTTTATGCAATAGGTACGCGACGTTTTCAAACAAACCTTTGAAAGAGACCACAACACTACCTACCTACATTTCTTTAGTAAGCATCTTGTGTTGTGACGTTATAAGCGGTCGACGGAGTAAATAGGAGACCTAAGCTCGATATGATAATTTAAGGATTGTATTTAAATAAGTAAATAGATCAAGAAAATGCCGTCGATTGACTTAATTTATCGCCGCCTGACCAAGCCACATTTTCTGCTGATCGTGGACCTTGATGGCATGGCATCTGCAATCTCGACCTGAGGCGTGGTTTAGCTCCAGAATAGTCCAGAAGGCACTGGCACAACACACACATGACAAGTATTGTCATGTGTGTGTGTTGTGTTGTCATGTGTGTGTTGTTGTGCAGCGCCGGTACGCAGCGTGCTGTCGTGGCGCGGATGGTCGGCGCTGGCGCGGCTGTCGTTCGGCGCGCTGCTGTTGCACATGATCATCAACAAGTCGCTGCTCGCCGCGCAGCTCGCACCCACGCAGCTCAACCGAACCAACGTGGTAAGACTGTCTGCTCCTTGTTAGAGAAATTAATATTTGAACCTTGATTTTAAACTTGTTAGAGAAATTGGAGGTACTTAATTACTGCACAGTGCGCATGCATGTTTGCAGTAGCCCTAATTATGCGCATTAAATGTCACCGCTCGAGATCCATGCCGAAGACAGTACCAAGCTAGAATGTCCTCTGTGTCTCGGTTGGTCTTAAGCTGAATTGGCAAATTCATATTGGATGTCCACTACTTTTATCCACCAGATTAACATATTAATTTATTAGATATCGTCAGTCGTATCTGGCCAGAAGCCATTTGTTCAGAAGTAGGTATATGAACTTATTCAACCGTTCTCTTGAATACGTAAGTCCACTCTATGAATATTCCAGATCCTGGAGTGGTTCGGCGTGGCGGTGGCGTCGTACATGGCGGCGCTGCCGCTGGCGCTGCTGGTGGAGATCCCGGTGCAGCGCCTGTACCGCGCGCTGCGCCCGCCCGCGCCCCCGCCCCCGCCCCCCACCAGCGCGCCAGACAAGGCCAACATGTGACCGCCTATGGCATTATTGCTGAATGCTATTGAACTTTGTAACTAAGGATGACATTTGGGTTGAACATTATAGTGTCAAAAAAAGGAACCCCTGTACCAAGATACAGGATAAAGTTCTACCTATATTGTGTTGGAATAGCAGAGAATAGTCCAACCAAACAGTAAAGTGCATGCTACATGGCTGCCGACCACGTCCCAACCAAGGAGATTTTGTTGAAAAACAACCTCGAAACAGTGTCACTTGCCAACCGAGGTCACCTTGGTTGGGACATGGTTGGCAGCCGTGTAGCAGGCACTTGGAGGCTAGGACCTACCTGCGATAGGTATTAATATAGCAACTATGATTTTATTTAGTTTTCTTTAAAAACTAGCTCATTTCCTAATGTTTTCTTTAAAAAACTGACAAAATCATACTCGGGCAGCAATTACTATAAAAAAATTACTACCCAACTACTTAAATATTTAAAGTCAAATTAATGGCAATGTGAAGCATTGATTAAAAAAAACCAACAAAGGAATATCTTAGAAAAACTCAAATGACAAATCAACTACGAATTTGAGCTGTTTCTACCTGTTTCCCCAGCGCCAGCGTTACGGCGAAATGTCTCGTGATCACTATGGAAATAGAGCCTACCCCTACGCGGTTGCATCAAGGGGTTGCAAAAAAACGTTTTTACTTATCATTCCTGCGGAGGTGCAATAAGGGGTACAAGAGTTTGAGGTCTTACTTAGAGGGCTACGCAGGAAAACTAACTGTGACCCCGGATCTATTTGATATCTTTCCTAATCGTATGCTTTTCATAAATCAATCGATAGCTCCCTGGTTAAGTCTCAGAATCAGAACTTACTTTGATAAGTACAGCCCCCTAGCATAACCACCCTAACGCGATAAGATATAGCGAAGCGATTTATTATGTTTCATTAATTTCAAAAGACAATGGATTTTGACAGTTGAGTGTCGTGTCGACGCTTATATAACGTGTTCAGGTGGTCACTAGGGGGGCTGATGCTAATATTAAGTAGGCATTGACTTACTTATGGTACTAGCAAGCAAAATAAGACTGTTGCTTATTATCACTATCAAAATGGTGAATGGAATTGCTCAATTTTGTGACATTTGGCCGATTCTAAATGTTGAACAAAATTCTAGTCTGTTAATCAGCTGGATATAGATTATGATAAAAAAGGTAAAACTGAATCAAAGCATGTATGAGATTACTTTAAAGTTAGTCTAAGTTAATAGATTTATTTACATTTACATACAATATTAATGTATTCTGAATGTGATATTGGACTGCAAGATGTGAACAGTTTAGAGACTAAGTAAGCACGTCTTGGTGATAGAACTAGTGCCTAAATAGGTTACGGTACAATAAATTTGTGGAATATTATTACGGCATTTTATTTTATCCACATATTATCAATTGCTGTAAATTCCTTCAAAATGGTAGCCAGCTTGTGTTGCTATTACATGAAATTGGAAGCAAATTTTCGTAAATAGTTTTTCTTCCTACACATTTTGGTTTTCTTTTTTTTCAATTTGATTTTTAATCCGTTTACTGTCCAATTTCCATAATAATATTTTTTTAAATATAATGATAAATAACAAGGAAAAATCTTATATGCACATACAGTCATGTCTAAAAATACGTATAGTTTAGAACTTTGTCACTTTGTTGTACTTTTCATTTGTCATTGATTTTTATTAAAAAAAGTTAGTCTTTAGAGTGAGAAAGTTCTAAACTGTATAAATATTTCTAGAAGTGACTATACAACAGGTCTCCAAAGCGGGACAAAGTTGACATCCCACCATTCCCTCAAGTCCTACTGATACAATTTGAGGATTGCAATAAAAATGAACAGTTTGACAATATTGCCTTTAATAGAGTCCAATCACACCACTTAAAAATTATCACATACATATTGAATCAACACAGCACTTAATGTAGGTACTTAATGTGCAGATATTCAATATTCAAAAATACCTATCAAACTGGTCATTGAAAAATGTTGAAAATGTCTTATTACTACAGTAATTAAAAACTTTGAATAGTGAACAACTATGGAGTCTTAAGAAAATGGTCATTTAGTTTTAACATCAACCTCCCTAGCATGACCACCAAAACAAAAATATACAGGTTTATCGACACTCAACTGTCAAAATCCATTGTCTCTTGACAGTTAAACATGATAAATTGCTATATCATATCACAATTCGGTAGTCATACTAGAGGGCAGTCATGACATGGTTTTCGATTTTAGGTATGTACTTATGAGACTCAAATATGGCATATTCATAAAAGGACTTCATATAGGCAGACTAATTTGGTTATTCACTGTTTAAAATAATATCATATAGCTTAACACTAAATCTAGGCTGTAAATGTTAGCGTCGTGAAGGGCCGGAGCCTCCCTGCCAGCCGCCGCGATGGCCTCCGCCTCGGCCACCGCCCCCTCTTCCCCGGCCTGCTGCTGTAGATAAATGAATTTGAATTAGATAAGTACTTAATTTAAAAACATTAAAAGTCAATTTGGAAAAATTTAAGCAGATTCCTATTTTATGGGTCATAGCAATAAACACAGGATAAGCTATTGCTATGTATAAAAAATAATATAGATACTAAACTAAGTATTGTCTCTCTGATAGAAATAAAACTGATGTATTTAAATATTTTTATTATCATAAGAGGGCAAAACCAAACAAATGTGAAATAAAATTGTCATTAATCATTGCTAGACATGAATAAAAACAGGAAAATAAAGATCTAGAGATAGAAATAGGCTCCTTCCATCAAATTATTAACAATTAATACATCCTGACCCTTCAATTTGTATAGTTAGTTTAATAGTAACTCTTGAACTAGGTACACAGCATTGCCATTGCTGAGGCTCTGACACATAGTAATCATTAGTATTCTTTGCTATGACCTAGAATTTTTTGAATTTTAATTTCTCACAGATTGTAAAATACTTGGGACTCTTACCGCCCCGAACCTGACTCTCCGACCCTCTTGTCTGACTAAAATTATGGTTTGTCAACAGTGAATATGCCTAGGGTAAATATCCAAGCAATGTTTGATATAGTCAAGTCTATTATTGTGTAATTGTCAAAATATTTATTATTATTATTACATGAAGGTAGGTACCTAGGTAAGGTACATACATTATTTTAATTTACTGACCGAGTACTATAGACTTGTTTCATGATAACGAACGAACGGTGTACAAACCTTGAGCTCGTAAAATGGCACTTTTGCCGCGACCAGCGGTTGGCTTGTTTCCTTGACGTTTGAACATCGGGGCATTTTTTAACATGTCTGGTAATATCAAAAATCTTATTTTTGAGCCCCGAATATAAACATTCTCCAATTGAGTGACGCGTCCATCACGATAGGTAACGGTTACCATCGTCATTTGGCAATTCATATTATCTTCGGCTTCTATCAGTTTTCCGCGGTAGACTTCGCCGGTGTTAGTTTCACAAGTTACTACATGGCCTTCGGCTTCATGAAGTACTTTAATAGGCACACCAATAGACATATTTGTCACTTCTAAAGTACACTGCGACCTGATTCAAATATCACAACTTTCCAATTTCCAGATGAAAATAGATTTTTCTCAAGCTTTGCTTTTATCCTTTTCATTCAACCAAACAAAACAACAATGGCGAATAATGATCGATGACAAATGACATTGACAAATGACAAGAAGAAAGACACAATGATGACATTAGGTGCATTCTGGCAGCTCCAAGAGTGCGTTCCGTCGCTTCGCTCGAGTGCACTCGAGCGCGCTCGGGTGCGCACTCTGGGGTGCGTTCCGTCGCTTCGCTCGAGTGCACTCGAGCGCGCTCGGGTGCGCACTCTGGGGTGCGTTCCGTCGCTTCGCTCGAGTGCACTCGAGCGCGCTCGGGTACGCACTCTGACCGTTCAGTGGCTCGGTGAAATTTTACTCTGACAGCTGTCACAGCGTAGTTTCACCCGTTCCGTGGCTCAGAGTGCAGCAACCAAACAACCGCCTAAATCGGTCATTGAAAAACATGGGTGTAATTGTTTGGTTAAAGTTTCACTCGTTTGAGTTGCAACCAAGCCACGGAACGATCAAGTTGTTTTTATAACCTAAAAGAACTTTAGATGTCATTAAGTACAAAGTTATATCGTTATATCATAAGTATAATTTTACATTCCTATGAACAAAATCAAATAAAATCTGATGTTTTGAGGAGCAACCATTTAATTTTACACACTAAAACATCAAAATACAAAATAATGTCAAATGGCATTGACATTATGACAAAAGATAAACGTCAGAGCGTTTTTCAACGACCGATTTAGGTGGTTGTTTGGTTGCTGCACTCTGAGCCACGGAACGGGTGAAATTACGCTCTAACAGCTGTCAGAGTAAAATTTCACCAAACCACTGGACGGTCAGAGTGCGCACCCGAACGGGCTCCAGTGCACTCGAGCGCCTCGAGCTTCTGGAAGCGACGGAACGCACCTCTAGTAGTCTAGTAGGAATGTACTGTGTCCTGTCTGTCTGTCTGCCAAAGTCACTGTCAAACCTTCAAATCAAATCAAAGAAAGTGAATTTATCATTTTAGGTTTTTCGGTTACCGGTTTCGCATTATTTAGAGCACGAAAATCGTACAAACATGGCGACAGGAACTGTTCTAAAGATTGAGCAGGAGTCGGAGACTTGCTGCGTTTGCGGCGGGGTCGGCGAGTTGTTGACGCCGGAGGAACACGACGCGGCGGGCGCGCCGGTGCTGCTGCCGCTGCGGGCGATGCTGCTACACCTCAACAACAACAAAGTCAGCGCGGAGTTTTCAGTTTGAATGCAGTTTTTAGTTAAACTAAAAATCTTTTAAAACTTCAATGATGATTACAGGTTGTACCAGAAGGTCGGATGTGCGCCGACTGCATTCGTCGTGCTATCGAAGCCTACGAGTTCAGCAATATTCTATCATCCAAAGGCGTGCCTCCTCTAAGTGAGAAGATCCGTGCTCTACGTCGTCGATTGCATGAACTCACTCAAAAAATCGATGTGTTTATTGTTGTGGGTGGCCCCGGATCAAATGCAGAGGGCACGTATAGCGAAGAAGATATAATAATGGTGGAAAAGGAAGCCTTAGCTGCAGCAGCCGCCGCCGATGATGAAGACATGGAACGTGCCAAGAATGCTCGTGGTGATACTGTGTATCAATGTTCTGTTTGTCCTCAATCATTCCAGGTAATTAGCATAAAGCATTTGTCTACTTAATACTTCTAAAGGTCAGCGGCGGCTTGCTAGAAGGTCTGAACTACCAGATTTTAAAAGATTTAGAAAAATCACTAAATGCTTAATACATCAATTCTGATTCCTTGACGACCATGTCTCAACTTAACCGGGACAACATACGGTAATTATAATAATAATAATTCCCATTAGTTGGCATCTAATTGTGGGGTAAATTATTTTTCGTGTCGTATTTGTCTCTGCGCTTTGAAATTTCGTATTTGAGTTCCAAATTATGAGTTCTTTATACGAAAAAAATATGAACTCAATACTCAATGTCAACAAATGGAAAGAAAAGCCCAAAATACCAAACCGGCTGGGACACCGGGACCAATGCATGAAATAGGGACAAAACCGGGACATATGGTAAGCCTAATTTTGATACCATATCTCATTAAACTAGGTAGGCATTTTAAACATAAAAATAAAAAAGAATTAGGTTACCACACTGGACAATGTTATGTTATATTATTATAAAAACAAATGATGGTATGACATTTAATAACATGCATACAAACTGCTTGAATATGTTTTTCAAAATATAGACTTCATTTGGACTTGTAAACGGTTAAAATGAAGATGTTATATTTGATGTTAGCGCGTTTCCGAGTACCGGTCTCACATGGGCACGCACCCTGCGGACGCGCTGCACTCGTGCTGGACGTGCGGCGCGCAGTTCGCGGCGCGCGACGCGCTGCGCGAGCACGCCGCCGAGCACGCGGACCTCGCCGCGCTCGTGTGCCATCTCTGCAATACTACTTTCCAGGTAATCTGTTAATTAATCAACTGATAATCTGTTTGTATTTTATTAAATTCTGGATTTTTGTTCTAATGTCCCCAATGCTCAGTGACTCTACCATGAGTCGATGCAAACTGTTTTCGCTACCGTAAGCTATCGTTTTCTCTCTTTCACTCAGCAGTATATCTGATCGTTTACGGTAGACAAAACAGTTTGCATCAACTCACGGTGAAGCCACTGGTCTTCCTTATGGATGGATAAAGATGAAAGGACCATGACCAACCACACATCCAGTGCTAAATGTTGGGTGTCAATAACTGCAAATGCAGCTAGTACCACCAGCTTATTGTACCTTCAAAAGAACCGAGTTCAAGATCATTAATTTTGGCAACACATCCGATGAAATCGTTCGATCATTGTCACTCTGCTATTTATTTTAATATTTTATATAGTTCTTATGCTGTTTTATAAATTGTTATCGTAAGTTTCAAAAGAAACTATCGAGGGGTAAATATTTTTGGGCGTCGCTAGAGCCAAGCGGAGTTGCGTCGCCACGAGGGCGGGTGCGCGGGCGCGTGCCCGGCGTGCGGCGAGTGGGCGGGCGACCGCGTGGCGCTGTCGGCGCACGCGCTGGGCGCACACGCCCGCGCGGCGCCGTGCGTGTGCGCCGCGTGCTTCCGCCTGCTGGAGTCGCCCGCCGCGCTCGCCGCGCACATGCTGCGACATAGGCAAGCCAAGCAGTACGTCTGCGGGTACGACGGTTGCATACTGCGATTCGGAACCAGGTACACGACGCTATTATGATTACACTTTTTTTTCAATTTCTCGATCGATAATCTGCTTTTTGTCTGACGTGATAAACTTTTTATTCAATCAACCGTGCTATTCCGAAACGAAACTCGCAACTCACTTCGCACGAGTTTGTTATTAGAAATAAGATATTAATAGTCTAGACTAATTTATTAATTGCACAGGTTGACTTCAGGTCGCTTCTATCACGTTCACGTAATTTTGATTTTCAGTTTGATAAAGTGATTTACAATATGTAATTCGAATTTCCAATATCAAATATGCGAAGTGAGGTGACTTTCGAAGTGAGTTGTGAGTTTCGTTTCGTTATCGCCCGGCTGTAGTCTTAAGTAAAATCTGTTAACTCATTTGAACATAACCTTTTCAAGCTCCATTTTCGTTATGTCCACCTCAATCCCCCGCTGCGTACTACAGTATGAGCGTTGTGTTCACGTGCAGGGCCAACCTGATGTCGCACATCCGCAAGTGCCACGCGGCGGCCGCGCCCGAGCCCGCCGACGCGCCGCCCGCGCCCAACACCTGCGCCGTCTGCCAGCGCACGTACGCACTACACTACACTACACTATACACTACACTACACTACACTATACTACACACACCCACCATACAAACTACTTGTTCGAGACTCTAACACGCGTAGACAAATTACAAGCATCGTGCAGATGACGCGCGTCTGCTTTGCCTGTGGTAGATAATCCCTAACCCACGGTAATGTTATCTTTCAATATTTTGTCGCTATTTTGTTTTACACGTCTCGGATCTCGGTATACTGTCGGTACACTACAGTCGCGAATGCGCCGCTATGACGGAACGAACGGTGTGATGATTTTGTAAGCAGTGAGCGCGCGATTCGTGAAATTAAAATACTTAATATGGCTAAGTGCAATTATAAACTATATTGTGCCATTTTTGGTTGTTCAAATTCATCAGTAACGCACCCAGATATTTAGAAACTGAGAACTCACATTCACTTACATTTCCTATGATTATTATTATTTGTAATTAGTTTTATTTATGAACAATGTTGTGTGTCGCAGGTTCGGCTCGGTGGCGGCCATGAAGCGCCACGCGCGCGTGCACAAGCGCGACGCAGAACAGGTACGCGACGCGACGCGAACTTATTGCTAAATTTTTGGCCGCGATTTTATCGACCTTTGTTTGACTAGACTAAAAAAATCATATTTTTTATGAACTATCTGTGTGCTCTGTTGTCGTTTTTGCGTGCCTGAGTTACATACATCCAAACATACAAACTTTCTGAATCTGGTAACCAGGTGTGCTACCGCCATCTTGACTATCATTTTTTAGGGTTCCGTACCAAAATCGTAATAAAAAGGAACCCTTATGGTGCGCCTCAGTCTCGAGAACTACTAATGCTATTAACTTGGAATAGTTTTAGATGACGTTTGCCCAAAAATTTAAAAAATGTAAAAAAAATCCCCCCCATTATCTCCGAAGTTTGCATAGACAAAAATCTGAAATAATTGTATGTGATGGAAGTTTATGTAAATATTACAGGAAAAATAAAATGATGTCTCTAAATAGTAAAATTTTCAGAATGATGGTACGGAACCCTCGGTGCGTAAATCCGACTCGCTCTTGACCGTTTGTTTTGTTCAGTAGCTTCATTGATATATTGTGTCACAGGAAGTGAACGAGTCTCAGAGGGCGACCATGGAGGGCGTGGAAGAGGGCGAGGTTGAATACCTCGAGATGGAGACCCTCGAGGACGCCTCGGACCGCGACGAGCGCGTGCTCGCCGACTGACCGCGCACTACACGACATCGCGGATCTTATAAATATTACATTTCAGGATACGGTCACGGATATCAAATTATTTCGGATTATCCGTAGTTTCGAATACGGATACTAGATTTTTGTAAAACTACAGGAACAGTCGACAAATTTGGTGGTTTGGCTTAGCACTGAACAACTTTGTCTATGGGACTAACTTAATCAGAGCAAAAAAATAATCAGCTGTTCCATACATTTTGGTCGAGTAGATATTGACGTTTCAATGGAACAGCTCATTATATTTTTTGTTCTGATTGAGTTAGACCCATAGATAACGTTGTTCAGTTTGACGCTCTAAGCCACACCATAAAATTTGTCGACTGTTTAAAAAATCACGTGTCTCATTTAGACTCCGCCCCTATCCGAAATTATCCGAAACTTTTCTACGCTTCTTTGCACTACACTGTAGATTGTTTGTCGTTTTGCTTTTGGACAATTAAAGTGGATCACTTAAGTTTGGGAATACTGCGGTGCTTACGAAAATAATCTTAACCTTATAAGTAAACTACTGTTAATAGGTATTATAGCTAGATAGATCGAGTTCTAAGATGAATGGAATCAGAGAAAATGTATTATAATGTTTTTATTATTATGGCTATAAAATAAAAAAAAAACAACTGTTTTGCTAAAAGAATAGCATTAATTAAAAATTGTTACAATAATGGAATTATGCATTTGTAAGAACTTATTTTTTTCAATAAGTATGTGTACCTAAATATAAAATAAAAGACGGACTAAAATTCAACAATGTAATTTTATTAATATCTATGTACAAAATTCTTATCTACTATCACAATTTATTGATAAGTCATAGGAAACGATATAAATAATAACAATACTCGTGGCTGTCAAGGTCTGTGAACCTAGAATAATAGTAATAATGTAATAACAAGTTCATATACTATTTATGCTATAACGACATCTATCTAATAAACGTTGTTTATTTTGAATTTTATTCTGTAGACACGTTCTTTTATATTAGGGTGATAATTAGAGGTGAAAACTTCGGAATCTTTCCGAAATTTTGGAAATTTTCAAGAATACTTCCGGAAGTTTTGCTGAAACTTCCAAAACTTCCGGCAACTTTGGAAGTTTTCATAATAGATTAATTTAATAAGAAAAACTGGGGATACTTTGAACCTTACTTACTGTGTTACTATAAGTATTATTACATACTGAACATCACAAATAAACTATATGGCTAAACCCTATTATAAGTAACGAGCAGTCCGCCCCGGCTTCGCCCGCGGTACATACATAGCCTATGACACTTGGGGATAGTGTAGCTACCCAATGGTGAAAGAATTTTGGAAATCGGTCCACTACCATAAAATCGGTTACACAAGCGCGGTGTAGGTGCGGGGCGGGGCGGGGGTAGCGCCAGTCAGCCGCGCGAGCGGCGGCGTCAATCCTTTGATATAAAGCCGCCAAACAAAAGCCGCCTCACCAACGAAATGTATGTACTTATCTTCAAATAAATCGTCGTGTTATGTAAGTGCCTACCTATACAAGGTGTTACAAAAATACCCCTAATGCCGAATATGGTATATAGGGACCATCAAACTGATCAACTTTTACTAAGGGACCAACTCTGAAATCGCGAAAAAAAATCAGCTGTTTCATACAAAAATTAAAATCGAAAATATCAAAATGTATGAAACAGCTGATTTTTTTTTCGCGATTTCAGAGTTTGTCCCATAGTAAAAGTTGTTTAGTTTGATGGTCCCTATATACCATATTCGGCATTAGGGGTATTTTTGTAACACCTTGTATATCATTTAATAAAGTTAACATTTAGTCGATGTAACGAAATTATTGTACCTAATTAAAGTAACCATTTTTTTTTTTAAACTTCCAAAAATCCGGAAGTTTTCAGGAAAACTTCCTTAGAAATGGAAACTTTCCTGGAAGTTTTCACCTCTAGTGATAATTCAAGCAGTATGACTCACTGTATTGCGATTCGCTCACTGCGACGTGAGACAAGTACTAATAGAGGATAGCACAAACATAATTATCACGATATTTACATTTTTTATACAAAACTAAATATTTTTTATTTGGTTTGGTATAAATATTTGATTTTTTATTTAATAGAACCCTAGATAAATACTGTCTTAATCCGAATTAACGTCACAACAAGAGTTAATAATGCTCAAATTGCAAATTACTTTGGTGTTACACTAACTTTTCGCCGTGATGTAGTAGGAAGGTATAGGGCTACCTATGTCACACGCATGTCCTGTAGCATTAGTATGGCACCCCTCCACTGACTGTCTGTCCCGCCTCGCCCAGTACCACGTGAGTAATCAAACAATTTATATGCAATAAGGGCTTAAAGTAGTATATTATGTCCCGGGCGCTATATTGAACCTCGAGTACGAGGTATTCAAGACCGCCCGAGACAAATACACATTTAAGCCCGCGATGCATACGTCTACTTTTTATACTTTCTGTAAGGCAATTGAAACCAATGACTGTTATAAAGAAAGTATTTGTTTTAAATAAATTTTTTTTTTGTCGACTATTCTGTAGTGTTCAGTTCGACATTCGAATAAATCCTTCTTGATACGCGGGTGAAAATGAATTTCGTAAAAAGTTTTCATGTTTTTCTTTTTTTAATTTGTATAGGCAGTGCAAAGAAAATAACATGCAGCCTAACTCAGAATAAAATGTCATTGCACCTAAACATTTTTGAAACCAACCTCAATCAAGCACGACTACATGGGTTGCATTCCAAATTCAAATGACATTATTTCCCATGGGAAAAATGAATTACTTTAGAAAAGGTTTGCATGACACATAATATACCATTGACGAGCAGGTAGTGTAAAAATGTAATTTATAGGGCTATGTCATAGTATGTTGGGTCCGTGGTCAAGCGTCGTCTGCCTTGTGCGTGGGCCGCTGTCGCAGTATGACGGCGACGCGGCGCCGGCGCGGCAACATCGCGCCTCTCCACCGACTGTCCGTCCCGCCCAGTACTGCGTGCGTCACGTCGTACCGAGCCACGCCCCTGCGAAGTGAAACACGAAGCTCAAGATCGAACTCGATGGTGGTTCACTGTGGAAGCTCTCTGCCTAAGTTAAGTAAGTCAAGGAGAAATCTAAGTTGATTATGATAAGCGTGATTTCGATACAAGAATTTTTTTATTGGCGAAAACAGACCAGCGTTTTGTATAGATTTGACAAATTACATAAAAGCCAAAATCTGAATTTGACGATCAACATTAGTGTTGGTTACCCCCAAAAGCAAATACGGTAAGTAGTCACCAGGCAAATCTGTTAACTTCAATGATCTCATGAATCTCATGATATAATACAGCATCACCGCGCACTGAACATTACCTATATGATGACTGATTCTCTGACCTCATGATGTACAAGCAGCGTCGCTCGAGCAGCGCGTCGAGCGCTAGATGCGCTTGTGCCGGGTGCTGCAGGCGCATCACCGCGCTGGACGCGGGGCAGTTGGTTCACTGACCTCATGATGTACAAGCAGCGTCGCTCGAGCAGCGCGTCGAGCGCTAGATGCGCTTGTGTCGGGTGCTGCAGGCGCATCACCGCGCTGGACGCGTGGCAGTTGGTTCACTGACCTCATGATGTACAAGCAGCGTCGCTCGAGCAGCGCGTCGAGCGCTAGATGCGCTTGTGCCGGGTGCTGCAGGCGCATCACCGCGCTGTACGCGGGGCAGTTGGTTCACTGACCTCATGATGTACAAGCAGCGTCGCTCGAGCAGCGCGTCGAGCGCTAGATGCGCTTGTGTCGGGTGCTGCAGGCGCATCACCGCGCTGGACGCGAGGCACACGCCCGCGATCACGCCGCCGCAGAACTGACAACATTCATATAATGTATAATATAATTCATATAATGCCAATAACAATATAGGCGGCTGTGAATGTTAGCCACTAGGAAATGCAAACGGATCTTGCGAGATCACACATTCAAATAACAAAAATATCTTTGAATAATATTTGCTTTATTTTATCAATCTCACTTAAAAACGATTACTTAGTAACTCTTCGATTATTTATTTAATATGAAGTTTGCAGGAAAACGCAGTACCTATAGTCGTGGAGTGAGATTCTTGGGCTGTTATGTTATGATGATGATGGGAGGGGATGGGATGAACTCCCGTTTCCTCGTGGTCATACTAGTTCGCTCACCCTAACAGCGTCTATGTGCGGCCGTATATGACCCGCGGCGGCCAGGTCTAGTACGTGTGCGTGGGGCAGCGGCTCGGCCACGTCCGGCGCGCAGAACGCGGCGGCCCGCACGCGCGACAGAACCGCCGCGTTGTCGGGCGTCCACTGCGCGCGCTCCGTCTCGCGGTAGCCTTGAATCGCCTGCATCAGAATACCGAAATCACAACACCTCCTTTGTCACTAACAGACCAGTCAATCCATCTACTGACCTACTTGGTCAGTTAGGAATTTTATTCCTATCAAACCACCTGATGTCCGCACCGGATAGAAATATTCATTCGTATCAGACCATCTACCTGTCCACCTGGGTGGTCATTTATTTATTTTTTTAGGACTTCACATCCGACAATATGATGACCCCAGTCAAATGGTGACCATTAGAAATATTTAAAGTGACCCGTCCGGCTTCGCTGGCGTCCCCCTTTCTAAATAATAATAATAATAATATTTAAAGTAACCGACCAGCTTGTTGTTTTGTTTGTCGTAACCAGTATTACAGCTTTTGGCTTCAGGGCCTGGCTATGGCCACGTGCGAACATAGATTAATATTATATAGTGAAGGAGTAAATGCTGGTGCGGCGAACAAATTATTATTTCATAATAAATAACTAATAGTGGCAATATGTCGCTCTCGCCCGCCGCCGCACGGGGGGCTCATAACGCTAAATTAGGACTTAAGGATTTTTATGTATAAGGTATATGGATTTTGTATTTGTACCATACTTTTATGTTATATTATATTTTTTTCATTTACCCACTACTTTTTGAGATATACCTCAATAAAATAAAAGAAAAAAAATAATTACAAGATATGAGGGTTGTTTTCTCCATAAAAAAAAACCTTTTTTTCTATTACCTACACTAAGACCTAAATCAAAAAAATATAATCTATTATAATGTTGTATATGGTAGAATCCTATGGTAAGTACTTATTATTTATTTACAAAAAGTATGTAGTAAAATTTCATGATCCCTAAGTCTTCTACCATTCAATTTCAGCCCACCGTTCAGTGCACCGCAGATAGCTCCTTCGTGTGGCAAGGGCATACTTACAAAGCTATAGTATATGTTTAATACTAAATTACTATTATTATTATTATAAACCTATATTGTGGCAATAAATCAATTTGCATTTGTAACATGTGATGTGCTTAACAGTTTGTCAAAATTTTAATAATTTTAATAGAAAAACCTTAACAAAGTACTGTTGAGTAATGATTAGTCAATACCTTAATGAGGAACAAATTGGAAAATATCATACTTCTTGATTGTAAAAACATAATTTTTGTAAGAAACTTAGTTAAGAATTGTGCAACATACATTATCCCAGTGGTCAAACTCATAACGCATGCGTTTGAGCACCGGCTCCAGTTCAGAGAGCAACGAGGACTCCTCCTGCTCGCTGACGAAGTTGGGGATTATTTGCATGTCCCGTAGCAAGCTCGCTCTCAACCCTGGCTCCTCGTCCTTGGGCCAGGACTCGCATACTTCCAAGTAGCTTGGGTCACCAGCTGAAATACAAATAGGAATTTTGATAATGATAGTATAAATAATCTTTTAATTTGTAAACAAAACTGAAATTCAATATGAGTTATAAGTACACCTTAAGGCTAAATTAAATTGAAACAGCTATTTTATGAGGATAACTAAGTTGGTACTTAGTACGAATGAATAGAATTATAAAAATTGACCCCCTCCAAGTTGGGGGTAAAATCTGTTTCCCTACATAGGTCATATGGGTAACAATATTGAAAAGGTTAGGAACCACTGCCTTAAGGTGTTCAACATTTTTCACCGATTGGCAAATGAATGATTGTGTGCCCTTATTTGTGATAAGTACTAAAATAGTTATTATTTTTTGCACTGACGTAATATTAAACCAACTTAATTAGGTACTGATTTCTTACTAAAATTATAATAATTCTTGTTACCTACGGTTCCTTCCGTTAATTTAGCTTGAGTATTAACATCTTGACTGTAATATTTTGGAATCTGACATAGAAATTTGAATTTGCAGTTTTTGATAAAACTGAATGTTAGAAGTCTCATTTTTGCTTGGTTTGTTTTTAAAACGACGCTTGTTTTTAAAATATATTAATTGTATTTCGGTCTTTCTTTGGATCAAAGAAAAGAAAAGATTAAATAAGAAATTATTTTCACTTTAGTTACGGATCACTGTGTAGCAAACGTTCACTTACTAACCAAACTAACATACATAACCAACACAACAAATGAATGAACAGAAGTCAAAATTATCAGCTGACTGACTGACATTGACTGATGTCGATATTGTCGATGACCGATGTCTTCTTCTTTTTTTGTTATGGCAATCTACTTTCCTCTTTTTTTTTTTTTTTTAAGATTTTTGAATTGGATACAATCTTAGAGCATTAAGAACGGGAGATGCCAACAGCACTCTTCTACACTAGATTTTGTTCACCGATTTTGGAGGGGGACGAGGTAAACACGCATAGCACACAACTTCATATTCACGCACACTCTTGTAGAAAAAAGTCTTGTTGTTACACACGCACACAAAAACAAAATCCCACACAGTTATAATTGTGGGTGGTCAAATTTGGAACTAACAATCTCAGTACAAATTCTGACAGATCACGCTACAGCAGCGCCAAACTTAACAACAACAGCTAGTGATGTGCCGTCAAAAGACCGATGAAATTGAATGATTGGAAGATGAGTGATTGATTACGAACAAGATTATGTTAAATGGTTTTCATTTGATTTTGTGATATACACCAACAATCACTAAAATGAGCTTATAATTAAATGTTCAACATACATTTATTATTTTTTTATTTATTAAACAAAGTAAAACATACAATTTATAGAAAAACCCAGCGACTAAAACGTAAAACCCGATTAGGTTTGTCCAGTCACTACGTATTCGTCAAAATAGATAGTCGGTATACAACTAAGCAGTATTGAAATGAAAAAACAAATTGCTTCATTCTTATGAATAAAAAAAAATATGTATACACCATGTTAGAAAATACCCCTAATGCCGAATATGGTATATAGGGACCATCAAACTAAACTCTCAAATCGCGAAATAAAAAACAGCTGTTTCATACATTTTGATCTGATTTGATTTCGCGATTTCAGTTTTATAGTTTCTATCTACCTTATTCGGCATTAGAGGTACTTTTGTAACACGTTGTATACATATATATATTATTTGAAGGTCTTAAAAAATACTTAATAAACACAATATTTGATCGTAAATGCGTGTGCACAGGATGATGTTAAGAAAAAGCTGACTATTGTTTAAATACGAGAAATTCTAAAGCAAATTTTTGGTAGAACAATAAATTTTGAGTTTTTGCTTCACACTTTTGAAGTACTTCACCTCAAACGAGGTCATTCAGAATAACCTATAATTCTTTAGGTAGATTGTTAATTATGACAGGAAGAAGACAAGTAAATTTTCTCTTTCCGTAAAAGTTATTTGAGCGGCCCTTGAGAAGTTTCTTCTGCGTAATCTGTCTTGTTTGTATTCTATGATTAATCCTCGGCAAAGAAGCAACCTTATCGAGTTGTTGTACGCAATTCTAAGCGTAACTCACTTTGTCTTAAACCGACATGATCTTGCATTACCTAAAGAGTTCGTCATACTTATCTTTATAGATACGATTTACTTTCTTACTAACTATAAGCTTTAATATTCGTAATTGTAGATTATACATTTTCTCTAAGTAGGTTGAAATGTGCGTCCATAGCTTGAAATTCCATATGAAATTATAGGATCTACCAAGGATTTGTACAGGATTAATAGAACTTGGAACGGTATTTTATTTTTGATTATGACAAATTTAGCTAACAGAGCACGAAGTTATGGCACACAGTTTCGATATGAGGACCCCAGTTGTGGCGGTTGTCAATTGATAGGCCTAAATACTTTTGCTGTTGCACCGTTTCTATTGGTTTGCATTGGCAAGATGATACTTTATTGTGCATACAATCGTGATTGTGTATTACTATTGAAACGTCGTGGTCTCTACAATACGAGTTGTTAATAAAACATAATAGTACAAAAAAGTGAAATAAAATAATAAATGCTTGGAAAACAAGTGATTTGTGTTTCATTTTTATTAGGTATTATTAAATTTTTGTATAAATGTTCTGCCAAAACATGATTAGTTCGTTCCGATGCCAAGGTAGGCTTTATCCAGAAGCCTTGTTTGTGTAGATGTGCTGGAAGGCTCACAGCTCCGCTTTTCAAGCCAAAATATAAGCAGTAGTGAATGCTTGCAGCCACCTTAAAATGAATAAGTTGGTATGATAATACGTTAATACCTATAATCTACAAATAAATATGTATTGGTTGAATTGAAAACCTCCTTTTCGGTAGTTAGTCATTTTTTTGCAAGGAAAGTTTAAGTAAACAAAAGTTTTGAAATTTCTTACCTGCAGAAGCTGCACAATCGGAACAATTTAACTTGAGGATCTCGGCATCAGTTTCCTTTATTTTGGTTAATGATTTTGGTGTCCTATGCTCGGACTTTGACAGGACTGATTTATAAGATTCTCTCCACTTCTACATAACCGACAGACAGCCGAGGACTAGTAACTATCCCGGGATGACCTAAAAGAAAGAGAAGATTAAAAAAGGAGAACATCACACCCGTAAAACAGTGTCTCCAATTAATACTATGTATAGATTTTGCAAAAAAGTCAATACCTACCTATTACATATTAAATATAAAAATAATATTTGAAAATTTATGTGCTGGTCTGATCACATCAAAATAATAGTTAAAACTCATTCACTTGATCATTCATTCGTTCTTAGAGCATAAGCATTCGTTCTCTTTGTCGCAGCACTACGACTTTTATTATGGTATTCGACATGTGTTTGGTATCGTTTTGCTATCGCAATGTCGTCATTATCTTACACAAACAAATTGCGTTTTCTTCGTAATTATATTATAGTTTGGTAATAAAATTATACTTACGTGTGATAGAAAATCCCGTTCTTAGTAAAATTTGAATTTCAGATCGTCTTTTGCACGAAAACACTGCACAATTCACCATTTTTGCGGAGCTGCGATCGGTGACATGTGTTCTTACAAAATGACGGGTGTTCGAGAACAACTAGTTTTTATAAACTGTCACGATCAAATTGGTCATGTACTTTGGTGAAAGGGGAACGTGTATTTGCCATCTCCCGTTCTTAATGCTCTAAGGATACAATGTACTGACATGGTAGGTACTGACCTCAGAAAAATAGCTATGACCGATTGACTAGGACATGACTAGCGGCGGTATCAGCTAAAAACATTGAAGTTCATGTTAACTGTGTTTTGACAGATGTATGTGATACATTGCTATTTTTCTTTGTTAAGTTGTTATTTGTGCCAAGACGAAGTAGCAATGTATCACATACATCTGTCAAAACACAGTTAACATGAACTTCAATGTTTTTAGCTGATAGAGCCCCAGGACTGACTTGTCTGTTAAGGTACTCAGCGATCTAGCCAGCGATGGAAAAAACGTTTAATCGTTGTGTTTAAAAGAAGCGCGCTTAATAATAAACTTTTTCGTTTAAACGCTATTTTATTTCAACGTTGAAGCATGTAAGTTGCCAAGGCTTGGCTAGTTGGACAAGTTGGTGTTTTCACTTTTCGAATAATCATAAACTTATTATTTAAATGAGTCTGTGCGAATACTTATTTAGTATTTTTAAACGATACCGCCGCAGGGGCCGATGATACTGCCGCTGGTCTATCGGCTAAACGGCTAAACCCTCAGAAGGATAACTAAAGCTATTTTTCTGAGGCTAAACCAATGAAGCTAATGTAAACTGTGTTTTGACAGATATATCAGATACATTGCTACTTTTTTTGGTGAGTGCCAAAACGAAGTAGCAATGTATTACATACATCTCTCAAAACACAGTTTACATTAACTTCATTGTTTTTAGCCTTAGAGCATCTAAGTTTTTAGCCTTAGATTCTTAATGCTCTAAGTTTTTAGCCGATAGAGCCGCATGTCGATTAACAACTCAAACTCACTTGCGCCATCTAGGAAAAATAAATTACCTACAAATGATTACTGGAGAATCGCTCATTGAAATCAGTAAAACGGGCAAACATACTAAAATTCATCAACCCATTTCGTGCTAAATTTTCTGTTAATTTGTAGTCTAGCTAGTCTAGTACTTGGACACAGTAAATTAGCCCCAATACCTAAGTTACTTCACCTCGACTACATTTTTTTAGACTACTTCAAAAAGCTAAGTTTGCTAGGATGCATGTTGGCCTCAGATTTCGCCGGCGTATGTATTTTCAGTCTGGTGTGTAAATGAATGCATTTAATATGGCTCCTCAATCCTGACGTTCTGCATTTAAAATAATGACTGTAGGTACTTTAGAGCCTTAGCTTGGACTGTACCTACAATACCTGAGATGAGATCACAACGGAAGAATCAAAACCAGAAACATTACCGCAGCGTCTTCGGTGAGCCACTAGTAAAGCAGTTTGAATGGCGGGATGTCACAAAATTTATCCCGCTTGGTGGCGCTACTGCTGCTGGAAACCTTTGTGCGCAAATCGGGAAATGCGGGACTCGATGTGCCATACCTTGCGTCTTGAAGAAAACAATGTTTTTACGAAAATTCGCTCCCAACATCCAAAAATTGGTAGCAATCAATATGACAGGTGTACATCTACAGTAGCGTCAAGTTAGCACTAGCAGTAGTGCGCCGAGACTATTTGTGAATCAGCCAAATTATCCTGCCATTGTCTTTGTTATTTTATTATTTAGAACAAAATAATTGATGTGGTTAGTCCTGAATTGAAGTCCTGAATTCAAGTGGTTCGAGTCATCGATATATTTTTTTTTTTCTTTTCTTTTTAAGTATAGTTTGTAAGAAGTGTCCTACCTACTTAAAAAACGTATCTACAGGTTTCTTGACTCGTCGCCTTAATATGGGTAGCTTTAGTATGTCATGCTCACTTTAAACATTTCTGCGGTAGTGTCGTGTGAGGCGGGTCGTTACGTTCCCTCAAATATGGTTGAGCGAAGCGATGGCTGGTTCATGCGTCATGCTCGTGAACGGGTGCTGCCAGTGGGAATGGGTCTGCTTCTGACTACTTGTATTAAGGACGTCGCATACATATATATATATATAAATGTTTAATATTATCTATATGTATGGCACTTCTTACCCAAAAGATAAAATTCATAACTACTACCTTGTTTTGGATTTTTTTTTATTGCAATCTTTCACTTTCTATAGGCCTATGAAAAGCTTTTGGATATTAGTTTTCAATTCGATGCCTTAACACGGGTAGCCTAAGTATGTCATGCTCTCTTTAATCATTTCTATGGTGGTGTCGTGTGAGGCGGGTCGTTACGTTCCCTCAAATATGGTTGAGCGAAGCGATGGCTGGTTCATGCGTCATGCTCGTGAACGGGTGCTGCCAGTGGGAATGGGTCTGCTTCTGCCTACTTGTCTTAACGTTTATTGAATTGTATGAATAGATATATATATATTTTTTTTGTAATAGCCTAGGCTGAGCCTTAAATTTTGAATTAAGCTTGACACCTGTAATTTGATTCAGTAGAAATGAGCTAATTAAATAATGTTATTTATTTATGAATCTATGTTAATGGTAACATGTATGAATACTTTGAATGTAATGTCTGGAAACGATATACATATTTGTAAATATCGTTCCTTCTAATAAAGCTGATAAGTTTTTTGCGCCCATTTTTCTTGTCAGCTAAAAGACGTCATAATGGGTGGTAGGATAAAAGAATTGACGATTTAAAAATGCTTGTTATGTGAGCTTATTTGAATAAAGAATTTTTCAATTTCAATTTCAATTTCAATTGATCACATTTAAAAAAATATAAGTGCTATGTTTGGTTGTGAAAGTTGTATAATCAAATAAAACGTAATAAGAAAAAACAGACTTTACTTAGCACAGTATTTGTTTATAAAAAAACAGAACGTGATTTACCTAATAGAGTTAGATACATTAAAATGAAGGAATTACACTCAATTTTAATCAAGTCATTATCATAGAATAGATACTTAATAATATGTTAGTAGTTAGCAGTGACAAAGGGTCAAGTCAAGGCATACCTTAGTATTATTAAGTTTTATTGATAGGAAAGGTATTTGAAAGTTATACTTTTTCAAATTTGCATTAAATCAAATATCATTGCATTGAATGGGCTTTGGTTACATCTTAACATAGCTTTTGTTCGCAAATAAGAACATCAGTTTAGTATTTACGGTGATTTAAAGTAAGTTGAAAATTTTGGTTATTGGTGGGTTATTGTGTAATTTTTCAGAATCTGCTTAAGGGATCATTTTCGGATTATGTAATAACGTAAAATTAATTTCTGATTTAAAAAAGATGTAATATATTAAGGGGCTGACATGAGCCAACTAGCGTCGCCAGTCAATTTTATATTATTTATTCTAAATAGGTAAGCCCAATTTCTTAAAAAAGGAATCAGTCAAGGTTTTGATAATAACGTCTAATATTTATTGAATAACTTTACACAGTTTGAAAAGGCATTCAAACAGTTTTAAAACGCGATTTTGTTAAAAGTGGCCACTGTTAGTTCAAACCCGTTTTAAACTATTGCACGCATTTTGTAATGTTGTAACGTTATTCAATAAACTTTAGACGTCATTCACAAGATCTTGATGATTCATTTTTTAAGAAATTGGGCTTATTTAGAATAAATAAAATTAAATCGTCTGGCGGCGCTAGTTGGCTCATGTCAGCCCCTTAATTTATTACATCTTTTTTAAATCAGAAATTAATTTTACGTTATTGCATAATCCGAAAATGATACCATATTGAGCTCCGACTGCAACGCGGGAAATGCACACTTCCCCCCCTTTCCTGACTACTAGCAGAGGATGGCTACGGGGCTAAATCTGCTCAGAATCGTGAATCGTGGCGTCTTCCGAAACAAAAGTGCAAGGTGCAGTTGCTTATTTATTATTGTATTTACTATAACAGTTCTAAAAATATATAGTTTCTAAGTTTTCGAACGATGTCGCGCCGCAATTCGCGACCGCCATTTTGAAGCTCTGGCACTTGAGAACAGTGTTTCTTTGAAACCAGAGTGGCACTAGAAGGGAACTTAAGAACCGTTCGACCTTTTTGCTCATGTTTTTTTATTAGGTTTGAAATTAAATTATTAGGAAACCCTTCAAGAGCCTTTTGGATATCGGATTGCTCATAACCTTTCTTTTTTATTAAATAATTAGGGAATTCTTCTAGAGCCTTCTGCATATCGGAATGCTCATAATCAAAACCCTTCTTTTTTATGAATTCTTTGATTATGTATTTCATGCCTAAATTTTTTGTTTTGAGGCGTTTATTTTGGCGTTGCAATATTTTAATTTTTAATAACCTTTTCGTAGCTAACAAAGATTTACGTTTACATTCTTTTATTAAATGTGTATTAACAGAGTATTTATCTGAAGACGGTACGTCCGTTGGAGTGCTACAAGACGCTATATTGGTGTCAACGCTGGATTGGGTTTTTTTTTTCTTAGCCATTACAAAATCTTCGTCCGATTGATCGACCTTTATATTAAATTCATATGTATAGTTGGGGCACTTGACCTGCAATGCAAATACAGAAATACTTGAATTGAAAATAACATCTTAGGGGCCGTCCATTAATCACGTGATGTTTTTAGCAACTTTTTAACCCCCTCTCCCCCATGGTGACACGTGGTGAAGTTTTAGACTCCCTCCCCCCCCTTTCGAGCCTTACGTGATTAATGGACGACCCCTTAATAAAGGAGATGAGAATTTCGTGATTTTCCAACAGTAAATAGTAATAAATAAATATGAATGGGAAGTAGGTAGTTTTTTGATCTGTCATTAATCTAAATGGTTAGCGAAAATAATCAGCAGTTTAATTATTTGGCCAGCAAACAAATATTAAAATCAGGCAGCAAACCTTGATCTGCAAACAATCTTAAAATACAGTTGAAGAGCAAAATATCTAATTGTTCAGCAAGATATCTAATTAGTTCAACATTTCAAAATTGTTAAGCATAGAAGACGGGGGTGGGGGAGAGGGCTCGGTTACGGGTTGAGGGAGGGGGGGGGGGGAGACGGAGGGGGAAGTTGGGAGAGGGGATGGGGATGGGGACCTACTCTCCCCAAAATTTTGTAATAAAAGGCGGTAGACGCAAAATCAGGGGGACAGCGGGGAGTCAGTTCCCCGCAAGGGGAAGTCTTAAGAGTTCATTAGGTTAGGTTAGAATAGACCTGCAACCAAAGACACCAAAATACGAATATTTTGCTAACCATATAAACCACACCCAGTATTAGTAAGAAAAATGTATGAGTACAGTCACGTCTAAAAATATGTAGGTATACAGGTTAGAACTATATCACTGTGTCGTGTCATTTGTCATTGACTTCTGTTCAAAAAAGCAAAGTATTACCTTTTAGAGTGACAAAGTTCTAAACTGTATACATATTTATGGACGTGACTGTACCTATACTATTTTAGATGAAATACCTACTCCAATTGAAGCAATTCACTGTAATACAATTCAAAGACCCCAAGTTAGAGTGTGTAATATTTACCTGTTGTTCATGGTTATGAGATTCTTGATGAGCTCTTTTAGTTGTAAGAGGATCTTGTTCTTGGAAATGTTGTTTCAAATGAAATAGATTTAAGACTAAATATAAAATGTCTCTAAAAATAACATGGAAACCAAGAGTGACCATGACAAAAGAAAGAAGTTTAACAATTACTGCCACGAAAGCGATAATAACTGTTAGCAATCTCTACCAGACAACTTTAAGTTAGATTTTTTTATTTACCGTCTCCTTTTGGATTTCCGAACTTTCAGGGACCAAGGGAAGACTCAAGGATTGATCTTGAGATTGTGAATAATTTCTATGTACCATCTGTAAAAAAATGTGTCTCTTATCAGCATACATAGGTTCTGACAGCTCCAGCAGCGGGTCTATCGGCCAAAAACAATGAAGTTATTGTAAACTTTGACATATGGATGTGATACATTGCTACTTCTTTTTGGCACAAATAAAAACTTGCCAAAGAAAAATAGCAATATATCACATCCATATGTCAAATCAAAGCTTATGTTTTCTTCAATTTAGCCAATAGACCTGCTGCTTGGACGCTTGGAGTAGGTAGATTGATTTCTTTCTAAGCTAATTTCGATTGTATTGCAATACCACACAAAAATACAAATTTGTTGTAAGAAAATTTGGTGTCTACATTTAAAAATTAAGAAAAAACAGACTGAAATTCAATTTCCGGGTCCAAAACACTTCTTTCATTTTCTTTTGAATTTCAAATGGTTTATATTATACTAACCGTACAAATAGGTACAGCGGACTTATTAATCATCCGATAGCCTGTGGGAGATAAATAGATGTCTCCAATGTCAAAATGTATTGAACATACTCTGCTGGCATATGATGGTAACCAGTCATCTTCTTTTCTTTCTAAGCGAACTGCTTCTATCCACTGTTGGCGTCGACGCCCGTTTTTGGGAAATCTAAAATAACAGAACAGATAATAGGTTACCTATTTATTTAATATACGGGGTAGAGACGACAATACGACAATAAATGAAAACATTGGTGACACTAGTTCATAGGAGTATTTTCAAACTATCAAATAATTCGTAGGAACGAAAAGAAAAAAAAATTGAAACAAACTAAAATAAATTGTTTTTAAAATAGTACTGAAAAATATTTCTGGTGACTAAACCATTGAATATTTTCAATTATAAATGTGTTTATAAACGCAAACACGTTTAACTTACCTATGATACGTTTTATCTGTATTTTTTTTGCTGCCTTCTTTGGGTCTCTTACACCACTTGACCACACAAGACGTCATATTTTCTAATCTCTTGCATTCCAAATTATACTTATTAACACTATTTATATTTAATTTATTTACAGAACGCTAGACATGGCTCTCACCAAAGAGAGGTACAGATCACACATTATATAGTTAATGTACGTACAGATGTATGATATATTACATTATATAATATATTAGATTAAATATTTTGCATATACCATAGAACTAGAAAGAATCTTTTTATTATTCTATCTATTCTATTCTATTCAGTGTTGCCAGTGACAGATAGTCAAATATAACATGAGACAGCTCAAAAAGTAACATTTTCACGAGAAAAGTAACATTACCTACTTATTGTGGAAAACGACACAATACTATAATATGGCATTTTATTACACAAAAACTAAAATAAGTTTCCTGTCCCATTTGTTAAACATCGAAAAAATCGTAATAATTGTTGATCGAATAATCGACTGGCGATGCTGAAAAATGCCTGATGTGGGCCCCTATCCACTAGTAAACTAATTAGTATCAGACTTAAAAAAACATTTTAGTTAGTTTTTTTATATTAAAATTCTACATAGGTGGGTTGTGTTTGAAAGATGGCTATAAATCTTTGTTTGTACCCATTCGTGTAGTGCCTAATCGCGGCGTGCGTAGCGCGTCGCGCGCTCCGGGCCCTGCGGTGATGACGGTTTGGTCAAAAAATCATTACAATCAACCTGTACCTAATGATTTTGTTTATGCATTTAATAAAATCGATTGTAATCATTCACTGCTAGTCACCACTCGCCTCACTTGCGCATGCTTAAGTAAGCGGGATGGAAAATTGAGAAATACAGGCGAGTGAGTGAATATGTCGCATTCAGTCAGTCCACAAAATCAAGTGCGCCAAGATGACGAATAAAAAAAATTCTTGAATGCGTTCCGTTTCACGATATTTTTTGGTTTGCTGGAAAATCTGAAAAGTAACACAAAGTAACATATCGAGTCGTGTAACATGGAGGTAACATGAGAGGGTCAAAAGTAACGTAAAATGTTACTTTTGTAACATTCTGGCAACGCTGATTCTATTCTATGTAGGTGGGTATGTAAGTAGTAGTTTCAGGACAGGCGAAGGTCTAAGCCATACTGCCAGTTCTTAACACTTTCAGATTTTAGCTAGCGGGCAGCCCCTAGACTGTTATTTAAATGTTGATAAAAAACTTTTTACGTTTAATTAATTGTTTATTTATTATAGAATTTATTCTATCTATTAGGTTAATAGAATTTGAAGCTACAACGTGGGCCATATTAAAAAAGCTTGCGGGCCGCGTTTGAGTATCGCTGCTTTAGCGCATGCGTCATTTTGACACTTAATGACCTGTGGATTTTGACAATGACATTGACAATTTGTGTACGACTACGAACGAACGAATTTGCGATTGGTTTTGTTTGCGATCGATCATCGATGGATTGTTGTTGTTGTTGTTGTTTTGTTATTTTGATTGATAAACAATTTATTATTGATAACTTTACTTTACTTGAACAATAGGCAGAAGACAGAATGTGCCAAAATAAAAAGTTCAGAGGCTCGTCTTCGAATAAATGCTTAGACATAGACATGGTTAGACGATTCCATATAAAAAGACTTGGAAAATCAACACGAAATTTCGGAGTGGATAGATTGCCAGATGAAATGATGTTAATGATATTTGAAGAGTTATCTCCTCAGGAGTTGCTCGGGCCCGTCTCGCAGGTGTGCAAGCGCTGGGCCGCATTGGCGGCTCAGCAAGCGCTGCTCGCGGAGCGGCCTGAACAACTGCTGGAATTCAAGCGGCACCCACGGGTGCGTGGCGTCCGCGTGCTCACTCGACTGACAAGCAAACTGCTCAACGACTTCTTGCTCGAAGCCCAGAATCTACGGGACATCACCATCTGTTGCGCAACACCCTTAGCCTCTGATCACTTCCAAGCATTGTCTAGCATGCAGCACCTTGACCATCTCGACGTCTTCCTCCAAAACCGTGTGATGGATGAGTCTACCGTGCCAACCGTGTCACGGCTGCGCTCACTCGTTGTAAACGAGACAGTGGGCCCTCGCGTAATCGGTGCTTTGGCCACATCCAAGAGACTGAATGCGCTGCATATGCACGGCCGCTCACTTTATTTCCCTCTTTGCGATTTAATGAAGCTGCTGGACTTGCGATGTTCATATCTGCAAGAGTTGACATTACGATGCACAGAACTTCACGATGATGCATACGCAGCTATTGGCCAATGTAAGTTGTTGGTTGTACTACAGTTGTATTCATGTTGGTTGATGACTGGAGTGGGTGCCACGTATTTGACACGGCTACCACGGTTGCGGTGCTTACATGTGACGGGTGCACGGATGGTCAGGTCTTCAGCCCTTAGTGCTATCCTGCCTCATTTGCCGATGTATCTAGAAGAACTTGTCTTAAGCGTCAGTGCATTTGGAGATGAGCATGTTGCATTGCTTGTGGAACAGCGAATGTTGTATACACTAGAACTGTGGCGCTGTCACATCTCTGGTAAAGGAGTCTTATTATTAGCAAAATGTGTGCCATCATTGCGAGTGCTCGATCTAGATATAATGCTTACTAATGAACAGATTGAAGAGTTGGATAGACATCCTAACCTTTTCCATTTGAGATGTCTCACTGAAACCCCAACCAAATTCTTAACTTTTAAAAATTCAAAATGCAAGGAGGATCAAGATGTTGACACTGATCATGATCACCTTAGAATTCAAGATACCAACGAACAATACCCCAATAAATATTTTCGAAGCAGTGGAGAAGGTTACCGTGGTTCTTTATTCTACTATTGGACTAAAAAAATGGAATTAAGTAAAACCCCAACGAGCAAATGCATTCCAGGTTTTGATGAAAATGGTGACTTTTACTGAAAGTAGTTAAGGAAAAAATAAAAATAAAAATGTACCTACCTAAATTTTATTTTACAGACATCTTAAAAGCTAACAAGGTGCATTGCATTCAGAACTGTCGGATAGGTACTTAAAATTAAATAATAATTTGGTACCTATGTCATTATAATATGTTGATTAAAATAATAATAAAATAAACATATTTTATGCTAATAGTTTAAGTAAACAAACAACTGAATTTTAATGTAATTGTATAAGAAGTGTGTAATTTTGTTTATATTAAAGACCGACTGTTATTTTTGTCTTAAACATTTTGTAGTTCCACTTCCACTCAATACCTACCTACCTATAAAATATAGATGGTAATAGTATGTACATTACAGCTGAGAACTCCCGTTGCTCAGTTAGCATTTACATTGTCAAGGATGGTTTTAATCTTTCGAGGCAATGTAAATTGCTTTTGGTACTCAAGAAATGCGAGGAAATAAAATTTTCTTTAATTTTTTAATTGTTTCGTGTGGCCATGTGAAATGACGGGACGGGGAAAAAACCCCGTCCCGTCCGGGGTTTTTTTCCCGTTACGTATACAGCGACCTTTAATTCTCGTTTGAGTCAATACCTTTACTTAAAAGATTAGTAAGTACCTACTTAAACGTGTTTAAACTTATTTTTATTTTAAAGTGGTCCGCCATTCTGACGTCAGAACTGCGGAGATATTCCGATTGACCAAAATCCAAAATTTTTTACGATAATTTGAATGTAACAATCATTAATACTCTATTCGTTCCTTAGAAAAATATTAATAACAAGTGTATGTATGTATAGAATTTATCATTTTACATTTATTAGCTTTTTTCATGTACTTTATACCTGTTACTTTATTCTGAGCAACGAATTGTGATACCTAGCTTATTAGACTTATTTCCGCGGCATTTCGCTGTTAAGGAAAATAAGGCTTTTAACTGATATTGAAACGGCAAGATTAGTATATTTTAGTTATTTTCTTAGTGTAATGTCTTATGGACTGCTATATGGGGCTCAGCTGTCAGTATTGAAAATATTTTTGTGCTCCAATGTACCTATACATATATGAAAATTTAGTATACGTAAAGAAACATTGGATTTATTTGCGAAGAACTGCGATAATGACCAGTTTAATAAAAGAAATAAAAATAAACTTGCCGTTCCAAGATTTAGGCTTGCAAATACTAGAGGTTCATTTATGGGGAAAGGCATAGTCTCTTTTTTAATAAAGTTAGTCGTAGCGTCAGTAGCGTATCGTAATACGCGCGTCGAACGAGAGCAATATGAGCGCCGTTTCCTCGTGGTCATACTAGTTTGTCATACCAGTATGGCCACGAGGATATACATGTCCTCGTGGTCATATTGTAACGCCATATTATACGAAATAGGTTTTTTCTTCCTCCTGTAGATATAAATACTTTTTTGCGTGTTGACAGAATAATTTTACAGAATAGTTAGAGAAGTAAACAAGTTGAAGTTTGCCTACTTAACAGCAAATAAAGAAATATTTTAAAATATCATTTCGACATTTGAAATCCCTCCCGACCCGTCCACCCACTGGACTTTCCCACTGGTGGGTGAACGGTAATTCACGATTGCCCCTCTACCCACTACGCTAGTTTAAACCGAGTTAAGTAGGGTCACATGTTCATCAGTTAGCCACTCGGACACAATCAACCAGCTCAATATTTCGTAAATGTGACACTGTCAACTCGTGCCGCCGCGTGATTTACATGTCAAAACATGCCCCCTCCCCCGTCCCCAGTTGTCAGAGAGCTTGCCCTAACGTCGGCTGTGTGAGGTCGAATTTTGTGTTTTTTAGTGGAAAAAGTTGAAAAAAAACGTCAGCACTTTTTCCTTTCATTTCTTTTTGTATAATATTTTGCAAATTATTATGTGTTGGCTGTGTAGACTCACTAAGCGTGCTTCATTTACTATTTGTATTGACTGAGTAGAGACGCTCATTAAAAAATTACCTTAGCGTAACGAGTTCGGAAGGAGGGTGTTCTACAAATAACCAAATTTATATGTCCAACAGTCAACCATGGGTAATTGTGTACTAACTATTGTTAACTATGTTTTATTGTTGAATTTCATATTCTTTTTCTATTTTAGATGGGATGTAGGTACTAAGTAACAAAAACGAAAAGAAGGAGGAAAAATAAAAATTCAGCAGGACGCTATAAAAAAGCAATTGAATATGCTATTAAAATACATTGATCTCTTACTGCATTGATCTCTCTAGTTATATAGAGGGGTGGCCACACGATTAAGGACACCAGTCGATTTTCATACAAATGAGGTAACTCTGAAGCCTTGGTTCTCCGCCAAGGATTGACCGAGCCGTGATCTGATGATGGCCATCCAGGTAGTGAATGTTCATACATTCTAGATCGATATACACAACCAACTGATCTATCAGCATTCTAAGAGATGTAAGGATATGTTTAAAAAAACCTTAAATAAAAATGTATGGAAATCCTGAAATTGAAAACTCTGATCCATACATCTCTTAGAATGCTGATCAAATTCATTCCCTGGGTGGCCATCATCAGATCATGGCTCGGTCAATCCTTGGCGAAGAACCAAAGCTTCAATGTTAAGTACCTCGTTTGTATGAAAATCGACCGGTGTCCTTATTATGTGGCCACCACTATCTAAAGTGCGTGATAATTAATAAAATATTATATTTGAGATGTATGAAACCTATTAATAGTGACATAAATAAAATAAATAATGCTTTTAAAGCTTTTAGAGCCAAGAAATATTCCAAAAATAATCAAAATAACCAAAGCAAAGAGTCTTATTGTTGATTTTATAATCACGTTAAATTGTTCGTAATTATTATAAGAAAGTAATATTTTGTGTTAATTTTCATTATAATACTGTTTAATAAAAAAAATTAAAGGTCTATTTCATAACATAAACTGTCATTATTTAATGACAATTAATTTATCATTTTACGTGACTAATTGTGTACCCCATGGTTAACTGTTGAAAACTATGTCCACACTATCGTACACTATTAACCGGGGGTTAATAGTGTACGATAGTGTGGACATAGTTAGCCAATTCTCATTTTTGAAAAAAACTTTGGTATAACAAAGAGTTTAACTAAAAATAACATTTCTTAAATGCCAATATGTAGCCAACAAACCTGAGTATTGGGTAGAATAAAAAAAGGTTGTTTTTGATGAATAATTACGATCTGTGAAGGTTCGAATTTTATGTGGTTAACTGTTCGACAGGTCACCCTACGTCTAGTAATCGACTAATTTATAAATTCGATTAATTATTATTATTATTCAATTCAAACATTTATTTTGCATGATAATGCATGATTAATTCCTGTGATAAACCACCTTATTTTTGTTTGCTTTGGCCAGTGATATTAATAAAAAGATTTTTTGCAAAATAAATTCAAAGTCCCGACTCAATACGCATTTTTATTTTATAAAGAGGGAGAATTTGTCAGTTTTTTTTGTGGGTAAATAGTACCAGGGTCACATAAATCTAGAGGAGGAATTTCTATACACGTATTTATAAAATAATCATGCATTATCATGCAAAATAAATGTTTGAATCGAATAATAATAATTATATAATTCATCGAATTTATAAATAAAAAATAATGGGCGAGGCCGACTCGCATTTGTTTTGTTTTTTTACTTAATTAAATACGAAGTTCTGTCTAATTCCTTCTAGCTCTTTATATTTATTTTTCATAGTCCGGCATTTGTTTTCCTAACAGGATGTGCAAAAATGATAGTATGACCAAGAAGACATGTATATCCTCGTGGTCATACTGGTATGACAAACTAGTATGACCACGAGGAAACGGGGAATATGAGCACGTACATGATCAAACAAGTCCGCAAATGAAGCGGTGTTTTAGCGTATCTTATGAGATTATTATCGTCATTACGATAGTCGTAGCGTACGCATAAATATCCATGACCGACCCTTGCTTAACCCCACAATCGCCGGGTCAGGCGTTAAACCACTGCACCATCGAGCTCCTAGTCGGTACGCCTGATTCTATTAAAATAATTAAATATTATCCGTAAAATTCAACTTCAATAACAAAGTCCCTTATCGTTTGTAAAAATGTCACTGTCTGTCTCTTCTTCTTCTTCTTTTTTTGTTATGGCAATCTACTTTCCTCTTGGAAGTAATTTTTGCCATGTCTTCTTCTTCTTCTTTTTTTGTTATGGCAATCTAATTTCCTCTTGGAAGTAATTTTTGCCAGTGTCAAGTGTTAAATAGTTCAGTGGTAGATATTGTTTAATTTTTCATTAGAATGCGGGTGCATCGCATTCTAATGCTGCTTGGAGCATTTGGCACCAAGTATATCAAGACAGTTAACTCGGTTAGTTCTGCCGAGGAAGCCACCACTTCAATAAAAGTCTCAGCTTCACACAACCAAGATCGCGCCAATTTCAATTATCCCACATATTGTTCAGTTGCGTAGACACTTGTACCATATAACTGCACCAATTTTAAGACACAATATCCACTATGAATCAATTTGAAAATCATTAAAATAGACACCAAACCGAACTCGACAAAATGGCGCCAAAAACTCCTTTGCCAGTGTCAAGTGTTAAATAGTTCAGTGGTAGATATTGTTTAATTTTTCATTAGAATGCGGGTGCATTGCATTCCAATGCTGCTTGGAGCATTTGGCACCAAGTATATCAAGACAGTTTACTCGGTTAGTTCTGCCGAGGAAGCCACCAATTTTAAGACACAATATCCACTATGAGTCAATTTGAAAATAATTAAAATAGACACCAAACTGAACTCTACAAAATTGCGCCAAAAACTACACATAAACTTATTATACTCTAGTATAAACTTATAAATAAGTCTATGGTCTGTCTAGTCTAGTCTACTGGGGCAGGGATTGTGAATGTGACGCTAGTGGATTCGCAAGCGTTGCCGTTATGTTGTTAATTTTACAAAATTGAATTGACCTATCCATCTATAGAATCACATCTTCGAATCGAAGAATCCCCTTGTTGAGCAAATTGAGAAACTGCAATTATCGGAGCAAAACGCGCGGAACGGCGATTTGTGGTTGTTAGGCGCTATACATGAGGCATCTGCGGCTCTGCGCGTTGTGGTGTTGGGCAACCCATTGTGGTCGAGCAGCGGTGCGTCCGCGTCCCTCCCAGGCTCGCGAGATATCGCCATCAAGCAAGAGGCTGCATTAGAATCATAACGATACTATTTGATTCATACAATACCACAGAATACAAAATAACAGTACACTGACACATATCACGCTCCTCTCTTAGCCTCTCTTAGCTTACTGAGCCACTAGTATAGATTTTTAACCGACTTCTATAAAAGGGGATGTTGTGCCTCTAGCCCTCTCTCTACCCAACCAGAATGAAGAAAATTCTCATCACATGCGCGTTGCGTTTATGAATCTCCGTTTTAATAAATATCTAGACATTAGGAAAATCATAGAAATAGAAGCGCAGCGAAAATTTTTCTAAATCTATGAGTAAAACGGTCTCATACCCCCTTACTAATAAAAATTGTGTAGCAGATGTATAAGTTACACAGTGGTGACTCTCTGTCAAACAATTTAAATTTGACATTAAAAAGAAAGGGACAAAACACTGTGTAACTTATACATCTGCTATACAATCTTTATTAGTAAGGGGGATAATGTCCAGTCGATTGTATTGACCTCCAGCGACGGGCACTACACGACCCACTCAGGCCTGTGTCCACGCCTGTTCAATCGAATCAACTTGCCGGTTAATTTATTCTATTGAGCTAAACAACTAAAATGCGACATGTCCTAGATATCCTAAAGTTTACGAGTAGGTAGGTAAGTAAAGTTTATTAGTAATATGGATTTTTTTAAGTAGTAGGAATCTGACAAAACTGAAAAAAAGCACAGGCTTGCAAATGTGATATGAGCAGATACATTTTCGAAAAATCTTTACACTAATACGTTTGGAATAATTAAGGTGATATCAAACAATATGCCTCTTGCAGCTTCGCAAGAATAACACGGTTCAAAGTTAAAACATTAACAAAGGTGTTGTAAGTTATGTGGTATGTTTTACATAGGTACATATGTATACATATGTATATAGATAATGCTTATTTTTTATATTTCACATAGGACCTTTTAAGTTCATATAATATAAATATGATTTATATTTATTAATTAAAGAATGGTATGTTATGTTCATATTCTCTCTGCTGTATTTGAATAAATATAATAAAAATACCTTTTTCTTATCTTAATCTATAAAGTTATTGATACATAAGATTTATATAAAAGCTTAAGTAATAGCTACCTACCTTGACTTTATGATTTAACATTAGCAATCACTCATTTTGAAGTTCATGTTAGTTAACACCTTTGTACACTCACCCCTTTAATAATTTAAGTAAGTACTTACTAGAAATAAAACACTTTTTACGGATTACAGCGCGTATATTATTAATTCAGGTGTTGTTTTGGAATTATTTAGTTTGTATTTATTGGTTTTTTAGAATTCCCGACGTTTCGACACCTTTCCAGGGGCCGTGGTCACGGGAGGACTGAGTCCTGAATTAATAATATACGCGCTGTAATCCGTAAAAAGTGTTTTATTTCTAATGAACTGTACGCGCGAAAATCTTAGAAGTGTATAAGTACTTACTTTTGGATATTCCGTTAATAAAAGAGATGATTTAAAGAAAACCATTATTGTTTCTCCCTAAAAGATCATTAATAACTTTTCACTCTCAATCGACTGCCGATACCGATTCTGCTAGTTACCCTAGTACCCCATAATAGATATAGATACCTATGCTAGTACCTAGTTACAGACTGGGAGGACTGTTGTTGGGCCTAACAGCGCTCACAAACATTTTTAGTCTTACGAAAATGCGAGTAAAACATATTCATATTCATATTCATTTAGTTGAATATATTCCTCTTGTTGAAGGTAGGTAAACGATTATTGTATGAGGAAAACTAATCGTTTTTCAATATAAATTACATAGGGAAGCCCTTCTCCTTTGCTATGGTTGCTCATCAGTGCTACAACAATGCGCAGGCGCACCTTTCTTGTTCCAACAAAGGTATGCAAATGGCCGCCAGCCCACGCCAGGATGTCACAATCGACGAAACTGCTATTAATGCAGGCATCTAATGAAATCTATTGACGCGATTGATGCCATAGGTAGGTAGGTACCTATGCATGCTGATTGCATACAACGCGCTGTCTCGCTCAACTCAAGATCCGATTTTGTACGAGATAACGCTTCTTAATAAAATAAAAAATAAGAGTTTTGCTTGGTTTTGATTGTGATTGAGTTTCGTTATTATACTTACTTATATAGTACGCATTGTATAGTAGACAGAACTACATAGTAAAAATAAAAAACTGGATTTAAAATCGGTGTCCGACATTCTGAATGATCTGTTGAAAAAGCGGAAAAATAACCCATCATAGTCAATAGCTCTCATGAACATGATCTTGGTACTCGAGACTTACATTTTGAAAAGATTAATAACTAATGCAATTTACTGTATAACTAATATTATTATTGCTGTAATGAGCGCGTCGGTCACGCGGCGCGCCGCCACCGGAACCGTTACATTACAAATTATGGATTACAATCAAGTATAGAGATACGGGTTTCGTGGTATGAATCGTAAGTATGGTTATTATTTTCCCGAAATATGAATGTAAATGAATCAAGTCATTATGTTTAATGCGTCTCTTTTGATATTTATATCGTGTTGTGGAAATAAACGTTTAAATACAAGGTGACACGAGGCTTTTGTTTCAGCCTCTACAATTCTGGTATTGGTGATGGGCTCTCTTCTCCGCATTTACTAATTAGAATTAGTTCGTTATGCGTGAACATAGCCACGGTATGGCTAGTCGAGCCATCCCAGCTCCTTCCAGAAACACAGCAGCCTCCTGAGGCGTTCACAGGCTTCTATATAGAAGTGACCTCACCTCTGTGAGGATTTCTGCCCGTTGTGCGATGTTTCCTCTGCGTCCCCTCCATCCCCTATCCTGTTCTCTACAATCTTGTTTTTATGATACCAGTCAAGAAAGGAAAAACGGAACCCTTAACATCTTGATTGTTGTTCTGTCTATCTGTTGGTCAATCAAGAGTTCAAGACACTCTTTCTCAGGAAGGATTTAAATCTACAGAGAGCCTTCTGTTCTTAAAGGTCGATGTTGAATTGATTAGTTACATTCAGCGTTCATTAACACGCAGGCACATTATGGTCCTACTTGCTAACTTATGACAAACATTATTTTGTTTTTGTCGCTGAAGTCCTCAAGGTTATTATTCTAACTAGTACTCAGTAGTTAATATTAAATGCAAACATCATTACTGCAGGTGGCTGTGTCTTAATCAAAGTAGCCTCCAATAGGCTCAAATAGGTTTTTGTTGATCTCGACGTTCGTGACTTCCGAGTTTCCGACACTTAAGTTCTATGCCATGGGACCAACTGTAGTGCTTACTTGAATAAAAACTGCAGCATCGATACACGTTATTTAACGAAGTTAAGTATTGTGAGACGACACTTACAAGGAACTTTAAAAATGTGTAGTTTTTCGTCTACTACGATTAAAATTAAATATATTAGCAAATTTTCCGACAACTTCTGATTGAAAGTTACGATAAAAGGCGAAGACCTTCAGCAGCACTCATTAGAATGTAGTGCTATTGTCACTTCATTGTCAGGGTCACAATAATTTTACATTAATGCTATATTATTACATTCATGTATTGACTCGTTGGTAATTAGTCACGTACTTACGTGATTACCTACTACCTTCCTACATATGCAACAGTGACAAAAAATGCATTTTTATGGGAGACTAAATTCCAAATAATGATATTTTTTGCGTTTCAACTACCTACCTACTGTCGGAGACAATTGTTTATTATTTCTGGGTCAATAATGAGATCGCGTGGTTAATAGGAGAACGGTGAAAACACGTTTTGAATAGAACCGTTATTGAAATGGTAGGAGATTAAAAATACTTGAAAGCAAATCTCGTAAAGTGATAGATGCTCGGAGGGAAACACGAGAACGGTGAATGATCATTAATTCATTTAAGTAATTTATTTAGTTATACTTAGATCTAAGCTACCATTACCCAAGTTGTCTGTTCAATTAATTTTTATATTTAAAATTGCTTCATACTTCTTACTGTACCTATTGTCTTTATGAGCTATTCAGTCATGCATCCGCGAATCCAGCCGTTTCAAATGCATGATACGAAGATAATTCTAAGTATATTTGTTTGATAATGCACTCTTATTATGACGAAACTAAAGTCTAAAACTGTGTAACACCGGCAATGTTTTTTTGCCGTCACCTCACTTTTACGGCTGTAATTTTGATAATTTATGACCCGTTAATACCTTCAAACATAAAAAGAAGAACGACCTGCAAATAATAGTTCGCGAGCAAAATGTTCAAGACATACAAAAAGTTCGTATAATTTTCATGGAACTGTTTTTGTTTATATTATTTTATTGTAAGCAAAAACTAATAAATGATAAGAAAGAAGGTTATTTATCATTGTTGAGCAACCAAAGACGAACAATAGATAAATACAAGGAAGGAAGGAATTGGAACGAAGAACATCAAAGATATAACCTCGAATAATAGTTCTTGCGAAACGTCTCGTGTCGTGGTTTGTTTAATAATGAATCTAATGATAGGAATTAATATTCAGTTGGGATGCTGATGAAGAAATCAACTTAATGACAAGGACTACTGTGCTTTGAAATAAAAATAAAATTTTCTATAAGACCCTATTTTTCTATAAGTCTGAAGTAGTTTTTCGTTTGTGGTCTGTGTAGTTTTGTACTCATTACCATCTAAGGTTCGTTTAATCTTAAAAGTACTAATGTTTACTTCTCCATCTTTCTGCCCTTGTCCCAATTTATTTGACTTCAGTGCAGCACGTATTATCTTTCATTCTTCCCTATCAGCCGTCATCTCATAATTCACTCTTTAATCCCTGATGCAGCGCCAAGAGGGGTGTTATAAGTTTGAAGCCTATGTTTGTGTGTCTGTACGTATATTCGTAGTGCCTAAACGGATCAAGCGATTTCAATGCAATTTTTCTTAAATGAAAGCTGAATTAATCGAGATGGTTCTTAGCCACATTTGATGGAAATCTATCTAGCCATTTATGGTGTTGGTCAACTGCCTGCCAAAACGGTAAAAGATACAGAGATGGTGCTTTGACTAAAATAATGTACACCCTGGGCAAATTTAGGTGCAATAAAAAAAACAAAATAGCGGAAAAAAATGGCCGCCAATAATTAAGTTTAAAAATGTTTGTGTGTCTGTACGTATATTCGTAGTGCCTGAACGCATCGAGCGGTTTCAACGTATTTTTTTTAAATTGAAAGCTAAATTAATCAAGATGGTTAATTGGAGTTTTATCAGTCCAAAAATGCGACAAGCTTAGATGTAAATCCATTAACTTAGTGGTCCCCTGACGTCTACGATTTTTCATAGATCTATTTATGACTTGATGATAATATGATGATATTATTTTAAGAGTTAGCTTTTTTGTGTCGGGGGTTTTTTACTTGAACTTATTGTTCACACTCTTTAAAAGATTGTCTTCACACTAATGTTTTAACTGCCTACTTATCCATTTTTATACATAAAGTAAGTACTTTCATAATTTCATTAGGTACTAAAAGTTACCAAATGGCGAATTCACTAAAGCCTAGGTAAACTATGGAATGCAATAAAAAAAATGTGTATTTGATTGAGTGTTTAATAATTAAATTATTGCCAGTGGTCGATAACTTGAATGGAGTGACGATGACGATGACGCTGACTCATTCCTCCTAAATACCGCCACCAGCGTCACATTCTGAGAAGTGATTTTTTAAACCACGATTATTCCTTGAATGACTTTATACATCATTTGTAAATCTGTGGGTCATTGATGTTGTTGGTAGTGTGGTGACTCGAGTCGTAACGTAGATGTTTTGTTAAATACTGTTTTGGTTCCAAGAAATTGAATAGGTACTTCATCAATCAAAACTACTTTACATCTTATAACAGCATTTTCAACGCTAATTTTACGCGATTTTTTTTGAGATTATCCTATTTACTTATGTATGTAATTGTAAAGTAATTTGTGGTTTTTTCATAATAACCGGACTGTTGATTTGAATAATACCACTGATTTGAACGATTCTACTGATTGTTAAAACTTTTTGACTTTCAGACTTACAACTTTTAACTTACATCGTCAACGATGATCAAAAAAGATTTTTTATCGTTAATTGACCTATGGATACCTAAGCTTGTCAGAATATTCTTAGGTATTATTTAGTTTTGAGGTTAGGGTCTTAGTTCACGAACACATTGATCAAAAATCTCTTTACATATTTGCAGGATCGGAATTCGGAACAGTTGCCATTATTTATAAATTGTCGATGTACCGCGGAAGGATAACGAACTTGTCAATAATACCGTCGCCATGGGAGCCGGTCACGCAGCCGAGGCGTCGCCATCTAGATACCATTGTCGCCAGTTCGACGCCCGCCGATGCTATCAGGTGCGAACAGGCCGCGCTTTCAGGGCTACGACCCCGCGATCTGATTGCGCCACGCTTGTGGATTTCAATGGGCTAAATCCAGGTGGTTCTAGCTGAATGGCAGATATGAGTACCTAACACTAGCATATTCGGAGGTGTTGTAAAAAAACAGGAGGAGAATCACTGGTGCAGATAACATCTATCTATATCACTAGGCGTAGATACCCCCTTGATGATATTGTCCTCTTTCTTTTAGCATGGACATTATAGAGCATTTTGGGTTTTTAATAGTTGGTCCAACGTAAGTACTTAACACAAACCACACTTCGAGATCCTCTCACTGAGCATTAGGTTTCCTGAAGTTTTAATGTAGGTAATTTCACTGAATACAACCCTGGATCATTTCAAGACCACCGAAAGGCCACTTTCTTTTAGTATCTTCTTAGGTCACAGCCAGCTTACCATTAGACGAGTGATGCCAAAAATGAATAAAAAATGTTTTTCAGCTATAATGCGCTCACGAGCGCTGCTTAGAAAGTGACATTTGCATGCAAATCCGCTGCCATTGTTACTCACCGCCACATTCAGGTGAAGTGCACCTCTCTAGGTGAAGACAGTCTGCAGTGTTACAATACAGTACTACTTGTAATAAGTTGATCATTTATGTAAGTGTATAGATTAGCTATCAATTTAAATTTATTTAAGATTAAATTGAGTTAGCTTACGTCTTGTGTAATAGAGAAAAAATAACTTTTATCTAATAAATATGAATTAAACATGAGCATAGCTTAATCCTATCACTTCCAGAGTTAGTTTTTAGGTATATAATGTAGGTACACGTAGATAGCAAAGGTTATTTTTATTATTCTTGTGGAATTGGTATTACTATTTTGATTACGAAACACTTTCCAGACCGCTCTTTTCGCATGACTAAATGAACTGAAACAGAGGTTTTGAAACAAAGAGTTTCAGAAAATAGGATTGATGTGTTTTCTTGCTGGTAAAATATGCTGACTTCCGAAGGTTTCCATTTATTGGACTGACCAAAACAAGCACCCGGTGATTTCCGGCAGGATTCTCGTCACGTCGGAGCGTCGCGTGACGTCACCGACGCACGCGCAGCACGCGCGGGCAAGGTCGCCGCCGCACCATTGAAACATCGGAACCCTCAATTGTTTTTCTTAATGATGTAAGCTTTATTTGTATTCTGTGTGATAAGCCAGAAAGAAATTGTTGCGATATAAGTATCTGTAGTGCAGCCAAAGTTTGTAGCTCTCTGTCCTCCGTAACATTTGTTCAGATTCAATGCTTAAGATGCGTAAACTAACTAAATAAGAACCTAGTTACTTAATATTAGGCCCGTACTAATAAAACGCTCTTAGCTGTAAAAGAAAATCGGAATCTCGAGTTAGAGTTCAAGTAGTCGTTTTATTTTATAAAAACAATGAAAAAATTTAATAGTAAAAGCTATACGAGACGAAATAGACGAAATCACGCTATAGGCACAATATTCCTTTTGTTCGCCACCCCAACATTAAAACCTTATGGGCTTTCTTGATGAGCAGTATAAGCACCATAGATTTACCTCTTTCATTCAGCTGAAGGGCCACGCTCTTGTCGGTGAAGTCTTCATTTCTCCCTACACATTGCCACCTCCTTGAACTCTTGATATGACGCGATATTTATCTTTTCTTTTTCTGGTCCATATAGATCCATTTTAGGATTATTTATCCATGACTTTATGAACTTGCAGATGTTTTCAGATGTCGCTGTAAAGCGGCCGTGTGTGCCGGCCGTGAGTGCGGGCGGGGTCGCGTCGACACACGAGCGCTTTTAATTAGCCGCGGGTCGTGATGGCGTTATTAAAAACTACTAACGGATCGATATACCATCATTATTTGTGAATTACTCAGTAGATGAGATGATGCAATTTAGTACGACCTGCTAGCCTTGTCGAATTTCTGAGCAACGTTTGGGGTTATTAGTAGAATAATCATTTATTGGTATACCGTTACACTCAATAAGTATAGTGCCGAATATACTAATGAAATCCAATGTCTTTTGTTCTCATAAACGTACCTTTTCTACTCTTTTGTGCCTGAAGACAAAAGCTGCTAAGTTGTATTGTAATATTTGTAATGTAATGTAAAGCAACATAAACCCACTTAGTCACAATTTAAATACATTCAGAGTTTACTTGAGTGTTATGACACACATGTGTTTATTGCTCGTTTGGGAGCTGTTTGCTTTGCACTCGCTCACAAAGGTTCTGGAGAATTCGCGTCGAAGTTCTAACTTAAATATTTGCCGAGCAATTTGATAGGAATTTCATCACGAATGTCGTGACCCACTCTCTGTTCTGTCCTCGGGTTGGCTTCGCCGATAGCTGCCTTAATGCCGACACATCTCAGAATTTATCAGTTACGTCACTTTGATTGGCTTTTGTTAGCATATTTTTCATCATTATGTTATGTCTATACAAACATACACATATTTACGCAAGTGAATTTGGAAATATGAACAAGCAACTATATTGACTTTTTCACCTCCATACGTAATACCAGCTGCTTTCCATGATTTTCTCTCTAAGATGATTATGCCAATTCTAAGTGAGGTTGATTTCTAAAATGTTTGTTGCGTTCAAAGTGTCTGCTAAGAGAAAAAAAATCTAGCAAAGTTTTTAATTAAATTAAATAGACGAAAGCTGTTGATTTATGGATTCTCCTAATTTTGTATTGTGACATAACGCGTCGTAACTGCATACAATCGCGAAAGCAGGCGCACGCGCAGTTCGCACGGCACAATGGCGCACCACTGTCACTGGGTGACTGCCGCGGGGCAAAAACAGCTGATATTGTGTGGTGCTAGATGCCATCGGGCCAATATCGCCCCATCGCCACTTTCGATTGTTTCTGACTGTCACTGATACAAAAAAGGTGCATTATCTTTGTCCAGGAGCGCAAGAAATACAAAATGACAAAGGCATAATTAGGAGCTATAAACTTGGAGAACGCTTTTCTTCGAACACTAGATTTCCACATGCACAATCTTCGACATTCAATTATTAACAAAAATAATTTATTTTACTAAAACTTACTTGAATGTAGTCGCTTTATTCTCGTTTCATTCAATACAGTATCGGAAACGATTTCTAATAGATTCTTCAGAATCAGAAGTAAGGAGTTTGTGGCTGCCTGACCGATTTACGACGACAGCGTCCTACTGAGTAGAAACGCGGCTGTAGAAATGTGTTAGATCTTCAGATTATGGTTATGAGGAAAAGAAAGTATGATAGGAAAGTGTTAAATAGTAGGAGATTATGGTCGGAGGTGCAGATAGCGCGTAGGAAGCAGGTCGAGCGTGGATGATGGCGGCCGGCGCCGGCGCGGCACCCGGCGTGGCGCGCGAGAGAATTCACGCACCAGTTCCTGGCTACAGACTGCAGCGGTCATTTCAGGAAACGTGGACTTTAATTAAAGTAGAACTGACGGCTAAGATTACAGTTTTATATCAGAAAAAAGGAACCAAATTAACAAAATTAGCCCTAAGTCTTGCAAGGATTGCAAAATATCATGGAACGAAAAAAATTAAAAACCAGCTGCGTAAGATCCATTTCACTCTATTCCAACTGTTGGCGATCAAGCCAACCTCTTTTTAGACCTTTATAATAAGTTTTTATACTTTGTGCTACCATAAATAAAACAGTTGACGAAATTACGTCTATCATTTACACCAGCTATGGTTGGTTTGGGATTCAATGAGAGATCTTCGATAATATTTAAAAAAAATGTACTGTCGTAAAAATTATACAATTGTATTTATCTACTTTAATAGATCGATAAACTGTAACATTTTGTGTGAAATTGATAATGACCGGTGCTCGACCGTAGCTGACTGTACGTAACCAGTGAACAAAACACAAATTGAAAACCAAAATCAGTGTTTCACATTGCTGTTAATGGTACCAAGTCATTCAAGAAGTTGATTCAATTTTTGGGGATCGAGGTACCTTGGCCGCTCACTCACACGAAAGCAAGCGCAGCCAAATTATCAGAGTGCCTCCGCACAAACAATCTGCTAATTAGAATTAAAGCCTTCGTCGCCTCGTTTATTTGGAGGTCGCCGATGTTAAACTTAGCGAATAAGAAACTAATTTACCAAAACATTTTACGTCAACACAACCGCTTACTTAAGAAATTAATTTGAAACGGTATTGCTGGTCAATTACTTAGTTATCAAATATTTACTTAAAGTGAGGTTCAATATTACAAATCGTATACCACCTGAGTAAATTATCTGGTGGCGAGGCTAAATTTCTAGTACCTAAGTAACTAATCTACTTAAATAAAATAGCACTGATGCTAAAATCTCTTTAAAAATCGTATAAAGTTTTTAACAATTTATACTGAGCGAATTTGTTTCTTGATTTTACATTACAGATAAAACCAGAAACTAATGAAGATGTAAAAAATATTTAGGTCAGCATACGCGACATTGATAATCTATCTTCTATACAAGGTGTTACAAAAATACCCCTAATGCCGAATATGGTATATAGGGACCATCGAACTGATCAACTTTTACTATGGGACCAACTCGACTAAAATCGAAAATATCAAAACAGCTAATTTTTTTTTTGCAATTTCAGAGTTGGCTCCATAGTAAAAGTTGTTCAGTTTGGTGGTCTCTATATACCGGGATATTCGGCATTAGGGGTATTTTTGTAACATGTTGTATATATAAAAATGAATCCCTATTTCCCTTTGTCATGGCATCACGCGTGAACGGCTGGATTATTTTCGCTAATTCATTTTTGTTGTGTTTGTCATTGTCAGAAGGTTCTTATGAAAGAAAAATTAAGAAAATTGCCCGTAAAATAAAAAATATAAAAAATACTTAACCACCATATAATCTAACCTTTATTGACCATTTAAACTTTTATAATGCAACCTCATGGCGTTAGTCAAAGAGGATGTAAAAACAGATGCTTCGGTCGTATAATAATTAATTTATCGTCAAAGATATTATTATTATTAATACACATATTATTAATGAATTAGTCAATATCCATAGTAAAGACAGGAAAACGTCTGTCGGGTCCGCTAGTTATTAATAATAATGAGGAAATTTCGCTGTCGTTAAAAGTTATTAAGATGAGAACCTTAATCTGTAAAGGGTAATTTGAAAGTAGTGTTGGTGGAGTTGCACAGAGCATGCGCCCACGCAATACGCATACGCAGCGTGCGCGCCGGTCACGTCGCAGCGTCACGTAATTGCCCTATCGAACACACATCCATTTATTTACATTTGCATGCAATTTCGAGGAAAGACTCGCTTGCTGATTAGGCTTCTGCACGATTTGAACTCTTGTTTAATACGAGACGGTATATTAAGCGACAAACCTAGGTCAATATTTTTAACAGTAGATTAAATAATTTACCAGTTTTACAGCTTCCAGATTATCTAGGTATAGTAATTGTAATAGGTAATGTTTAAAAAATTTCTCAAAAAAATATGAAGCAAGAAGTGCCATAAGTTAGGTGTGCTATTAGAACCTTTGAAACAGGCCCTAACTTAAGTCATTTTGAACAACAACATTATTAATAATAATACTACCTAATATTCACAGGCACATAAATCAAGTGTGTAATTTTTGTAACGATAACTTTGATCAGATCTATGATGGATCGTGATCATGTTGGTTCTTCCGGGATCAACCGACGTAAAAACGTCGAAGGATGTACGTCAACATAGCGGTTAAAACTATTTAACAAATAGCGAAAAACTATTTAATAAATATTGAAATAAGATTTCATCGATACTTAAGTGTATCTCAGCATTATTTTCGTAATCTATTTATACTTTCTTAACAAACATGATTTTCTTAATTCATCAACGCCCGAGCGGTCGAATGCGGAAATAACAATGGAATATCTATTGTCACATTTTCCGGACCTTGATGGGTAAAACTGACCACATCACCATCTTGAAATCCCATAACTAAATGAGTTGTGAAATCGGGTTTATTTGTACGTAGGAACGGCATAAATTTCATTGCCCAATCCGGGGAGATAAGAGCATGCCGGCTCGTCCGTGAAGCGCGAATCTTGTGCGCCGGCGCACGACACCGCGAGTGCAGCCGCTATAAATAGAATGCAAGCCGCAGGGCTGCGATGTGGCGTGGCTCCCGCACTTAGAATTATCATGGCAATTGAAAGGAGTTTTCAAATAAAATTCGTAGCGAATACTTGTACAGGTTGACCATCGCTGCTACTGCTTGTAACAAACCATGGAAATCATTTTCAATGCACTAAAATAACGATTTTTGACGTTTATTAACTCGATCCCGTCAAGGGTAGGGGGGCGGGGGGGGGGGGGGGGGTTGCTCCTGACGCGATCGAGAATATCGAGATCGAGTTTGAATCGAGTATACGTCAAAACGGTACTATGGAAACCGCTTTCAATATTCCAAAATAACAGATTTTTGACGCTTATTCGATACTGATGTGAACTCGATCCCGTCAACTCCCGTCGAGAGTAGGGGGACTGTTCTTAGTGATCCAATACGAATGACGGAAGTCTTTTCAAACATGACGAGAGCGGCACTTCTGTCTAGATTAGAACACACGAGGCTTTATATTTTGTGCCATTTATGATTTTATCCGACCTGCGGGTATATCGGCTAAAAACAATGAAGTTAATGTAAGCTTAGATTTGACAGATAGACGTCATACATTGCTACTTCTTTTTGGCACAAATAAAAACTTACCAAAGAAAAGTAGCAATGTATCACGTCCTTCTGTCAAATCAAAGCGATTACGATAGCAATGTAAGTTAGGCGATAGAGCCCCTGGCGGTATAGTCCCGTAACGCCTTCCACAAAAGGTAGTGTCATGTCTTGTAGCATGGTTCACTTAGATCTTCCGATGTAATTTAGATGGGGAGTATTAGAGAGAGCTTTAATTACCGGATGAGTGTGAGTTATTACCATCCTCCCCAATCGCAGGAATGCACAACGCATCTACCACGTGTAAAATATGCATCCTCTTGTCAACCCTACGTCAGCCTATCTCCGGTGCGCTAGTTCAGTAATAACCGGGAAGATTTACAGCTGACAGGGACAACGAGTGTGTAACTGTTGCACCGCGTGAGAGCCGGCCGGCGACGTGATCCATTGCATCGCGCTCGCGCCCCACTTGCTAGCTGGGACACCACACAGCCGCCGAGATATTAATGATCAAACAACGCTCGATGGACGCATTACCCTGACATTAGTGTCAACTAAAGTAACACGACTGTTAATTCAATTACATACAGATATTAGTCTCATACAAAACGAACAAATAGCTTTTAGAGTTTCAACATATTTTCTAGACAGCCCTGACATTTTGAGCAAACCATCTTTGGTTAGTTATCAATCTCATCGATCAGCAATAGTTAATAAATTTTCCCTTTTATGTAAAATCATGAAGTAAAGGTTAGAAGGTAAGTAATGCAATAAGAGTAGGTAACTAAGGGACGCGAAGTCCCAGTCTGTCCTCAAGCCTATTAAACAATTAGTAGCACGTCAGGCGTTATAATAAGATGCCAATATACAATATACCTTTTGTTTTAGTTTGAAATTGGCTTAATTTGACTATTTTGTATTACCTGATGCTATGCCGATCTGACTAGCCTCAGGCGTACTACTATCACGGCGATGTGGTAAAACTAGATAACCATCTGTTAAAAGGTAAGTTTAATTAACAAGCATTGAATCACGGAAACAACAGCTGACATAGTTTTTTTGAATTGTAGATTATAAATAGCAGTCTTGACGAACGGCTATCAGTCGCCACATTCTCGACGCGAGCAACATGTCCAACAAGTCAGAATCCGCAGAAATATCCACAAACGGAATTACTTCGCACCGAAATAAACACGAGGCGGAACATTTAGTGGCTTTGATCTGCGAACAAATGGAGAAACAGGGCTGCGAAACGCCGCGCTGTCGTCGTCGTCACGTCGGGGACAAAGCGTCTCAGCACGTTTATTTGCTTTTAACGCGAAAACTCCTCTCGCACCAGATTTAGCTCTTAATTTAATGTTAGCCGAGAGAAGAGGAAGTCATATTCAAGAGGAAGTTATATTCCATTAGGAAATGCCATAAAGAAGTTTTAAAGATTTTAAATAAAACCTCGGGTGGGCTAGCAAAACCGATCAGATAGGGATAACCTGTCAACTAATGACACAAATGGAATTTCTGTTTTAAGTCCTCCTTCGCACATGGCGGGGATGTTGTTTCCATTCACTGTATTGATTTGATACGTGTCATAGAATATGATTTTAAAGTTCTTGATACATACCAAGACAGGTGGTCGTTGATCTAGAGGTGGGTAAGTATATCTATTATCTGATAATCGTGCTGACGTCTTTGATGTCATGAACTTCGATCTGATGTAATTCGAAGTGACGCGACCGAGACCCTTGTAGTGGCATCCCTCAAAATATATACCTCTAATATAGTGTAGTATTAGTGTTATTTAAGTAACTACATATTTTATTAGTTCCTCATAGTTTCGACCATATTAATTTGTTAGAAGTCGTGACCAAGCTTTTAAACACTTACATTTTTCATTAAGCTATGTCAGTAACCTCTTTCAAAACGTCGTTTTCTTACTTGCTCAAATATTGGTAATTTCTCTGCCACTTTGTGTGACTTTGGTAATATACAAAATAGTTTACTCGTTTCACAACATTTAAATCCCGCGTGCCGGAGGCTAATCCCGTGTAAGCCGTGCTCATCAATCACTCGCTAACATCGGGGATTAGTACTTCGTAAATGGTTAACAGATGGTTTTGATTTACAATGTGTAATTGTTTAGTGAGGTCAACATTAATTTTAAGACATTTTATAAAATATTTAATTATTTGCATTTTTATTGACGATTCTGTTATTGAATTGAAATTGAAAAAAATACATATTTATTCAAATAAGCTCACATATAGGATTAAATGAATGATTAGGTAATGCCATTATTTTATTAGTTTTATTATCAGTTTCGGGAGGCCTTGTACCGAGACGAAGCCGAATACGCGCATTTTATTGTTCTAAGTGTTGGTTAGTGAAAGACAGTAGTAGTAAAACGTAAGTAAGGACCTATTTCTAAAAGCTATCTAATCTAAAATAATGCGTTAGAAAATCTCCATCTCGATGCATGCATTTACAAAGCATAAATTTTAGAATGAAATCTTTTATATTCGTTATCAATAATTTCTGGTTTGGTAAGTTGACTCGCGTCAGCCTCGGTCACATCACACCTCGGTGCTTGCAGTGCTCGCTGCGCGTACGCCGGCTGCATAGCGAGCTCCAATACAATCAAGAACTGCGCATGCGAACTTACATCCGCATGGGATGCTTTCTCAAATTTGTAAATTAAATGTAATAGCATTCTTAGTACTTTGAACTTTTCTCGGCGACCCTACAGAAACCTGTTACTCGTAAAAACAGCAATCGGGGAATCGCTTTAACTCGGCTCAGCTTGTTTACTCAATGGTGGATTGCATGTTGCGTAAATCAAGTTCATATATCAATTCTTTCTAAAAAAATATTTCTCTCAATTATAAAAGATGTCTATTCTATAATCCTTGCCATGCATGAGAGACGAAAGAGGTCTGATGCGCATTGTGACTGAAACAAGTTACAGACACGAATGAACCACTTATCTGAGGCAAGGATAAAATAGTTTGAAGTCACCGTTAGTATATGTACTATTATTTATTATTCTGTGACATAACGTTACGTTAATAAAGATCAATAAAATGAAGACGTAAACAAATTCTACAACAAATGTTTTTGCACTAACTGTCAAGTTGCGTGCTTGATGGGCCGTTGAAGCACAGAGTAATAAGCACTGACAGAAGTGCTGCTTGGCCGTATTCGACAATCAGTACATTTTTGTTTTGTTGCGCTCTAGGAACCGAACTGGTAAAGGCAATGCTACAATACTAGCCTGCCCGGTTTGACCTAGGATTGCCTGCACGATACGACATGACTATGTGTACGATCGACAACTCACGTGTTTTAAAATTTTGCAGAAAAAATCGCGACGAATCGGACGGCGCCGCGTGCAAGTGGTAAAGCGGAAGTGTTCTCGATAAACTGTGATTTGTTCGGAGCGACTCTTCTACCTTCTTTATATTTTGTGGTACTTCTTTACATCCAGGTGGAGGCTAGTGGAAGGTCGACGCAAGATGCTTACAATGTAAACACAAGTCACAGTGGTCGTTAGCACGCAGATGCTCAATAAATTGCAGTCAGATAACATGCTTTTAGCGTCTCGGAGGTCGGAGAACCTGCAAGGTCAGCTATTTGTGCATGTGACATGGTTTACGATAATTGGATATTATGCATATTTCTTGGTTAAAATTATTGTTCGAAGGCATTGATTCAATAGCGTTAAGGTAAGCTCACAGAGCTCAATTAGACTAATCTTCAAATTCACAAGTTAGTGACACAAAAAATGGCAAGTTTATTTTGTTTGTATTTCCGTATTTATTTTAATAAATAAAATTAAAATAATGCGACTCGAAATCGTGCTGGATGACTGACAAGGCTTTCGTGTTTTTTCATAATAAAGTTTTTGCAGATTCCCCGGATCCTCGTGACTGGACGTGGAGCGTGGAGCGCGGAGGCCTCGAGGTCGGAGGCTAATCTCCGCCGCTGACGCATCCATTTTGCTAACCAGCTAATTGCGTCATGCCCGAGCTGTGTCATGCCTTAGAATTGAAATTGTGATGGCCGTTCAATTAATTTTATTAGCAAGAAACTGACAATTCGTTGCAAAACAACCCATACAAATACATAACAGAATAGGTCAAGCAAACAAATAATAGGAAAATCAATAAATAGGTAGAAGGTCGTAACATTTGCAGCATAATGTATTCATATTGTCCACCCGTATTCTTTGTGTTGGTATTGTATTGAAAAAAATCTAATAACAAAACGCACTGATGGTAAACGTATCTTTTGTTTTTCTATCGGTTGGTAGACGATTGCATTATTCTGAATTTCACTCGCTCTTTGCATATTCTGACCCCTGACTCTTGAGTTAGAGACCAATGATGTTAAAAAAGTCATTGTCCTATACTCCCAAACTTGCAGAATCATAATGAATACTCGTACAATGACAAATGTTTATTAAAACGCCTACCTGCGTTTTGGTGTGTTCCACTTTAAAGACTTCATTTTGTAAAATTGAGTTTGCATATAAGTATAACAGGCATATGTTCATGCCTGAACTACCTATCTTGATGTCAATTCGCTAAAAATGATCCATGTAAACTGGTCCGAAACGTAGGGCTGAGGGGCGGTCGATGACCGGCGCGGGCATCACTGCCAATGCCGGTATCGCACAACTAGAGCACCACGCACCACTCCTGCACGTACGCCTTCTACGGCGAGGACAACTCCTTTCTTCGTGCGCACGCGCCGGTTGTCTCGCTTATTGTTTATGACTCTATTATGAATCAATGTGTCGCTCGGATGGGTATCATGGGCACATAGCACGGGCAAAGACCTTACTTGCTTAGAAAGTGTCCTTTGTAAGAGGGTTTATTAACGTGCTTTTCTGTGGATTACTTTTACAGTATACCACTGCCATTACTTATAATTTCTACAAAGTTTAGAACTGTTCTGTAATATACTTGTAGTTTGTTTCTGTGGATTGAGACCTTGGATCTACTTAAATTCTATTATAATATTATAACAATACTAATTATTGTTTAATGTTTTAAATGGTTATTGACGTTATTAGAATAAACTATATCGGGATTTATACCATGTATGCAACGCATGCATTGCATGCATTACGCATGCAACTGCGCCGAAATATCGGTATCAAAAATAAACAGGTATGTACATGGTGTAAATCCCGATATAGTTTATTCTAATAATCTTTGTTTGTTTTATCGCCCGATGTCCATCATCGATCGAGGACATCGACCATTCACCGCCTGTCATTGGATAACTTAACACCCTCTTACAGACTGGAGATACAAAACTAACTGCCGCTTTAATTTCTGAACTGATTTCAAAGTTGTCCAAATTCATTGCTGCTGAAAAATGCTCAAATCAGTAGTAGAATAATAACCAACTAACCACGGATTCAAGCATTTTCAGTACGACACTTGATGAAAAAAGTAGTGTCTCGACTATTCGCAAAGCATTTGTTTAGTTAACGCACGTAGCAAGCAAATGCTATCCGATGGTAAAACGGTTATCGTTTATGTAATATTGACTGTTGTTTATGAATCGCATTGTGCACATCTAAGCATCGGTTAAGTAACCGCTCGTGAGTGCACAGATCGCTTAAAAGTTATCACCGATTGTTTGTTACTGTGTACAGACGGCAGCCGAGCCAAAGGTCCGCTTAGCCGTTACGTCACGTTACAGCGTGTTATGTGCTTCATAGTTAGTTATATCATATCATCACGACTGGATCTTTCTCACGGACACACTCGGTCAATTGACGATTATTCCATTCTGCACAAATGTTTGTGAGAATGCCGCAGCCGAAGCTTAGCTCAAGCGGCGCCGGCGCACACGATGTCACCGTAGTTAATTGCGTGGCTACTTATTTCAATGACATAATTTGTAAAGACATACGACCATTACGGCAAGAAATACAAACGCAAGAAAAGTTGTGTGTATTATATCCTTAATGAGTAAGGTAGGTCTCTTAATCATTGCTTGATTTTTACCCTATTTCAGCCAGAGGCCTGGAAAGTAAGATCTGGTTCTATTCTAAAACTTATGCTCCAGTATTAGAATAGCAAGAGAACTTTGCACTGCATGTGTATTAGAAAAAACCTAAAGTGGTTGTTTTTTAGAGTATTTGTGTTGCGAACAATCTTTTTTCTTATTGTTTAATGTAATGCTGGCCATGAAGCTTCATCCGCTGGCCGCTGCTGGCATTAGCTCCTTCTGAAAGTTCGATTTGTGGCCTTCAGGTAAACATATAAGTTGGTAAAGCACTTAGCGCGGATGTTGCAACCTGACGTGGCGACTACGTCTTCAATATAAATAAAAGAAGCTAGAATGCAATCATATATTGCTTGTGCACTTTATTACATTAGTATCGGTGCATTAGAGTGATGTAACTCTTACCCATAAAATATGTTTTTGGTTCCGAAGTCATTACGAATCTTCTAGACAAGGAAGTCAATAAGTAGGCGTTCTATCAAGGAACCGAATACGTACCTCTACCTCTTACTATTTGTAATTAAGATACGTTAAGTAATGATTTTGGATTTTTATCTCTTTTAGTACCGGTATGATGGACGTAGTTGATCAAGAAATTAACCATTCTATACTTAACTTTTTGATTATATTTCCGAAAATAGATTCGAGACATTAGATTCTGGGAATAATTTTATCTTTATGAAAACACGCTCTACGACTACACACATTTTTTTGTTTTGACTGAATTCATCATACTCTGTTGCTTTAATGGAGAACTCCAATCGAGTCATAAATAAAATGGCATTCATTTTTACAGAGGTATTTTTAATTACGAATTCGTCGACAGACAGCTTGTCTCACCAACGTCATCTCGTATTTCAAACGTGTTATTAAAATCTTCTTCCATCATTTAAATGGAAAGTGAGTTAATATTGCGCTTGCGATGACCAACGTGTCACGCCTGCGCCTACGCCTGGGCAAGTATTTAGAAATCACACTATCTCAATGGTTAATTCTGATCACAATAACATTATACACAGATCAGCCCCCTGATTATGTAACTTTGTTGCAATCAACTCTGACAGAAATCGCAGTTTCATTGCTGCTTTAGTAAGAACCAATGTGACAACTATCTTACTTAAAGCAGCAATGTAATTGCGGTTTTAATCGATTTCAATCGAGAATTGTTAACAACAGATTTACGTAATCAGCCCCCTGTAACACGATCAAATAAAGGGATTTCCTAACATTTTCTATATTGAATACTTCTTGTATAGTTGACGTTTGATTAGGTACTTTATTGTGTCATCGACACTTCGATCATCTAAATTATTAATTTATATGAGCGAAGCATCGACATAATAAATAAATAATTTGTTTTTAACTATTACTTTTAACTTTTTTGAGACTTCAAAAATTCGTGACAATTATTTATATTATTCGACCAAGGATCAGATAAAGTAAGAAAAAAGGTTCTTTAATTGAAAAAATAGTGTAATCCCATAAAAGAGGTAGACACAAAAGCGGGGAAAGCAAATTTTACTTTCAATAGAGGTGTTTTACTTAAATTTCCTGAAGCCTTGGCATCACTTAATAAGTAAAGTGCGGGAATCTACTAGGTACTTTAAGAAAAAAATCGCACTTTAACGGACTCGACCCAGTTAATCTGCAGATTAACTTTTATAAGTAGTTAATTCGCACATTAACGTATTCCGTACTTACCTGTGTACAGTTTAGAACTGTTTTGTCACTGTAAAAGATATTACCTACTTTTTGAACATTAATAAATGAGAAATGTTATCTATAACAGAGGCAATTTTTTTAATCTGTGTACATTTTTGGACGTGACTGTACTGTTATCCTCGTACCGCATCACGTTCAAAATAATGTGCGGGCCCAGCCGTGGATCGAACTCGAGACCTCAGAGATGGCGACACCATAAAAACCAGTGTGCAAATACCATAAAACGTCAGTGTGAGATTTGTGAAGACTCCAGGACTCCAGGGAAAAAGACGAACTTGTCACTTTTTTCCTAAATAGGTAATGTGTGAATGCAATAGTATTTAGTAATCTGTGACTGGGCGATGACAACTCGTTAGCGGCCATCGAATTAGCGCGGTCAGTGGCCAGGGCGCACGCGCACACTCATCAAATTGACAATCTTGGAATCTCTCATCAAATTGGACGCGCGCACATCGTTATACAAATTGCGTTCACAAATAACGTGATTATGGCCATGAGATGAATAAACGAAAGAAAAGATTTTTTTTTTTGAGATTTTAGGATTCACAATGCTATTTTTATAAAATACTTACAAAGAAAAAATATATAAGTAGCTCTTTCATCTTAATAAATTGTCAAAATATCTGGAAACATATTTCAATTTGAATGTCGAGGTAATTCTTCACATTGATGAAATAAAGCTGACTTGCAGAGTAAGGGATTTACTCGTACTAGAAAGGTTTCCAAAGCTCGATTCCCGCCTGAGACAATTGGTGACGAGTCGAATTTTTCTAGTATATTATTTAGTATTAAAACAATTTATTACTTTATCTTTTTTACCTACTTATTTTGCTTATTTAATGTCAGTAATAATAATAATAGTAGACATTGACATGAGACATGATCAGGATTGTGGACAGACTAGAGAGCGTCAATGCCCACCCAAACTAAAATGTAGTTCAGATAAATACAATATCAGGTAAGTAGGACCGTACTAAAATTCAGTACAATTTAGTTGCAGAAAAATATTCCAAGCGCATCTGATGGTCGTTCTCAAGGTCACTTTCAAATCTTCCAATCATACAATCAATGAATATCTCAACAACTTTTGTTTTGTGAATACAGTTGTTCAGGGTTGTCAATTGATTAATGTTGCTCATTTGTGTATTGTGTCGATCGACATCAACAGTCGACACCCTTTCTGCGTCAGCACTATAAATGCAAGCTAATCAACATTTAAACAATGGACAATCGAGGACGCGCCATCGCCGGCTGACGAAGCGCGACGAGACGCCATCCACGGACGATTATTTAAATTAATAATACAGTAGTTAATTAATTACGTATTCCTTTGTCAATCCATAAGAAAGAAATGTGCCTATATTAAGCAGTGGGGGACATTAAAACCGCTCTAGTTTATTCAATATTAGAAATATAATCTCAATAGTCTCAGAATAAATCAGCCTCAGTGTTCTTTTTTTTATTATCTAAATGTCTATTCTTGTCGACAGCTATTCAACCGTTAGCCGTACCCTCGTGATTGTGCCATGATTGGTTGCGCCATACTATTCATCTTTCATTACTGCGCATGCGCAGATGGCCTGGGATCGAGTGACATGCGCCTGCCCTACATTGATGTACGCAAGGACAACTAATTTATAACGACAGTTAATAGATCTCCAAAAAGTTTTTAGAATAGGGCTTTCCTATGAACAACAAAGTCTGTAAACCTTCAGAATATAGGTAGGGTATCTAACAATATTAGTAATATCATCAATCATACCAAAATACCGATCAAATAACGGAGATTACAGCAGCAGAGAAGTAGTGGGTAAGGTAGAGTTAATAATGTGAGAGAGTAGAGTTAACGCGATGCATGTCTATGTGTGCGTATTAATTGCAACGCGTTCCAAGAGACTCTTCTCTTCTTCTGTCTAGATAATATTTTGTGACCGCGTCGGGAAACCGCTTCCATCGATTTGTCACATCTAATTACAGAACGAAAATATTTTGAATACCGCCATAAAGCTTTACAACCACCGCTTTATACACTCTCAATATATTATCATAACATTCTTTATTATTTTAAGATGTGCCAAGAGAAAATATCGATGTGAGTGCGAGTATGCGTTTTATAACAAACTTCTTCGCTTCAACAAATCTTTTTATATTATGAAGACGTTTCATGAAAATATTACTATAAAATAAACAAAAGATTTTAGTTAACATAAAAAATCTATGAAGTTAAAAACATAATTCTATTTATTTGTAAATTGTTAAATGTGTTATTATTATAAGAATGTGGGTAATTAATTATAATTTAAAACATAAAATTGTTATTTACTACTTGAATGCTGTCGACACTTATAATTGTTGTGTTTATAGGTGTATAATATTTAATATCTCTAAAAATGCTGTATAAAAGCAATGATACTGTTGCTTTTTAAATAAAAAAAATCATAATTATCGTCTGCGATTGAAATGAATTTCTTGCTCTTTGAAGAGGAGTTCTTGACCTATCGATCATATTAATGATGAGACTTATGTAAATGAGTGTTGATTGTGTCCGGTGCCAGTGTTCGGCGGCCCGATGACGGCCCGAGGCTCCCTTTGTCCCGTTGCTTCCTGTCGAGGTGTACGACCTCATGGGCATAAGTCATCAGCACCTCTATTAGCTAAGTGAGTACGTATAATTACACATTTACGATAGCCCATACATACTATATGATTTGATTTCGTCAACAATACGTAAATCGATTATAGCATCGCGCATTCGCGCTGAATTACGTCGTTGCAATTTATCCACTAAAGCCTTTAGATTAAATAAAATCTATGACTATAGCCTGTCTATCAAACAATTTATTTAAGTGAAGGTAAGGTTACAAGCAGTTTTTAAATTATTTTATTATTTCGTTTTAACTGAAATAAAGATTCAGCTCTATCTACCAGCTCTACCATGATTTCAAGTAAGGAGAACCATAATAACACTTTACCTAGCACCGTGCAGTACCTACTAGCTGCATTATCATGTTCGTACTATGTGGCTATAGCCATAATAATATAGCCTATAATCTTGAAACCTGAGAGTAGCCAGCTTCGGCTTCAATTGCGTTGCAGCGTGTCACGGACGTGCTCGTTCCACGACAATGCATCGGCTGGCGCGCGCGCACCTCCTCCGAACGGGTGCTGCGCTGCGACACTTGTGTGCACACGTGGTCTATTCATTACATTTGTTACGCCTCACAGTTACAGCAGAAGAAAAACGTATTAAACAGAACCTCTACAAATCCTCCTTACCTATTCTATCATATCATAGGAATAGCCCGCTGTTATTCCTATGATCCAAAATGACTCATGGTGAAATCCCTAGTTTAGTGTCATGGCGAGTGGAGAAGAGAACACTGACTATCTTCCTGTTCGCACACCTCTCTAGCTCCTCCACAGTTGTAGTTGTTTTCTTACATTAAGTTTAAAAAATAAATCTGTACAATGGTACAATACTAACTTCATACATGTGTGACTGTGTGTGATACAACCAGATGACCAAAAGCCAAATACCTAATTCAAAACTATATCTGGATATTTTTACATTTTCTAACTATCATTTCCATTATAATCGTGAACTCGTCAAAATTCGTTTTAAATGCCTCTATAATCTGTAGGTATGTACATACATATGAGATTTGATCCAATTAATATTGTAATTGGCATTTACTGCTCAATGTCACTTCACATGGCAAAACTGGTTCAGAAGTTATGAACCTACAATGAGAGCAAAATGTCGATTTATCACCGCTCACTAAATATTAGTTCTTGAGAAGTGTCATTATTGGAACTTGTTTGTCGGTTCAATTTGCACTTGTCTTATTTTTACATGTTTTGCTATGATAAATGAAGTAAAACATGACTTCTCAAGAGATTTCTTTTAGATTTTATTTATTCGTATAAACTACGTTAACATAAAATAACACACAAAATCGGAAAACCATTTTGTGGAATTGATCATTACGAATATTTTTTTTTAAGTGGAAACCTCCTCCGAAAATCTAACAAAAAAAAACAAAAAATAGCTACTTTAAGCAGCTCTTAAAAGCAAGAATGTAATATTCAAATCTTTATTATTAAATAGATACGATATATTATAAAACGTCAATTAAAGTCGGGTGGGGTCAGAGGCATTTTTGTTTTATTTAAACTTTTATAATTTATTTTGGGAGGACCCACAATGTCCATTACTCAATTCCACATTCACACTGTTTGAAGAGTTCCTTGTGTAAGTATATTCGAAGTCCAAGGTCCAATGCAAATGAAATTAACATGTGACCACCCTTGAGGTTTGAGGAGGACCTTTTCCAACAAAAAATAATCATCAAAATCGGTTCATAAACAAAGAAGTTATGCCGGAAAATCCGCCAAAACTTTTGCAATTCTGACCTATAGATAAGTAGTATTTTCAGGATACTTGAAAACTACTAAACCGATTTAAAAAAAAATAATGAGACCATCTCGAAAGAAAACATATTCCAACAAAAAACTAATGATCAAAATCGGTTTAACATGATGCGCAAACATCTATAAAAAGAAATATACAATGGAATTGAGAACCTCCTTCTTTTTTAAATCGGTTAAAAATGACCAGTAACCAGTTTCAGCTGTTTCATACATTTTACCAGAGTTCAAATAAAATGTAGTATGAAACCGCCTTTTTATTTTGTTTTGGGTTGTTTCCATACAAAAAATCATAATGATCAACAGCAGCTCTATAAATTGTTTTTAGATTTTCGTTATATTATATTTTCGTTAGGTACATTATAAATAGCGTTGCAGATTTTTAATCACTTATAGGTACATAACATAACTTTATAACGAGTTATTATATCAGCGATGTTTTATGGCCATCTACTTACCTATCAGACTAATGGGCTATACAGCATTTCCTGAATGACATAAAATAGTTTACGTTCACATAACGTACGAGCAATTTCCTTGCCTTTGAGCAGCTGGGCGGTCGATGATCCCGAGGCCAGAGCTTAAACGATATGTACTGAAATACTAATATTGTTCAACATCAATGTTGCTCCGTTTACAAGACAATGGCCGTTTAAAAGCAATCGTGATAAGCGGACGATGTTCGTCCCAATCCGTGACCCTGTTGCCCCACCTATAAGGTTCAACATCGAGTAATTGAACGACGAATTGCGTTCGATTATCGCGATTATTTTTAGGTAATAGGCCTGCCGCAGCTGCAGCGGTTGTTGTGTGGACATCTGTACGGTAATGATGCTAGACTGTACTGAACTCGTGATTGCAAATTGGACCTTGGTTACTGTTAGTAATAGTGAAAGAAACTAAGTTTTTCAAGCACAAACAAGTTGTGTTTCCGCGTAATACGTGACAAACTTCACTTTTTTCTGATTTTATTCAGTTTGCAGCTGGGAATTTAACCCGGGTCTTCTGAATCTTTTACGGGTAGGCGAACCTTTAAACCACAGAGGTTATTAAAAACCCGTGACTTTCACAAAAGATCCAAGTCCTCAATCCCTCCTATAAATTAATATCTTGCAAGTGCTGCAAAGCATGTGCACTGGACGAAGTTGCACTTGCCATATCCCATGCTTGTCAAACGATTTTCGGAACTGGCAGACTATACGCATGGTATAAGGTGGTCGGCCCTCGGCGCCCCCTAGGACCCATGAAACATAATCTTTTACCAAACTATTATGATTGATGTTTTTGAATTTGAAACAGTATGTAAAAGGATTAGTGGACAACATGGAAAATCATACCTAAATAAACATTCATGCACACCTATGGTTAATAAATTTAATAAATTGGTGTGATAGCTTTCACACTTATCTCAACATCAAAGTAAGGTTACACTTGTCTGGATGCGGTTGGGTGCCCACAACTAACGACGGATCTCTGCTGTTTCTCCAGTTGATGGATATCTCGAACTCAAAAATGATGATCTGCTTGATAACTCAGTTCTAATTAAAAATATTTGAGCTTTCGACTTATAATTATTTAAGAAAGGAGTTCACGCTTTATGAAGACAGTAGATAGAATAGTATTAACGTATAGATATATTGTAACTAAACGGAAAATGTCACATTTTGCATTGCAGTCTACTCATACTTTTTTGACCCATCGTGCGTTTTGTCATTGTCATTGAATCAGAATCAAACATTTCAGAACTTATAAGTTAGTGGAACTGTGTTTTTGGAAAAATATTCAAATATTTTCATTTGGAAATAATTTCAGTACCTATTTAATATTAGACAACATCACTAACATTGCTCTGATCCCAAAGTAAGTAGCTAAAGCACTTGTGTTATGGAAATCAGAGACAACGGTGGAACTACAAACACCCAGGCCTGAGCCAATATAGAAAAGGGTCATTTTCTAAAATGACCCAGCCGGGAATCGAATCCGGGACCTCAGAGATGGCGACACCTTGAAATCCGGCGTACAAACCACTCGACCACGGAGGTTGTCTTACTAAAGTGCTCTTTGGTGACATCGTAGATCTAATAATGTCCCAACCGTATTCGGTCACAGCGACTCGGGTTCTAAGGAGAGCGACGATCGTGTGCTCTCAGGTGACTGACATATCTAATTTTTCTATAAATGTGAGTCCACAATCGCCGCAAATCAGCATTCCTCCGACATAAATAATGATAGGCCGTAGGTGGTAGGGCCTTAAGCTTCCCGCTTAGTATTGAGCTCATATCTTCGTCTTCGTCGTAGGCATACATAACATAACATGGCCAGAGGCTGCAGCGCGCGAGCAGCCTTCACATACCGGCGGGCGGCGCTGGCGCACGCGACTGGCATTAACGTTTTTGTCGGGCGACATTTAGGCAGCCCCCGCCTTACGCACCGAGCTTGATTGGACCCGCTGATAAATTACCTATGCTTATTCATTCTATGCGATTTGTCATTTGGCTTGTTATTCGTATATAATTGATCTCGTCGGTAATTTAAAAAAATACAAGGAAGTTGCTTTTTAACTCCATATTCTTATTATTCTTCTTCTTAAGTATTCAAGTGGTGTCTAATGCATCGAGATCGACATTAAGTTGCAAGCGATAACTTTACTAGACTACAGACTAGTTTGTGGTAGGCATTCTTCCAATGCAATCAACTTTTTCTCCAACAAGTTTTGCTTTATTTAATATGACTACGATCATATTTTTATTTCTTGCAGAGTATGGTAGTGCTAGCTTATTAAATTCAATGTGAAATCGAGTTTCTCAGAGAGGTAAACGATATTTAGAAAAAATACTCCAGTTTTTGAAACATTTCTCTACTTACCGCTTTGAGTCTCAGTTTTCCTAGAGTTAATACCGAGCTCTCCAGTTCCATATAATAGCATATGCTATAGTTTACAAACAATAGCATAGCAACAACTTAACAACATTCAAATCCTGACTGGCAACGCGATGAGCAAACATCCCGCTGGCTGCGACCTTTGCCGCCAGTTTAGAAAGTCGTCGAGAGGAGCCGCCTGCGCAGGCTCAGGACATTAATATGTATGCCTCTCGACATTTGCAACAATCTCTAGGTAGTATTTCGGATCTACAATAACAACACTTAACGATTTTGATGATCTAATTATCAGTACCTTAAAAGAATTAAGACTCTTCCAAAACTTACTCAGTCAATTTCTATCTTGAGATTCAAAGAATAGCCAAAAACTAATTTACTGAAAAAACTTCTTTATATAAACAAACTCGTTTTTAACTGAGAAGTATAAAATAATTTCTCCCGTAAATATTTAAAACCTTATACAAAAGTTTTAAACCTAAAAACAATGGGCGCATTTTGTAAGTAATTTATCTTCGATTGTCTTTTTTTTCTATTTATTTTGGCACATACATAACTTAAATCTTTACGGGAGCAATTATTTTATACTTTAAAGTCAGTTTTAAGAACGTGTTTTTTTTAAAAAAAGTTATTTTTAGTAAATTATTATTTTCTCCTTTTTATTCATCGAGCTAAAACTAAAAATACACCATCTCTTATCGGAGTACTTGTCAAGACGAATCAAACGAAGCCAAACTCGATGGGGTTGTGTGGTATTATTATAGAGGTCCTGTAGCCTTCTTCCGGCTCCATCATCAGACCCTGGATACTATTTTCCAACAGAGTACTTGCCAAGACGAATCAAACGAGCCCAAACTCAACGGGGTTGCATCGTTTTAATATTGAGTGCATGAGGACTTCTTCCGGCTTCATCAGCAGGCCCTCATCTCCCGTCAGAGTACTTGTCAAGACAATTTTAACGAGCCCAAACTCGATAGGGTTGTATGGTTTTATTACAAAGTTCTCATGGTTTTCTTCCGGCTCCAGCATCAAATCAGCTCAATGACTGACAATGTTCAAAGTTTCAAGTCTTTAGCTCATCGAGAAACTAGTATAAAATCGTTTTTAAACTAGTTTCTCGAGAGACACGAGAACGAAACGAGAAACGAGAAGCAACCTAATAAAAACGCGTTAAAAAGGAAGTATGCATAAAGTTCCATACATTGAGTCACGTTTAGCTGAATATCATCATCTATTTTCTGCCCAAGAAACGGGAAACTAACAATCAATAAATCAAAAGTCGCATCGACAGTTAAGTGGTTGTTATCTGGGTCACCAGAGATGGCTTCACATTTAAGACACCACAACACAAGCTGCCCAGAATGCCCAGTCCTGTTAGTGAAGTGGTCGTGCCAACTATGCTAATGTGTAACGGCACCGCTGGACAACCTCTAATCATTTTACCTGCTAACTGAAAAATTATACAATGGGGGCACTTCGGTGCGCGTGAGTTGGCACTTGACCATTTTACCAAAGATTTAACATTTCACTGACTAATTTAGACTACTGACAACTCCAAAAGCTTTGATTTTTTTTTATTTCTAATGAAAATGTTCTTCATTGTGCAGAAAATAAAATAACATTGCTGGCTCTATGTGCAATTCCTCCCAACCTTCGAAAACAACGATGAGGTTTTAGCCTGTTCAACAAGCATCAAACTTCCATGCCAATTCTCATGATAATCATCAACGTAAACAGCATTGCAGGTCGTTGACTTCGTGTCAACTCCCATAAAATTAAAAAAAAGAAGAGATCAAACGTCTTCGGATGGCTACAGAAGCGGTGGCGCGTGGGAGTTGCGCCAGCGGCGGCGGCGGGTATTTCGGGTTTCGGTGGCGGCGGCGTGGCCTAGTTGTCGCCGGTTCTTGAACCTCGCTAATCAGCAGGCCTATTAATACGCCGTTACATATAAACAAAATATCTCATTTAGTAGCCAGTTTTAAGATTTATGTGGTGTAAAATATTTGGGAGACATGAGAGGAAACTTTGGCTTTTTAAAGTCGGGATTTCCACTTGATACCGGTCCGGACCGAAAGTTCATATTTCTTCTTTGACCTTACAAAATAATGGAATCTGAAACTTTGTAAACACCTAACCTAGGCGGGTAATGTATACCGCAGCTAGATTGTGGTGGCTGAAACGTGAGCCAAATTTAAACAGATGGTTCTTCTATCGTATACGACCTTTCCATGACATGCGACGAGTGCTTCATAAACAAATGCTGCTGACATTGAGCAGTAGGTTTTGCAACATTCATATTGACATGTTTCGTATTATCTATCAGTAATTTTTGTTTTACACCATCATCATCATTCGGCATTCTTGTCAACTAAAAAAGTCCTGAAATGGGAGACAGGGTAAAAATCGAGTCTTTAGTCGTTTCGCACCACAAGCGATCCGCACCGCGGTGCGAATGACGTTTGACATTACAAATAAAAAAGATAGATACAAAACACTGTTTAAGACATTAGCTCTGCTGCCAAGTGTCCCCCAAACAACATAATTTCTATTGTTTGGGGAGTCTGCGGCAGTTAACGTGTTAACTAATCACTCGGTATACCTACAACAATTACCTACTAATATAGGACGTAACATAAATAATAAATTATTTTGAGTTTGAGCCAACGTACATACTTTTAACCAAGAGTACGAGTCAGTACGACGCGACGCCCCGTGTTCTTATTAAAACTGGTGCAAAGACAGCGCAGCTGATTGCAGCTCATTAGAGTAACGAGCGGCCGGCTGCGCGCGCGCCTGTTATTGTGATGTATGGGGCCGGAACGGTTAGCTCACCAAAGATTTCTATTTCCTAATGATATTGTGGCAATGATTGTAGGAAGTACACCTCGTGATTGAGTATCCAGTCATTTCGACTGTCTATATAGATGAATTCAGAAGATGTCAAAAGTTAATAGAGAACTTAAAAACCATTTTGTAGAGTTGACCATAATGAACAACTTTTTACGTATTGAAACAACCCTGAAATCGCATCGATAAAAATTACAGTTAGTTTAAAATCCGAAAAAATGTATGAAACAGTTGAAACATTTTTCGCGATTTCAGAGTTGTTTTGATACAAAATGATTTTCTTATTGAACTCTTCACAATGGTTTTTAGGTTTCCTATTAATTTGATTTGGGATTGGGAATGTACATACTTTTGGAGACAAAGATAATCTTTAAATTTTAATGAAATAGAACAGAGAGATGGCAATGGCAGCCCCAACCGATTTTTCTTGCGTTCGTAATTTATGAATAGGTGGATGTACGTATAGTACATACATACATTATTTTAATCGGGGAATTTTTGTTAAAAATATTTAACTCTTTTTCAATATAGAGTAACTATTTTAACTAACTAATTTTATTGCTTTTTATTTTAAACTTTTTAAGTAATTCATACGTTATCTACTCTAGAAACCGCATCTAAACCGAGATAAATGGGATCATGTAAACTACAGAGCCCCCTAGGAGCTAAACACTATAAGTAAACTTATCCAAGAATCATCACCGATAACCTATAAACGCATTACAGAAAACCACATCTATAAAATTAAATCAGTCAAACCGTTCTGGAAATAAATGGCAACATGCGTTTGCGCACAAACAACCTCTCGCCCTAAACGCTCCGCTACGTCGCGGGTAATAACGTTGTCATCTACAACTGTCAATTGTCGTTGTATAATGTAAATTTTCCACAAAGGCGTAAAAAAGATGCAATACCAATAACATCAAAACGCACATTTCTCGTAGTGTATTTAACCATAGAGCACATTATTATACTAAAAATGCATTAATATATAAATAAGAACGTTTTGTTGTAAAAAGTCCATATTAATTAAATTAATTAAATTAAATTTTCACCATAATTATTATTGTTATATTTTTTCTTTCTCAGTTATTTTGAGTCCGTCCGTCCGACCGTCACCGTTGCGTTGCTGTTTATAATGTGCTAGTGCGTCGAAGGCCACGTCCATTTACCTGACTTTTGTCATGATTAGCTACTTAGTTTGAGTATTCACAATCTCATGTATCTAGAATTCTAGATATCAATTTGTATCCTTGGCTTCATTATTTCTTTTGGGTAGAAGAACTCGTGCAGAGGAGCATTTTCCACCCTCAGGTTCCAAGTTATTCCAACATCAAAAAACTCTATAAAAGAATCCTTAGTCTTTAAAAATTAATCAAGAGAAAAATGTGACTGGGTAAATACGAAGTGCTGTCTAATTCCTTCTAGCTCTTTATATTTATTTTTCATAGTCATTTGTTTTCCTAACAGGATGTGCAAAAATGATAGTATGACCAAGAGGACATGTATATCCTCGCGGTCATACTGGTATGACAAACTAGTATGACCACGAGGAAACGGGGAATTTTTCTATATTAACTAGATCAACCTGAAACATCTTGTCCTGTCTTGATCAAGCTGAAATAACTTGTTGCATTTAGTGAGATGTTTTCTGTCTGTAAATTGTTTCTTTCTGCCCTTGTGTGCAATAAAGTGTTATATTATTTTGTGAATATAAACCTTGTACAAATGTAAATAATCCTTACATAATTTGTAGTACACCTGATGACATCGTCAATTCATAAGCCGTGTCACCCCGTATGTTTGCAAACATCAGTATTGTTTCGGTTACATACTCGTAACGACACAATACCCACCGTGTCAGCGCTGGGTCACGCTCACGGGCTGAGAGCGACATCGAAGAGGCGGCCTTCTCTGTTTCCCAAGCCAGGGGTAAGGGTCGATCTAGTAATATAATAACTATTCAACGATTATGAAATCCTTTCTTCCATCCATCCATCCACCTAATCTATACCCAGTAAGAGAATATCTAAAAAAGTTTCCTAAATATTTCTTTTGTGTATGATAGATTCAGATAGATTATGGGAATCGGTCGCTAACAATTAGGCAGGGAAAAACAGCCCTTAGCAATGCAGGGCTGCTTGTAACATTCTTGTCGATATCTTAACAAATACCTACGTAACGGCAATAAAATAGAATCGAAACTTTTGGTGACTTTGGAAAAGGAATAGGAATTGGAAGTAGAAAAAGTTCAGTAACAAATGCTATGCTATTTATATTCATTGTTTTCTGCAACTTGTTTTGCGCATGCATTATTATTGAATGGCTACTACGACCTCCATAAGCCGATTTTGTCTTTTAATATCGTCTTAGGTCTGGATTGTTGTGGCCCTAGGGTTACCATCTGACAGGCATTTGCCGCATTTGACAGGCATTTCTTGGTTTAGACAGGCGTGAGGCCGGCGCCGAGCCGCGACAGGCATTTTTGCATTTCGCGAGTCTCGCTGAAATTTGAAAGCTCGCATACTTTTTTCACTATTAACAGGCATTTTTCTGAAAAATCAGGCATTTTGTGCATTCTAGACAGGCATCCTCTCTTACGTAGATGGTAACCCTTGTTGTGGCTCCATTGTCTCACTCGTTTCAGATAATAATAAACTACTAAGTTTAGTCTTATGTAATGACTGAACAAACTGCGACACGTAGACTTTAAAAACTCACGTACTAGTTAAGTATTTATTTATTATCTGAGATCACGTTTTGTAGGTACTATTTAAATGCATCGTATTTGATAAGGCTGACTAGCTAGACCTACATTCACTTATAAGCAGTTCAATAAGTAGGTATGAAATAAAAATCGAAATGTCAAGGATTCCATTCGGTTGACAAATTGAACGTAATAAATAATATTATTTTATTTTTACTTCTTAGCATAAATAAATATTATTATAAACATGTTTGCACCACGAACAAAATCTGAACCCGAAATCTACTTCTTTGAATAATAAAATCACCAGTTCTTTTTGCATTGAACTTTTCTAAAAAAAATCCTGAATTGGATCTTTACAAATTCGGTAGGTAGGCAATGTTTTAAAATAAAAGAAAAATATACACTGGCTACGTCTATACTGAAACTATTTTTTTAAATATAAATTTGATGATGAATCTGCCCATTGTCCTGCCTGAATTTCAAGGCGTCCTAATACCAGTAACTGCTACTACTGTTCTATTTCCTCGTCCACCGCGCGGCGCACGCGCACGCGAGGGGCATGACGCAGTTCCGCTATTATTATTTACTCTATGGTTCCGCTCAATCTGTCATGTGGCCGGGCGGGGGCCGGGCGTTCGTCATCGGCGGGCCATTGCGTTGAGCAACTCTTTGCACACTCTCAAATCTCAACCCATAGATTGATATACGTAAGCGTCACTAGGATAGCCGCATAATCGATGAGATCTACACTCTGGAAGTCGACCCATAAACCAGGCCAATATGTAGAGGAGACGGAAAATAATAAGTAATCATCGATCGATCATGGGATAGCATACAAAATTGGGTTTAACTTTCTATTTTGTAAGATTCTACATTCGGTAGCCATAAAAATCTATCAATTAATTTAAGACACGGAATGAGAAATTCTACCGCATTTAAGAATATGGTGTACCCTACATAACTATAGATACTTTTCTTAAATTTAATTTTTTTTGCATTCACATTTCATAAATATATTAGAAAAATACTAGAAAAAACCGACTCACCCGTAGCACCTTAGACGGGACTCGAACCCGCACCCTTGGGATTCCGGCCCAATGTACTGACCAATTATGCTATTATGTTAAAAAATCTGAAAAGATGTTTCTTTCGAATGTGAGGGTATTTCCTCACATTGATGAAATTGTGACGCTTTCAGCGACGAAGTAGAAAGTACTAGAAAATTTCGCTGCTTCCACTAGCGACTTGGTAGCTTAATTGGTCAGTGCGTTGGGCCGGAATCCCAAGGGTGCAATTCGAGTCCCGTCTGAGGTGCTATGGGTGAGTCGATTTCTTTTAGTATTTTTTCTAATATATTTATCTTAATATAGATAATTTTATTTTAGTTTTATGTAGGTTGCAAAAAAGATAAATCTATATATATAAAAGGGAAAATCACTCACTCACTCACTCACTGATCACGAAATCTCAGAAACTACAAGGAGTCTCAAATTTTACATGGGGTCTCCTTTTAGGGCGTAGGTGCTCACTAAGACGGGATTTTGCAAAATTCAACCCCTAAAGGGGTGAAACAGGGTGGCAAAGTTTGTATGGGAGAACGCGATTCCTTGGCCCGATTGACTTGAAATTTGGCATAGACATTCTTTCACAAAATTAATTGAATACATGTTTGGTATTTTTTAAATATTTATCCCCTAACAGGGTTAAAAATTGGTAGAAAGCTACTTTTGTTGCGATTGATTTCGACGTCGGAATTGAAACTCTTAGTGCATTTGATTGATTAATTAAGAAAAATTAATATCATATGTCATCTCATCGTAGTATTACATTCTCTTTGGTCATTTCCCCTGAGAGTAGGTAGAATGCATTTCATTGAATAGTACCTATGGCATTAGGTTGGCAGTGCTGTCATTTTTCCTTATTGCGTTGTAATAAGGTGCAAAATTATTCCATGTGATTATCAGATTAATTTGAAAGAATACAATATCCGGTTAAGTCGCCTATGCTATGACAATTGATAAAGCACAGAGACAAAGTTTAAGAGCGGCTGGTGTAGATTTCTCCCATGGCCAGCTCTGATGTCGCCTGCTCGAGAGTCAGCTCGCCGAATAGCCTTTTTATTTTGCAACCGGATAAAATGACAAGAAATGTGGTAGGTATATAGAGAAGTGTTGGATGATCGAGATTGATAATCCTGATAATGCACAACATTTTTTATTTAGAACTAGCTGAAACCGGCATGCGTATTGCAACTTTTTTAGCCAGGGACCTTCTCAGTCGTAAGCAGAACAACTCACCAAAGTTTCATCATAATCGGATAAATTGTTTAGGAGTCCCGCCGTCTGTACACTTAGATTTTTAAAATCGGTCCATATGTTTGGGAGCTTGCGTTAGTTGTGTACGTCGTATATGCATATACATATACATATAGTGGTGGCCACATAATTAAGGACATAAGTCGATTTTCATACAAACGAGTAATTTTGAAGTCTTGGTTTTTCGCTAGGGATTGAACTAGCTGTGATCTGATGATGGCCATCCAGGGAGTGAATGGAGAAGATTCAGATCACAATACACACCCAACTGATATGGTCAGCATTCTAAGAGATGTAAGCATCAGAATTGTCGATTGCAAGATTTTCATACATTTTAATGCTATATTCGCGGTTTTTTTAAACATATCCTTACATCTTTTAAAATGCTGGTCAGATCACTTGGGTGTGTATCGAAATCTGGATCTCCTCCATTCACTCCCTGGATGGCCATCACCAGATCACCGCTCGGTCAATCCCTGGCGGAGAAGCAATGTTTAAAAAGTTACTTCGTTTGTATGAAAATCGACTGGCGTCCTTAATTATGTGGCCACCACTATTATATAAGATATCCTGTAGTATAGTCTAATAACTTCACTCTCACCACATTAGTAACTATATTGTACCCGTGCGAAGCCGGGGCGGGCCGCTAGTTATAGATAAATTCTTGTCCACTTTTAAAGATCATCATGAGAGCATAATATAAAGCAAATTAATTCATATGAGTTTAAAGTAGATTCTAGTTCACGATTGACTTTTAAAGAAGTGGCTAGAACATAGTCAGAATAATAGCCATCCTGTCTAGAATATCTCGAAAGCTCTGCCACGTAACCACCGCGTCCAGTCTCCATCTGTAATCTGCTTGCACAATTACGATCTGTCACTTATTATTACGACAATACTAATGTTCAACACATTTGTGGTACATGTACGTACATATTGTCATCTTTGATATTAGATTCCAGAATTTAATCTCGATTGAATCTCAATTCCAGAATTGGAAAATGGAACGATAGATATTATAACTTCTGCAACCATACCAACGGATGCTTCAAGCTCGGAAATGTTACGATGCTGTGAAAGTATATCAAAAGACTTTTGAATAAAGACGTTATTGTGATTTTAGGGTTCGGTTCTAACGACAGTGATGTTCATAAATTTCATTCTAATTTGTGCTATTATTAGCTATTAATGTTGGCAGGTTCTACTATATACATTGTTCCTATTCGTATAATTGTGTGAAATTGTGGACAAAACACTTTGACAAATGTACCTTAATTGACATTAAAGAATAAATTGTGTATTTATTGTAATAGGTAGGAGAAAAAGTTTCTTCGCATCTTTTAAGAAAATTCAAAACATTTTTTAATAGAGTTTATTTACATTTACTAAAGTATGTAGGTACCATTTTGTTCGATAACTTTTTGCCATCATATAGGTGGGGACATGATCCCATTGCTATAGAAATTTTGGGGCTTCTGATCAAAATACCGCGACAAGTGGTTTTGGCAGCCCTCTCGTGATGTTAACCTGACACTGCCTAAAGAATTCTGAAGAGACCGAAACAGGTGGAAATCTGAAGGTGCAAGGTCAGGACTATACGGTGGATGCATTAACACCTCCCAGCCAAACTCTCTTAATGTTTGCTGAGTGGCTAACGATGATAATCACAAATGAGAAGGTACTTTAGGTTTCTTTCAGTGAGCTCGTGATGTAGGTACCCAAATATCGACCTTTTTTGTGTAAGTACCCAGTTTTTTTCCAATGCGCCAAAATTGTTTTGTGGTCAATTCTCAGTTCTTCAGCTACGTCGTAACTACTGTTATGACGATCTTGCTCCACTTTTTCAAAAATAGCATCCATTTTATCCGTAATAGGGCGACCAGAGCGACGTGCATCTTTGACATTAAAATTTCCGCTTAAACCAAATTTGTGCTACTGTCACAGACACTAAACTAGGTCCATAAATATCGCAATTTTTTTTCGCGGCTTGCGTTGCATTTTTACCTTTTTTATAGTAAAATTTTAGAATGTATTGAATTTCTTCATTAGATTCACTCATTAATCAATTAAAATCACACATTTTCCTAATTTGAATTTGGAATTATATTCTTTAAAATTTAAACTTTTAATGATACCATAACCAGCCAGATACAAATAGTATAGCCAGAGAGATCTTATTACATGTTCATACATATTATATGCGAAAAGACTTTTTCCCCAACCTAATATTAAATGGACAATGACATAACAAAATATGGAAATTAATACCTACATAAACTATTAATGTGAATATTTTCTATTAAAATTTTGCATGCTAATTAATTTGGCTAAACATGTTTAGTGCTTATTATTATTACGATGTTTAAACATCGATGTTTTTGAAAGTGTAACATCGATGTTGAAAACATAGACGTTTGTGAACGATATATCGATGTTTTTCTAGACTACCGGGCACTGCTTTGAAACACGGAAAAAACGCATTTTCTCAATGTATAAATATTTATACATCGATGTAATATGGATACAAATTATATTTTAGCTAGGAATTAGGAGTAGAACACATTAAATACAAAAAAATATCGTATCATTTTTAATTAGTTGTTACAAAAAAGTTAATTGGATCTCAAGACAGAGTTTAAAAATAACAATTTTGACAACCAATACATAGACGTATACAAACCAATACACAGACAGCGCAGAAAAAACATCGTTCATAAAACATTGTTCTTGAAGAACGATATTTCATCGATGTTAATTAAAACATAGATGTTTATGAACGATATATCGATGTTTCGAAAAATCGATGAAATTGACAAACCACAAAAAAAGAAATATAATAACAAATTAGTATTTTATGATTGTAAATAAATAAATAAGATGGGATATTAATAAATAAGAGAAAACATGTAAAACAGAACGATGAAAATATAGGTATGTACGCGTGTGAATATTTTTTAACTTCATATAATATTTTCTATGGTACAACGCCCATAACTCAATTTCAAAATTCACGCTGTTTGTTTTAAGGAGTACCGTTGTGCCTTCGTACTTCGTAGTCCAAGTCTAGTCCTAAACGTCGCAGACCATAGCTCGGTTTGTTAAACCTACCAATATCTTGATCACTAACACAATAATATCCTATTTGACTTTGAGAAGTTCCCTTGTGTATCTTCGAAGTCCAAGGTCCAATACCAATGAAATTAGAATGTGACCACTCTTGAGACAAAAAAAGAATCATCGAAATCGGTTCATAAAGAAAGAAGTTATACCTGAAAATCCGTAAAAAGTCGTGCGATGGTAAACTAAATAATAATCGGTTAACGACTGGTGAAGTTATGTTAAAACATACAAATACCGCCGACTTGATAACCTCCTCCTTTTTTGAAGTCGGTTAAAAATCAATATGTAATAAATTATGTGTATGAGCATCCCAGCTTTGTTGCAAGATCGCACGAGTCACGGAAGATAACATGACCGTTCACAACTCGTTAACCGCTGACCTGTTCCGTTGTTGTGGATCTCGTAAACCTACACACAATTAGTGACATTAAATTTAACGTCACATTTTACGGCCACGTTCCCTATATTCTCCCGCTTGTGACACGCCGCAATTTTGCAATCATATTACAAGAACTCTATATACGCTGAAACAAATAGTCTGCCATAATTTGGTTGTTATGACGCAACATTTAAGTACACAAGTACATTAGTACACTAACGCATCGCTCTGCGTAATTTGTATTACAGCCGATATAACCAAATAACTTCCGCCGCGTAATAGTAAATGGTGGTTGCAGCTAAAGACATTGGTGATGGATGTGTGTTATCAGCGCTGAACCAGCGAAGCGGAAGAACCGGGCCAAGGTCGGCAGCCCACGCCCACGCTCCAATGGGCTCCACGCTTACAAAGAAATCTCCAAATTTTGCGTAAACGGTCCGTTTGCATCGAGACATGTGGTTTAAACAAATGAATGAAGCCTTTGATGAGTTAGATGAATGAATATCACACATTTATAAGATAGATCTGGAATGCCTGGAATTCTGGCACGCAATCTACAAGATAGTGATTTAGCAGCTGTTTATGAAATTTCGCAATAAATTGTCCCTGTGTCAGTATGACCTCGATAAAAACAGAGCATGTTGTTTGATCAAATAAATTTACTGCGATATATATGGCGCAGGTAGATACTGTAGGTACAGTATAACGTATATTAATATAACCGCAAGAGAAGTGGGTGATCTATTTCGGAGCGCGTGCACTCCGTCAGTAGAAGACTGCGCCTAAACGAAATTATTCTTATAGAAACTACGTGACCCGCCCGCGGCCTGCCGCCATGACTTGGTGGAGTACGATGCTAGTGCGTTATGTTTATTCACAGATGAACATCATCCAGATTACCGAAAATAATATAGAAAGTAAAGAAAACCATTCAACCATTTATCGAACTTTTATTTGTGAATGATCCTCTAAACCGTGCGTGACAGCTACAGTTACGAAATATTTTAAGGATATTTAAAAATATTTTTATAACCCTGTTATTTCATATTGAGTATCTATAAGAGCAACTAAATAAAAAACAGTTTCCACATCAGGCCAATTAATGAATAAGTAAAATTGTTCTAAACAAAGTCAATCACGAAATGTTTGGCATTATCTTGATAAGAATTTAGTAAACCTCCAGCGATGGAGTGATAATTGAGTGTTGCCATTACTTAATCTCGATTATCATTATCGAAAGCGAGTAGAGCCTTGATGCCGAGGAGCGGCCATTGTGTGGAGGCAGCAATGGATGACATGACAGTCAATAAATATTTCGGAGAAGTCACGCCAATCATTTAGTCCCAACCTAAGCAAAGCTTAAAGTATACATATAAGCAATATATAGGTAGAAGTCCATAAATAGGAATTATAAATATCCATTATCAAAATAAATGTTAATGTCAATCACTCAACATGTGCCTTTACCAGGTTTGAACCCGAGACCCTTGGCTCATTAGACAGAATCACTACCATTGCAGCAATTGCCGTCATCTGGATAGTCACACTGCAACATAATGATGAGTATTATTATTATAGTACTGTCTTCACATTTCATCAAAAATAATCTTACTACGGCTTTCAACACTAAAGTTCGAGATATTTTTAACCGACTTCAAAAAAAGGAGGAGGTTCTCATTTCATCGGAATCTTTTTATTATGTATGTTACTCGATTACTCAAAGACGGCTCGACCGATTAGAAAAAATATTTTTTTGTTTATAAGTATATACTTCCAAGTTGGTCCCACCCATTGTCATAAGGTCAAGATCTGTTGATGGGATCCTGGAGAAGTTGAGGGAACTCTTCAAATATTATAGGCATACTTATGGCGATTTCAGTATTTTATTAAGTTACTTCTGCATTTGCTTTCGGAAAGTACAATTTGGTGAAGTGGAACTGATGATGAAGACCATAAAATAGTCATCGGAACTATTAAATACTAAGTGTTTCACTGATGCGATACGATTACTTTAATATGGTTCATCAGAAATTATTCTTGTTACAATGCATATGGTGGAGGGGAGCTGATGATGAAGTACCAGGAGACCTCCTCAATAATTAACGGCCCTGCACCGGGAAAAGCAGCATTTTGTAAAAGGTGATTAAATTAGGCCATTGTAACTCAAACACAGATAAGTTACAAACCAATCTACTAGGAAATTAAAAACGAGACATAAAAATAAAATATAAATATACCGAAATAAGTAGCAACGGAACTCCTTAAAAACAAACAGCGTGAATTTGAAAATTGAGTTATGGGCGTTGTACCATTGAAAATATTATATGAAGTTAAAAAATATTTACACGCTTACATACCTACCACAAAAACTATATATAGTAGAACAATATTTACACGCGTACATATCTACCACTAAAAAAATAAAAAAGCTTTTAAATAAAAAAGAAAAACCTCCTTCAAAAAATTAAATACCTCTAAAAAGCAAGAAATAAAATTTAAATTATAAGTAACGTATATCAATATTAATAAAAAACGTCTAATGAAGCCGGGTGGGGCTTTTAGAATTAAAAAAAAGAAGTTGTCCCACCCGACTTCAATAGACGTGTTTTATTAATATTGATATGCGTTACTAATAAGTTGAATTTTATTTCATGCTTTTTAGAGGTATTTAATTTTTATTAGAAACAAAAAAAACTGATGAGCTGATCACACAAAGCTGTGTTATTATGCGTTACAAGCAAGCAAGGTGTTAACAGTAACTAAAAATAATATATAGATGGTGTTTCGTAATCGGATACTTAGTTGACAAGCCGCACACAATAGCGTCAAATAGCACAGCGCTCGTCTATAGAGCCCTGACACAATGCAGCTTTCAATGCTCAAAATAGCATTTACTTATCGCAAGCGTGAACAATGTAACATAATAGGTGATAGATTTTAGCGCTTACGCACAAAACATAAAGTAAGAAGAGCCGCGCACTTCACGGTTTACGTGCGTGTAGAATGTCGTGTAGCTTTTGTTTACGTGAAATGAAATTAGAGAGATGGCCAATGGCCATAGGTCATGGTTTGGCTCGAGCGCAGCTGACGTCGGCGCCGGAGCCGGCGTCGCCGTCCCTCGACCGCGCTGAGGTCACCCACGAAATGCCGATTCTAAAAGTTCTTTAGGCAAAACTTGAATGAGTACTGCGAGAATGTCGCCACCACGCAGTCCACGCGTGGCTGGTCAGTTCCGTGGTCCTTTGCATATTTGACCACGGTGGACCAACCAATCAACATTACATTATATTGACAACGAGGGTGCCGCAAAAAAGCTCACGACTTGATAAATTCCATTTGTGTTGTGATAACATTTGAACGCGTATGTCTAAGCTATAACATCATAATAATAAAGCAACTGACGAAATGAGTAATTAATTCATCAATGCCCGAGCGGACGCATGAGGCCGGATAACAATGGAATATCTATTGTCTCATTTTCCGGGCGTTGAAGGATTAATGAATGATTTGAATCATTCACCTAAGATCATAATGAGCCTGTAAATTGGTGTAAATGAAACATGGTAGCATTTTGATATAATAATAATTAAGATGAGGACGGAGTATACGTTGAGTTAGGATTTGGGGCAAAGACAGTCTTCAATCTATATTTTCTTTTGTGTGACTATTTGACACCAACCAATTCGATCATATTGATCATAAGTGAGTTATATTATTGTGAATGAAACATACCAGCTTTTTAGTGAGCTTCGAGCGGAGTACCTTTGAATTCAGATGAGGATATCAGATGAGGAGAGTAGAGATGTCGTTGTGATTAGCCCCACGACACGACCGGGGCGGCCGCGACACGCGCGCGCGCACTTCCTCGATCAATTTTATTGGTTTGCTCAACAGAATGTGGACGGAATGTGGGGCACTCCTGGCCTCACGTTTAGCATTGCCAGATACGGCCATTGCCGAGTTATGCAAGGATCGTGAAAAGTTGGAGTAAAATTAATTACCATTAGTAAGTTGTCTTGACTAATTTGATTGAGAAAATTACCTTAGTCATGGTTTAGTGACCTAATCCTAGTAATTTTAACTTGACATTCCCATAACCATTACGTTTAATTCATAGCTTGTAGAAGCCGCGTAGTGTATGCGTAAAGTATTATATGAAATGTATGGGTAATGAACTGAGTACAATGAAACTGGCAATTAATTAATGTACAGTTGTTGTGCTCTCCTCGAGCTGGCATGATTGACGGCGGGGCGGCCATCGTCTATCGCCTATTACAACAGTCGACAACCGCTCTAGCTCTAGGTGTCTGCAGTCCCGTTACTTTCGTTCAATCCGCGATTCTAGAGCAGCCGATGCAGCTGCGGAGACTCAAAATGCGGTCGCCTTTAGAACGTTGAACTCAAATTTGTCAACAAAAAGGTGATGACTGTGAGTACATGAGGTGCCGTCGCTCTGACCACTTCGACGACGTAATTGCTAGCTTGCGTTGCGGCTAATGTTTGATATTAGCTAACGGTGCTGGTGGAGCTCTTCGGAAGGGCTGGTGAGGATGCGTCGCGGCGAGGGCGCGGGCGGGGCGTGGGGTGCGGGGCGGTCAAGGCCGCTGGCGCACGCGGCGGGCGGCGCCGGCCAGTTGGGCCCGCACTCTCCTGGCGTAAGGACGTGTCAGTGCCGCGAGTGAAGTGAAGTGTACAGTTAGTTACTCTGAGGGTCGTCGACCGCGCGAGCATGAACGCACGCCAGCCCTGGCCGCTGCCGCTCTCCATACGACTCCTGTAGCCACCACAAACAAGGTGAGCTTCCTCTCTTCCGAGAACCTTAGAACCCCGACCGTCAGGCGGCGCGGACGTAACGAATCACCGGCCCTTGAACTCGAACTTCGACAACACAATGTGGATAATAGGCCTGGGTGTGAATTCCAAGGACTGTGCCAAAAGGAAATCACCATGTTTCTTAATGGTCCTTCTGAGCAGGATAATCTAATAAAATCTTTACCGAATAGGTATGTAGTGATGAAGCAAGAAATTATAATGTTATGCTTAAACAAGTTATCTCTGAAGTGTTCTATTATATTTCCATAAAAGATCGTGAGATGCATAGCTATGAGTCAATGCATCCTGTTAGTGCTCTAAGGTCCAAAGAATGCATTAATGGATGCTCTGTTGTCGCGAGTCCAAATACAAAGTAGCTTTTCCAATCACGAGCCGTCGCTGCCGGTGCAGGCGCACTCAGACCGGTTTCAAACAAGAACTGCAAACCCCGCTCCCGCCGCAGCCCGCTCTCACCCCTGGGATCAGGACGCAAAAGAAAGGACGTTGCTATCATACATCTTACAACAAAAACATAATACGTGTCTTCAAAATTATTTGCTCAGTTTGTAGGTACCATGAAATCACTCTCCGATGTACAAATCACAAATATAAAAAACATGTACCTAAAGGATAAAAATTGTACTCAAAGCATCATCAAAACAAAGCCGATGCTGACAATATAATGCATTTACTTCGCTGCGGTTTATTCAAGGCGACACGACACGAATACACAAAACAAACAAACTCGAAATAAAACAGCAGACGAAGGCAATAAAATAAGTTGCAAGTGCTGGCAAAGTTGCTTAATAAGAAGTCGGATGTCACAAACTCGTATTTAGTATTCAACGTAAGTTTGTCAACAAGGCATTTCAGTAACAACGACTAATTATAAAAAACCGGCTCGAGGCAACTGTGCGGTCGGACCCCGAGCAAGGAACCCCTGCAGTCCTACACAAAGCAGGTTTGCATAAAGCAACGCCCAAGGCTGGTCATTCACCTCTCCTTTTTCCTACTTATATATCCCTTTACCTTATATCCCTTTACCTGCTCTAAAATGTTTTCTTACTCGTAGTGAACAATGCGTTTACTAACATTATAATTACATTCATTCACCCAAAAGTCTCTAACAACAAGCAATTGAAGTCCAAAATTTATTGCTTATTATAACACTGTAAATGTTGCCTCAAGCGTAGCACAAATGCTAACAGATGCAAAATTACAAGACCTCTCAATTGTTATCTTGACTTGACATCGTGTGCTAAATTAAGAATTAGGAACAAGTGTCCAATCTCCAGCGGAAGCTCGATAATTGGGTCGGCCTGTTGAGGAAAGTCGACGAGACGAAGTGCTTGCAATGTATAATTCAGACTTTATAATGTTATCAAAATAAACGCGCAAAATTAGATACACTCCTCCGAGATGTTTGCCGAGACGGAAAACATAATAATAACGTTCTGTGACGCACTAGGATTAGGGCTGGTTATCGTGTCAAATCTGAATTCGAATAATGAATAGAGTTTGGCTCCTATAATGGCACTGTTTTGCCCATTATAAACTTATTATAGCTTGTTTCAATCCATCATCTATGAAACCTTAAAGGGAAAATAGGACATACAATATTCGTTAGCATAAATAATTTTGCGTCGTTGGACAAGTGAATATCCTATCGAGAAACCGTCAATACTTAAGCTTGCCTGAATCAATAGTTCTGGTTTTCCTAGTGAGTTAGCGAGTACCACTTCCGGCATTGATTAATCTTCAATGGCTGCATTAGTGCGGCCGGCGTGTGCGCCGCCTCGCCGCCCGCTGTGTTTATGTAACCCGACCGCGGAGACAATCGCCCCACGAAAGATGAGGCCGTGATGACCCGACGCACATACACTTTCTATACACAAATGATCTCTCTCGCCTTTTCATTAACATTTCTAATTGTTGACACAACTTGACCCAAACAGGCATAATATCTCTATACGTGATTGGCAGCTCATTAAAGCTGAGTAAGAGTTAGACAATTAATCGCTGATGACAATGGAAAAAACTATGAATTTGTTAAAAATAGGAAATTTGTTTTGTAAGAGTAGAATTTTGAATTGTGCGGGTGTCATAGTTCAGTGCCGGGGTGTGCGTTGCACAACCACCCCGCTCTCTCTGCGCCGGCGCAGGCCGCCCGCTCTACAGACGACACGACACGATGCAACAATTATAACGTTGCGTTATGTTACCAGAGAAGGGCGATGCTCCGCTTGATATGACATTCTCATCCGACACAAAGGCTGATTTAAACGATAATAACCAACCGAACGAACACGAACAAGACGAATCAATTTGAGCGGCCGATGCATGCGAGCATTTGAATAATTTACTAGACGAAACGGTATAATCAGTTCTACTTTCAGCAACCGTATGAAATAGCTGATACATTGTCTCGGACGTAGCCAATTTAAAATGCGCATTGTTGACTAAAATGTAACAAGGCGATGGAGAGTCAGAAAAATTGTGGCCCGATTGAGCGGCCGACCACCGGCGCAGGGTCGCCGAATCATTGAAATGATTCACTCGATTGTTACGATATATCGGCTCTTACAATTGCATTCACTGATGTAATTTGAGCGTTGTTAATGTTGTTTAAACTAAAGCTTATTTATCACAGACTCGATTCGTATCGAGGGCTGTGTGTGCTCTGGTCGAGTGTGTTCGGACAATGGCGGCCAGCGTTCTCGTGAAGTGAGCCGCCCCGTAACCCCCTTTCCACGGATGACCAGCGGCGGCGCGGGCGCAGGTATCTCGTGCGCGATGAAGCAACAGCGCTCGTTTCACATGCACTTGATGCTCTCATTAAAAGCATGGCTAGCCAAAGTAATTTTAAGTTTCTCTTAGAACTAGGTGAACGAAGTACGGAAATAATTATAAAACAAGACGATCATAACAAAAAAAAATCAGATTCTTGCATGATAAAGTATTTCGGATCGGTTGATGACATATGGCTGACCCCATGGTTTTTTAAAATATCAGCAATTAAGGTACTGGTATTTTAACACTTAATATCCTATAGTTATTAATCCTAAGATTATATCTTACTTTTTTTTAACAAAATCGAAAGGGCTTTTCTGATTGTTGATTAATTAGTTTAAGAACTTCAATGTAGTTGACGATATTAATTTGTAATATTGTAATCTGTGTTGTGTAAATAAATAAATAAAATTCGGTTTTTTCCGGGTAAAAATGTTCATTTCTGCAATCAGCGCATTTACAGGGTCACCAAAATGCGGGGTTACGGCAACATATGAATGTTTGGTTACGTCAGGTAATGCTGGTCGGTAATTAGGCGCTTTGGAATGAGTATCCCACGCCCGCGCCGCCGCGCGCCGCCCCGTGCCGCCCGCCGCGCCGCGCCGCGTTGCGCCACGCGCCATTGTGACTGCAGCCTTATCTCGATCTCCGGCGCACGTTAGATGAAGGATGCCCATTGCCCATATAATTTCATTAAGTAAAATATAAGACACTATTATGATATCTCAAGACAGTTTTGTACAAGCTCAATTATAAGCGCAACGAATCTTTTTTTAATCCTATGCAATTATCAAAGCTGTTGAATTGTCTGGACAATATATAATAATGTTTTGTTAACACATTTCCCCTTCCACGTACGTATATATGTATTTATAACAACGAGTACCTAATAGTGTTGATCGATTCGAGGCAATGCAATCATCTAATGTCAATTAGATGATTGCATTGCTTTGCATCGTTCAACGATAAGTGAGACATTTTAACCATCACATTATTCACAAAGACGATCTTATTCAATCGTCAAGATGAGTTTCAATTTTGCTATCTACTTCTATAAATGACTAGGTACAAGGGAATGTAATGATACCTTCTAAAAATACTAGACTATGGGTCTTAATAATTCCACGTTAAGTTTTATTAAATATGTATATTATAACTACAATATTAAATAAAAATTCACCGCAGTGCAATTTTCAGTCTGGGTATCGCCTTAAATTATAACATGAAACATACAAAATTGATATTACGAAGTCTAGTTGAGTGGGTGGTATCACGGCGACCGGCGCAATGTAATACTCCACGCAACAGGTACCAGCGGCCCGCGCCCGCCTACAAAGTAGCGAGTGCAGCGAGTCGCCTCTTGCAGCTGCTCCCATTACACCCAACGGTACTCGCCTGCAATGGGGCCGTTATAAACCTGCATCTTCAAGAAATACAATAATCAGAGAAAAACTAAACTCATTATACATTTAATATTTTAATGACCGAGCGAACGCGAAGCGTCTCTGCTTCAGCTTGGGAAAAAATGTTTATGTCTGTTCTCTTCTACAGGTCGCATTTCTCACGTGAAATTTTGTGAGCAGGTTCGATAATTATATAGTCTTTTTTTGTCGATTCAGTGCTTTCAAAATGGTGGAGATATGTTTAAGCGAGGTCTACAGCTCACAGAGCCTCTAGTTTATTGGACAGGTTACAATCGCGTGGAGCGGCACTGCTTTAAAGCAATTCTTCGTAGCATAACGAAGCTGATTAAAGTTTTGTCTACATTCATATTTCATTTTTGTCATTTACATATAGACTAAACCTCGCTCAAGCTCATCACGATACAGAGCTCGACACGAGCAGTTGTCGAGTCAGGATTAAGCATCGATTATGCATATGTCCTCTAAAAAATTGCCTAGATATTAGTATTTTATTTTGCCTAAAAAATAATATTTTATCTTAAAAATTAAAACAATAGATTTCAGCAACAAAATCAACAAAAATAACAAGTAAATGTTAAAAAAAAAACTTTACTTGGCCTCTATTACTATATTATTTGGGGGAGAAAAGCGGTTAGCGCCGATCAGAACACGCCATTGCCTGTTTCTAATCGAGCGCCGCACAAAAGATATCAACGAGCCGCCGCCGCCGCCGCTGCGCACACGCAGCGGTGACAACTCTACCCGATCTAGTTGCAACTCGTATACACGTGTAAGCTCTACAAATTTAAAATATGCCACTAATTACAAAAAAAAATGTTTCTAACGATTTTATATTAATTAAACTCTAATTAATTTCTCAAACAAAAATGCCTCTACGAAACTGTGACAGTAACTAAAGAAAATAAACACGACTAACTGTTTCATTAGTGACATTTCAATAGTAATCTCTATTTATTTACTCACATTCATATTTATAAAAACAACCCAGGAAACATACACGATTACAGCTAACAAAAAGTATAAAAATAACTGTATTAAAAATCAGTTTCGGTGTCGCTGTCAGTCGACACTATTTGTGTATACCACAAAATAATGTGTAACAGTCATTATTTCTTGGAAATAAGTACACAGTAGGTACCTACTGATTACATTTTATGTTCCTATTAAATCATAGAAATTCTATTAACTAATGGGCTAATCAGCATGGTCGCCACAAATCGTTCATAAAACTGAGGGCCTAGCCAAGTGGCAAACGCTTGGCTTTTCGATTATTCGAATAGAATAGAAATGACATTCGGTGTATCGCCGTGATTGTCTATGGTCAGCGACATCTTACGTCAATTACATACTTATTTCTGTTCTATTCAAATTGTAGAAAGTCTATAGGGCCTGCGTGCGTTGCGTTTTTGAACGCAATTTATAGGATCTTAACGTTCGTTGTATATAATATTTGCTGCAATTTCTTCAATGCGGCAGGTATATATAGCTCGCGTGCAGTTACCGCGCACCGCGGCCAGCGGTGTACAGTTTGATGCATATTGTTAACTATTGCCGGTTAAAAAACTCATTTGCAATTATTTCTGAATATTTTATGTTTTATTCTGTATAATAAAAGAAAAAAAACTTTAAAAATATAACTAAAACCTCCTTTAAAAAAACCTGAAAACACAAACAGCTTCAAAATTAAATGCCTCTAAAAAGCAAGAAATAATATTCAAATTATTAGTTACGCATATCAATATTCTAACACATAATTCATAATTAATTCAATATCTAAACACGTCTATTGAAGCCGGATGGGGCGGGAGGACCATCTTTTCTTTTTTTCTAATTCTAAAAGCCCCACCCGACTTCATTAGACGTGTGTTTAATATTGATATGCGTAAGTATTTTTTTTATGTATGTTTTAACATAACTTCACCAGTTGTTAACCGATTTCAATTATTATTTTTTTATTTGAAAGAAAATAGTTTGTGTGTGGTCTCATAACAAAATTACAGAGATCTGGCTAGTAGATTTTTCATAATCCTGAAAAATATCAATTATTTAGCTTACCATCGCACGAGTTTTTTCGAATTTTCAGGTATAACTTCTTTATTTATTAACCGATTTTTATAGATTAACAGGAAGATATCGGGCCTGTTGCATATGTGCCTCATAAGTCCAAGACTTACTTGTCAGATAATTATGTTAGGAATGGGCGAACTACTGAAAAAAAAGAAATTAGTTTAAAAATCTCGATAGTGCGATTTAGTCTAGGAATGACTGGTTCGCAGAATGACTACGTAGTCTATTATTGACCGATTCGTGGAATGTACAATTCTATAAATGACTGATTCTAGTAATGACCGATTCTACAAATGACTGATTCTACAAAAGACCGATTCTACAATTGCCTGATTCTACAAATGACTGATTTTAGAGTTTATGAACAATAGAGAATTGATAAAGAATTAAAATGTAATGTAAAGAATAATGAATCATTTATTTCAAACATTTTTCACAAAATAGTAATACAAGAACTACTCGTTCTGTTCCATTCTAGAATTGAACCAGACAAGGTAACTGGAACATTAACGATTAAAACCAATCGGACGATCGCAGAATATACCGATAGACATTAGGAATCCATACTTTAGTTTTATAGTTAACCTCTCTATCACACGTATAAAAATTACTAAATCACTTTGATATTGTGTAAAAATGGCAGGTTAGCGTCACAGACCACCTCCATCTAGTCGTCAAGATCTTAAAATAAGAAGTTTTTGTAATATTTGTAACTTTTTTTTCACGCGCGGATAAAGACCGGAAGTAGGTATAGAGTTTATTTCTTAGCTTGTGTTTGAGCGCTTCCTGCCTAAACAATACTATCTGTTATCTGTCTGTTCTGCGTAATAATTGGCCATGCTAACTTTTTGAATATGAACGGAAATCTCAAAACCATTTCGAGAAATATGCTTTCTGTTCAATGTCTACTAATCAGATTTTAAAATAAATCTATATTTTTAATGATATTCAATAAACACCTCTAACCTTCAAAAGACCTCTCTATGACGTCACCAAGTGCAGTATGAGCAGCCGCTGCCTTTGTCTTATCACAAAAAGTAATCGTCTAACTCAAACTGTCATTTTGGCAACAGCTGTAAAATTTGTAAAAATATGGAGCGCATAAAAATAATTTTAAGAAACGACACTGAAAATAACAACACGAACGGCTCTTTTTGAATCAGCCGATTCTCCCATTATGCTAGAAGTAACTAATGTCATGATTTTAGAGTTCATGACGAATTCCAGCAACCGCAACATCGCTGAAATTATAGAAACCCTCTCATGTAAGTGAAAATTGTATGTACGATCGCTCGACATGAAGGTACATACTTACTTAAACTCTATCTACGTCACGTCCGGTAAAATTTTAGAAAAATATTAAATTAAACAAAATTAATAAAATTTGAAAATAACGAAATTAGTTTCATAAAATGGTCTATATTTTCAAAATAAATTATAAAAAAAATACATCAAAAATAAATAGCATGGCCAATTACTCAATGTTATTTCACAGATGCTCCAATCATAAAACAAACAATGTACGCCTCCACGGTGCTGAATAAATCATTTTATCAGAGTTTAAACGTGGTAATACTTTTATTTTAAATGGCAGAATAAAACACACGTAATAATGGAAAATACTTAGTGAATGGATGACTGCATAAAATGAAACGTGTTCAGAGACACGTTTGTTCTTAGGCTGCAATTCCACTAATTCAATTTCTTGGATCTGTAAGTTGGACTAATAGAATGATTTCATCCAATATACGGAACAAGAAGAAACACACGTAAAAGGAATTTAATCGATTGTTGAATCAAATATTGGACAAAGAAATTGGATAAAGTGGGATACCAGAATACCACCCCTAAAACAAACTAGGACAATACCAGCCACTGCGGGAACAGCACCAGACCACCACCTCATCGTAAACTAAACTAACTAAAGTCTAACGTCTGGCGTGACGCGACTCTTACCGGTACCAGATATAATTATACGTACTTAAATATAGGTTATGCAGATTTTAATATTATTTCGTCCATTAGCCATTTTTTAAGCCCCCCCCCCCCCTAATGCTGGGGCACAAGGGGCACAAGCCTGCCTTATGGGTGGATAAGGAGGACGAACCATTATAACCCACCACACGGTCTCAATGCGGATTGGTGGGTGTTAACGACTGCTGCAGCTGCTACATTTTTGGTCAATTATCCTATGACCGACCCTTGCGAAAGTAGCTTAACCTTAATCGCAGGATCATAGGCTCTAAACCACCTTCATTATCTGAATCGTTTGAACGATGAGAATCAAAGCTATACTTATACTGTCTGCTGCTGAAAATAACAGTAACGTGCAGTAACATTCTGAAAACAACGCTGTCATACAACTGATTACAATACAAATTATTTTGCTAAATAATAACGCTATCAGTTTATCGTTATCACAATCTGCGGACGTCACGCGCGGCGCAATGCGACCGGTCGGTATTCATAATCGAGTATGCGCCGCGCGCGATAGTCGTCGCGTCGTGTCGCCGAGCGGTCGTCGCGTGCGCAGCCGCCCGCCCTTTACGAGTTTCGGATGATCATGATGTCTATTAATCATGTGATTTATAACATTTCGTAGAGACTGGATCTGGACTTAAAAACTAATATTGTAGCTCTTGGTGACAAAGTGAGTGTTGATGATTAGCAATATGTACGCTGTAAGTTGCCTAAAATATTTACTTCTATAACGTTTCATTACTATTAAGATTTGCAATTGTATTAGGTATTTAGGGTGTCACTTAAAATAAACATAAAGTTATTAAAGTTTAAATTATAATGAGGAAGTTGACCAATTTGCTGGTAAAAATAGATCTTCTTTAAGCTGAACTTCGTAGTTTTACGATATTATATTTATATTATTGATTTCAGTAAGTTCGTTATTAGGTAACTGATTCATTAATTGAATACTATAGCGATAATACGGACACTGACGAGACGATCGATGCATGTTGCGTTTTGACAAGAAGTGCCTCTGTAAGCGCAAGCACATCAATTATCTCGACTCTGCGACATTTTGACACGGTCGAAACTTTCTAGTGTATCTTGTAAAAATATACCGCTTAATAGAAAATAGGGGCCACTTTATGATTTTCCATATAAAACAGCTAATTACTGAAAGGTACTTTTAAGAAAAATAAAAAATAAATAAATGGTAAGTTCAATCTGATTTTATTTTAATTTGATATTGTTCGAAAGCTGTAATAGTCAACTTGCAGACTTTACTATCGAATTCACTGTACAATTTCTCATATTCGCTGTGTGTAAAGGAGGACGCGAAATAAAAATGTTTTACCAAAACGTGTGGGGTATCGTTGATTAGAGCTTGTTATGTATGTAAATGACATTAGATATTTATAATGATGGGTAATGAAAAATAACTATAATAATGATTAATGTTTTTAAGTATCGATTTCCAAGTTGAAATTTTACATTTAGTACTAACAGATTTCCACGCCCAACGGAGGCAGAATATGCAGATCGTATATTATATTAAGTCATCAATGTATTCTACCATATTCTGGGAAATAAATGATTATGATTATAATTATGTAGACAGAGACTTAATTTTTTATTTTAAGAAATATTATAAAACAAAGGCATACAAGTCATTGGATTTTATTTTGTTGAGCCACAGGACCTAATAAAGTGATATCATTAGTGGTCATTGTCCTTTGTGTAAAACTCCAATTTCTTTCTATTCTAATCGACGCACTACGAAAACGAGATTTAGATTTATCTTTGAAGGTTTCTAAAAGATTTTTCGTATGTGCACGTGGTCGCGGGCAGAAGCTAGTTCGGACATAACTTTATAAAACTATAAATAAATTGCATCATTTCTTCTAAAACCAATGGACGCTATCGGTATGACCCCGCTACTAAAATGGCTCTGTATGATGAATATCTCTGGATTAGTTAGCACTTAAGGTAATCATGAAAAAAACGTTGTTTACTTTAGAACTATATTGAATTGAAGCTGTCCTTTATTGATTAACACCAGTACTCAAGAACAATACTCGAACGACCCTTGCCTCAGGAAACTAAACATAGGTTCAAATATAGCGATAGGAATGAAAAAAGAATACAATGTTACTTATTGGATTTTATTTTGTTGAGCACAATGTTCATTCTCTTTCATCGCTCACTCCCACTTTGTCCAGTGTTTTATTTGTATCATTTTACTGAAAGAGCTGTTGTCGTGTAACATGAGCTCGGAATAAACTTCTCCATAGCGACACGTGCAAAACAAAACTTAATAAACTGTACAAACGCTTTTAGCCGTTTCGGTCAGTGCATTCTGCATCTTAAGGCTATGGGGATAAGGTGGTTGTTGGCTGTAAGCGTCATGTGCATGCGGCCATGCGCAGACGCAGGCTATTTCTATTCAAGGGCCTCCCCACGGTCGCAGGGCGCTGCAGACACTCGCAGCCGCTTTACGAGCAGTGTTAAAGCAAACGGAATATCCCGCTATACTTATTATAAAATGTGAAAGTTTGTATATATTTAGATGTTTGTTACTTAATCACGCAAAAACGACTGAACGGATTTGTATGAAAGGCAGACACATCGCATAGTTTGAACCACACATGATACTGACATGACACATGATACTTTTTATCTTGTTAGTAGTTGTTGTAAAGTGGGGATGTTTTTTTTCTCTCATCAATCTCATAATTTAGGGTCGTTAGGAAAATGTTTTTAAATTATTGTGGGTTTGTGAAGACCACAAATTGTGTTAGAGTCAAGAGCCCCCTCCTCTCCCCCTATATCAGGTAAACGGTTGCTTTTGAATAAGTGAAAAAATTCAGGACGGCAGTACATATTATAAAAAACATACTGAAATTAAAAGGAAAACTATCACTGTTATAGGCTTTCCAAGTTGACGAGTAATCGATTCGCTACTTGGAAAAGTTTCCGTAGATACAAATACAAATACACAAATACAAATATCTTTATTGACTCATGAGTTTTACATGGTGGTAAATATTAAAAGTATCATCATGAACCCCGTTAGGGCACTACAATTTTCTTAAATTAAATTAAGAACTTGCTTAATTTATTATGACATAGATTTTTTTGATGAGTTAGGTATTATATTTAGTTGTCGTAAGTAGTGTAAAACAGGGAGTAAATATAAGTTTATAGCCATATGGTTTTTTTAATACTATAAATTATTGCATTATTTCTTCTAAACCAATGAACGCTTTCGGTTTGATCCCGCTACTAAAATGGCTTTGTGTGATGAATATCTCTGGATTAGTTAGTACTTAGTCATAAAAAGCGTTATTACTTTGGAACTATATTTAATTATCATAGCCAGCTTCTTTTTACTCGCCACACTATGGAAACACTCGCTTCTTAAAAGGAATTTTGCCTATTTATTTAGCGTAATGAAGTAATTTACAATCGCAACGATACAATGAAGTCTCCCCCACTGGTGAACTTACAGTTGTTATCAGCTTTCGCCCTGCAACCGATAGCACTAATGAACGCCACACCGGTGAAAAACTCTCATTAAAAAAAAAATCAGCAAAATCAATCTCATTACCAGATTCGTTATCGAAAGCCATTAAATAAGATCGATCAAAGCAGTGTGCATTAATTCAAAGTAATGATACAATAACATATGAGTATTATAACATACCACCATTCAAATTGGAGATATAATTTGTAAACAGCGCGTGTGAACTGTGAACCGCTATGGAACGTGATCTTAGAGCTCGGTTACACGAGCATTCGGACTGACATCAGACTGATACAGGGGTGCCATTTGTACTAATTATTCTTAGTATAAATAGTACAGATGGCACCCTTGTATTAGTCTGACGTCAGTCTAAATGATCGTGTAACCGAGCCTTTAAAAGAACACACTGTTCATAAGCAGAAGGCGCATCTCCAATGCGCAACACATTTGCAAAAAGAATATTAGAAAATATTCAATTAAAAAAACTGGCCAAGTGCGTGTTGGGCCACGCGCAGTAAAGAGTTCTGCAGTTACCTTATACAATTACCATATGGCTATAAACTTGAAAAATAAAAAAAGAAAAAAGATTTATTTCAGTACCAATAAACTATTACAACATGGTGATTGACTCCCTCTTTTAAGTGCATAGTGCACCTGTGCCAGATGAAGACGCCCTTCCATAAGAAGCAACTAATATTAATAATGGTACAATGTACTTAATTGCTTATATTTTAACTTATATTAACTTCCTGTTTTACACACAACTAACGACTATAAAGTATAATACCTAACTATTCAATGAAATTTGTTCTACGAAAACTTTTTCAATATAAATTAATTTTGTAAGTTGATCGACTATTACTTGTTAACTTGTAAAGCCTACCTAGTGATAGTTTTCTTTTTAACTTCATTAGATGCACTACTATCCTGAGTTTTTTCACATTTCCAAAAGCAACCGTTTACCTGGTAGGGGAGTTGGGGGGTAGACACTTGACGGTCTCAAAATTTTGGACATTGAAGCTTAATATTTCGCGAACGGATCCTTAAATCACACACCTAACAAACACTATGAAATTGATGAGAAAAAAAATCACTTTACATGTAGGGGAGGTACACTAAAAACATATATTTCGTGATTTTGTTCTACCACTTTTTCGACGTAATAAATTTCTTTCTTATTTGCAAAACAGTTGGCCAAACAAACGTCATCTGAAACTTTTCCAAATTCAAGTTGATGGCATTAGACTGAGTCGCACCAGAATTGTTCCATATGAAGGGTTCCACTCCATTGTACCATTTTGGTACGGAACCCTAAAAACTTATCCAAAAATTTTAATAATGCTTTACTGCCTTTAATATCAGGTTTAGTTCAGGAGACATTTAGAGGTTTCAAAAGAAGTAGACTGTAAAGATCGGTAAAAAAAATTAATTATGACATTCTAAAGTTGGCATTGTTAGACTGTTATTAGAACCAATCGCACCAGTATCATTCATATCGCATAACAGTTTTGTCGACCACGCATCTAAAATTATACCTACCATCTATAACTTTCTTATTTTAATAACTGTTATATCTACAAGTGACCGCGTATGGTGTGACCCCGATGTCGCGCCCGCCCAGCAGGCCGCCCCGCAGCCGCCCGGATAACCGGTCCAGCTCGGGGTGACCAACAACCTTGAAAGTGTGACATATTTCCTTTTTACTTTTTCATGGTCACCCATCAACTGCCCCGCCCACAAGTAATGTTAAAGCAATCACGAACTTTATACTTAGTTACTTTTACCTAGCTTTTATTTTTTTACATTTCGATAACTGGATTTGATATTTTCATTATGTAATTGTATTGATGTACGTATGTTTGTATTGATGGTCTATTTTAGTCAATTAGCGCGTTTTTTATCGACAATCGCTCGTAAAATCCAATTACAATTGTTAATATTGTTATTAGTGGTGAAAATACCACATATTCTAGCAGTTTAAGTATAATTATAATGGAATGGTTATTTTGCTACAACTGAAGTTCTACACAGTGTGCAGTTCATTTCTGTCGTGTCATCTTTGCATGTTTCCTCCTATTTGCTTTTACAGATTCCGACAGATGATTACAACATTTACGTGAAAACTAAACACTTATCTAACTGCTTTTCTAGCAAAACAAACACATGAGGACTTTGGAATCTATGCATTTATTTTACTACTTTTCTGACAAACAAACACATGAGAGCTCTCTTGCTTTTTTTTTGACAGCAACAACAATAATAACATGGCGATCGCCGGAATAGTACCAACTTCGCGGGGCGGGCGCTAGTGTGATATTTTTAATGTCATTTTAAATACTTTTTAGCTAATTATTGGTCAAGTTGCAATAATAGCACTACAAAAATTAAGTTGCTCATTTATACAAATGTATAGACGTAAAAAAAATAGCTCACACTTGATTTAAACATATTAATATTGATAAATTTTTGATAATAATTACACAATATTGAAACAGATGGCGTTAAGTGTTTAAAGTTCAAATAAGAAACAAGACTTATTTTGAGTTTAAGATTTAAAACAAGGTACTTTAATACTGTAGACATACTTAAATAAACGTATTATCGACAGTATAATTACGTTCTCTTACATACGTGACAAGTTTTATAAGCGCAAAACGCAATAACAAGCGCAGTAGCAAATATTATTGCTGTTGAACACGCCTGGAACTGTCGCTACCGAAATATTCGAAGGTTGATTTCCAGTGAGTCAGCGGCGGCGCGGCGCGCCCTCGCCACCGATCAACCAATTCAGCCACTTCCCGATTCGCTGTAGCAATGAATGATTACACATTACTCTCAACCGCCACGACCAAAACGACTTCATTAACTTTAATATGAACATTAGTTCGAAACCACTTACAGTCAATGCAATAAAAACAGTAAGCCTTCCGTTACGTAAACGTAAGGTCACTCTATGCCTTCAGATTAGACAGATCGACTCACGCGCACTTTACACGTCTCTCATAAACATGCTGTCTGTATAACGCCCCATCTGTCGGCACAGATTCGCAACAGTTGCTCGACACGTCGATTGATCCATTTGGTCCTTCGAGCGATTTATATCAGTCAAAAGTCTTAATCGTGTTTTGATGATGAGCGCTGCGCACTTACCGCATTAGGAGCTAAGTAATTACTAAATAACAATAATCCAGTCGGCCAATGCGGACGCAGCACTTGAGTATTAGATAACGACGAGGGCACACCACACATAGGCGTTCAATTGAAGTTAGCCTGGCAACTATTCAATTTGCTGATAACGGGCTTATTGCAAGAACTTATTAAGTGACCAAAACATATAATGATCAAATAAATTAATGAACTTTTTCAATCTTGAACATGCCATAAACACAATAGGTACGAAAAAAACGAAACGCAGTTTAACAGTATTATATTTTTATTATAAAAATAAACAAGAGTTAAATTCTTAACACAAAACGTATTTTTTAAGCTAAAAAACAAAGTTAACTTCTTGCCACAAACATTTTAAAGTAATTTTCAATTAATGATTTCTTAAATTAGATTTATTTATAATAATATAATAAAAATACAATATATTTTTTTATAAATTAAATAAAGTTTCTGAAAAAAAAACCACATTTTAAGTGATGTCAAATATCAAAGGAACATTCCACAATCATGGTATGAGAAAACAAATTAAAACACTATAGTGATATATTTATTATTCAAATCAACAAAAATACTACAAAACGTATTTATTTTATTCTAAGACTTTCTAATAAGTATTATAAATGCACCTACTTATTATATGAATATTTCTCATAGTAATTTTCAATTAAAAATTTCTTAGATTATATATAAAAATTGAGTAAGAAATAGTTTCTGAATGAATATAATTTTAATTTATGGAAAACTGAAAATAATGTTTTAAACTAAATGTTAAACAGTTTAGCCAACCGCTTCTTAGTAATTATATTATTTTGCACATTTACCAGAAAGGAACACTAACACACAAAAATCACTATTGCTGGTTAAAGAATTTCGAAAAACCCAAAAGTATTAGAACGGTAGTTTATGACTAAAAGATAATGAGTTTTGCATTACAAAAATCTCTTCCAGTTGTATTCGTAGTTAATGGGTTCTTGCAATAAGCCGATGATAATGTTTGAGGTGAAAGATATATCTGTATTAGTCCTTCATTAACATACAGGTGTAAAGCATGCAAGTATTAACTGCACAAACAGTTATCGTCTGTGAATCTTCGTTCTAAACATTCGCTTTAGCATTCAGCACTCTGTAGAGTAAATATTCTATTTCGAAAAGAATTTGCACCTGCATTTCTTCAGCATAAATTAACGCTAGTCTATAACTTTCAACAATAGTTTCCCGAGCTAAAAAATATGCCATAAAAGACCCCCTTTTACATTCTCTAAGAGTTGCAAAATTTGTAAATAGTCTAGCATTGTCCGCCCACGGACCAATAACTATTAAAGCATATATCGTATCGGTGCATGTGGGCTGCTGCGGCTCGTCGCCGTGGACCGGTCGCGGGGAAATGCGGGCGGCGGCGGCGCGCGGCGGTGATTTCTAACTTTCGAGAAACGTCAACAAACATCGCACGGGAAATGTGACTAGTGCTCGTGCTGAACTGCCTGCTCTACACAGAGGATACCAGTAGGAATTACAAAGGCGAATCCACAGCTGTACATATTACTGCGTATCAAGTCTTCGTGGCGTTGCACCGACGCTTCATTTTGCTGGTGTGCTTGATGAACGCACCGGTGCTACGCTTATGGTGATACGATACGCTGCAATGCTACCAACACAACACACTGTTAATTAAAATGTCTACAGGCAAGCGGCCAATAGATGCTAACTATGCTTTCTTTTCTGCTCATTGTCAACAGCACCCAACGGTACCCAAAGTTAATATTTGGCGTAGAATTATAGTTGTAATATTATTAAACCGAGTTTTTAATCAGTGCCATACAATAATAAAATGTTATCAGCTCTGTATCTAGATCTGAAATTAAATTATGAACTTTAAAAGTGAAAGTAATTTCAAATACGTATTTATATCCTTATCGCTAATCTGATAATCTGTATCAGATATTATCAGATAATTATCGACAAGACAACGTACCTACTTATTTATAATGTGTGCGTTGCTTAACTGGATAAGATAAACAATGTCTAATCAATCAGTGAGGGCTTTGATAACATTCTAATTTAATATTTCGGCACTAATTTAGGGCCATTTAGGACTAATTTCTGTAATTTTAGTTTTATAACAGCATCGGCTGTTATAAATAAATAACCAGAAATTAGTTAGGAATTGGTTAAAAATCCAAACGGTCAAAAGTTAAATAAAATCTTCCATAATAGTTATACGCAGTCTTATTATGAAATTTTAACGTAAGGTTTAAATGAATATAAATTTTTCCTTATGATAATTCAGTTTTTTTAAAGTCGGTTAACAAACTTTTTAGCATCAAGTGAAGAAAATTACTGTTAAATGGGTTTGACACATGACAATGGGTCGGAATCAGCCCCCTGCTCGACAGGGTCGAGTTCACATCAGGGCCCTTATTTACAAACGTCCGAAATTTTCCGTATCTATGCTTTCCATATAATTTACGGTTTCCGTAACTTTTGACAGTCGATCGAAACGAAGATTATAATTTGTGGATTCAGTTCCGACAGCTATTGGTGTCGACAGAGTTAGTATCCGTCGGAAAGATTTCGAATACGGAAACCATAGAGTAAATCATAGCATCGGATACGGAAAGTTTTTGACCTTTGGAAAAGGGCCCTTGAACGAGTTAACGTCAAAAATCTGTAATTTTGGTACTTTGAAAACGGTTGTCATGGTTTCCATTGTACTGTTTCGTTTTATTTGTTCGATTCGAACTCGAACTCGATCTCGTCGGTTGAATCCCCCTATAACTATATAGCGGTTTAGGTAATTGTACCACCTTATTTCCACTAGTCGTGTTTCACACGTCCAGCTGTAATACATAATGTGATAAATTGTGTCAAAATTGTGTCATTATATCAATTCACTTTTTTGCAGTAAAAAATAACAGATTGCAGGTAATGAAAATAACAAAATTGACATTTCCTGTGGTCGGATAATCGCTGCATAACGTAACGGCGGCGGGCCGTATATCTGATCGGCAACACAGAATAAAATAGTCGCCGAATGTGCCCTTTGTTTACACACAACCGCCCAGTTCCGGGAATACACGAATTAGCCAATTGAATATCATTTGCTACAGTAACTGGCATTTGCTCAATTACGTTATTTTCGTATACAAGGTCAAATCGAAATCATTAGAGAGCATCGACAAGGGTCGGTCTCCAAAATAACTGAACATTTTTTAAAGTAACGTTGACTAAAACATTTATCTGGCAACAACAGCGCACTAAATTTCACATCATCTTCTTCCCCATATCCCAATTTATTTGGGAGACAGTGTAACAATTTTTTCCATTCCATACATAATAAAATCAAATTCTAGTCATCTCACAACCTCTAGCCATTTATTATTGTTTATACAATCCATCTATACTTAATTATCTCTTCTACATTTAGTAACGTCAATACTTTCATTAGGTACCAAACGACAGTTTTGCATACTTCCGCAATGATCACGTAGATGGCGGCGGCGGCGCGGCGGCGCGGCGACGTGAGCGAGCGCAGTGGGCGTGTGATGACGTGGCATCGGTCACTAATCGAGGGGATACCATACCAGTCTATCGGGGTTTCCTTATCTAAGGAATGCTTAATGTACATACATGATATTATGGCAAAAACAGGTCTGTTTATGGCCATAACTGTAGGGGCTCCTCTATCTGTTCCACATATACTGGTCGTGTCGTGTCCTAAGCTCTTAACTAGCATGATATAGAGTTTTATCGACACTGAACTGTGAAAATCCATCGTCTTTTGACAGTAAAACGTGATAAATTGCTATATCGTATCGCGTTACAATGGTCACACTAGGGGGCAGTGCTGCTTAGTACTCTTTGAACTGCCTAGGTATAGTTCGCGTCACGAAAAGAGACCGCTGAATGAACAACAAGCGAATTTATGAGCAGGGGTCTTTTACCTAACGCGGCCACAATTTCCCGAAGTTTGGAAAAACTTTAGTGGGTCCAGAATAGAGCACTAATTTCTACTAATAAGTATCGTTACTTATTTTATTTCTGTTAAAGCTGATATAATTATTTATAGCGCAAGAGCGCCCGTTCTTCTTGTAAGTTAAAACAGTCTGGAACACCCGTTCCAGACTAAGGAAAATATAGACGATTTAAAAGTGCTTAATTATTAATTTTATTTGATAGAATAAATTTTGACAATTGGCTCTTGTCTTGACTCTTAATAAAATAAAACTTTTGGACTCCTTATTTGGGGGTACGGCCAAGACGACCTTAGGGCTTGTAGAGTTATGGCGTGTATATAGTTAGGAGTTAAAAGCTTGGCTCTACATGACATCTACTTTTTGACAGTGCGAGCCATTTCGTTTCGTCTTGGCAACATTTTACATGAAAATGTTTTTGGTAGGTTTATTTATTTTCTAAAGATAACCCTGCACATGTAATAAAGTAACAAGCTTTACCACATATCATAAATAAAAATAGATTAAGATCAATACCAGTCTAAATTCAGATTGCTCATGATCTAACTGGTTGGTGTCCTGCGGTGCGCGTGCGCGTGCGCGTTATGCAACAAACATCAATCTTTCAGCCGGGGCATTCACTCTCGGCCTTTGTTCAATGCTGGCCTCTCATGAGACCTAGACTAGACACTAGACACAGATAGAGACCGCTGTTCAGTCTCCAACTCGGTTAGGTAACACACGTATCACACTGTTTACTGCTAAGTGCTAAACACAACAACTTGCCTGCCGAATATGTGTTATGAGAGAATGAAAAACATAATTTGGAATTCGAATGTCATCATGATGTTGTATTTAGATGCACTTTTTTGTTACTTACATAATAACGTATCCAGTAGTCCTCGACTGGTGCTTTAAATTAACTAAATACCGTTTACATAAAGCTATGTAAACGGTATTTATTAAATTTTAAACCTCAAAGAAATATTTGTCTAAATAGGTTCAAAGACACTCATACAAACATAATATTAATGTTAATTTTCAATGAGATACAAAATACTAACATGGTGATGGTGCGTCGGCAGCGTCGCCACTCGGCACAAAACCATCATAATTATGGCTATCCTATCGGAAATTTGGCATCGACTGCGAGGCGAGGTTTAAACAAAATCAACACTTTTTGATGTAATTCCAAAGGTCGCTAAAGATCCTACGGATCTGAAATTAAGATTTATTTATACTTTATATCTTTGTCCAGACACGTATTGAAACAGAAACACGATTCAATGATTTGGCTCGATAGAAAAAAGCAGCCCTTGACGAGTTTCTTGCCGGTTCTTCTCGTTACAAGGTCTCCCGCTTAGGGTTTGCGAACCGATGGCGTAGCTTCTTTGAAATTCACAAGTGCTTGTAACAGCCTAGACTGAATAAATGAGTTTTGAATTTTGAATTTTGAACTTTTGATACATTTTAATTTAGAAAATAGGTACCTCTTTTTTAAATTATTTAGAAACAACATTCGGTCTTCAAGTAGAGATTGCTTTAAGTAATACCTATGTTCATAAATATTCACAATCGTGTACAAGCATTTCTCTAGTTATTTACAACGAATAGAATTCGTGTTTTTTTTTGCCTAATCTGCTCGCTCTCTCTCGCTCCCGCGCGCGTCGTTTTCTCATTGCTATCTCGCTTCAGTCGTATGGCGACTTAAAGATGCAAATAATTTTTTTTTACGATCAATTGGCAGTGCTTCACTGATAATCTAACTTTTTAATTTCTTTTAGATTAGTGAACGGTATTTATGACAATTTAAATAGCAAATAAATACCTACTTCTTATTTTTAATGGCCACTCTAAACCAATTTTTATGCTCTATTACGAAATTGGATCAGGAAAAGTGAGTCATCCTCCTCATGGACTTAGCTGTGGAAAACCAACGATTAGTGTTGATAATGGCAATTAAATATTTATAATGTTCTACTTTAAAACAAAACATTATCTTGCACAAACGGTCTACTGATAAAACAACTACTTTTTATACTTTTATCAAAATAATCGTCAGCTATCCCATTTTATTCCTCTTTTGTAGATTAACCAAACTACTTTTATGAAAACTAATGATGTATTGGAAAAAAACAACTCACCCGCAAGGGGGCCGCCAAAAACACTGTCGTGAGTACCGGAAGCCCATTAGTGGGCCGAGGAATTCCCGCTCATTTTAAAGTAACTTTAATAACTTTAATTATCCTTGTCAAATTATACAGAGTATAGTAAGGGCTACATAGAGTATAATAAATGTCTGAAACCAGAGATTATTAAAAAAAAAATCTGCAACTTTTTTATGAGCCGTGTTTAATGTATTTTGAACTTTTATAAGCTTGTGTAATGTATTAGGGTGTGTTCTTTTCATTGATTATCGTCAAGTATTTTATCTATTTGTAAATAAAACAAAAACAAGTACAATTTCAGGCTCATATTTATAATACAGACATTTTTTTATACAAAAACCGGAAAAATGTGAAAAGAATGGCTTATTTGATAGATAGAATTGCAAACAATGATACATAATAACTTATTTTATAGAATTTCTAAAAACATATGGTTTGTGTATAGTCTCTATACAAGTTTCTTGAGAAATCGCAGTTTAATGACGCGCGGCATTATATCCTTATATCTCTTAGAATACTGATTAGATCAGATGGGTGTATAGCGGTCTGAATCTTCTCCATTCCACTCCACTCCACTCCCTGGATAGACATCATCAGATCACAGCTAGGTCAATTTTTGACGGAGATCCAAGGCTTCAAAGTTACCTCGTATGAATGAAAATCGAATGGTGTCTTTAATTATGTGACCGCCACTATATATAATAAATGCGGTAATTAAGTTGGTTCAAATAGTAATGAACTAGATCGGAAAGTACGTGGCGGCAGCGCATCACATGCACTGATGCATGCGGTCCACTTATTAGTAGTGCGGCAGCGGTGGTGGTGGTGGTGGTGGAGCACCTGGCAGCGGCACGGGCGCACGGGGCGCCGGCACCGCAGCGGTGCGTGCAGTCGGCGCGATGCACCGGACGGCCGCACTTTACGTAACGAGTAGCGTTTTGTCACTATACCAAGTTAGAAAGCCACCGCTCTCCGCCTCTCGCGGCGGGGATGATCGTCAGCCTCTTCATATCCTGCTCTAAGCCTGCAGACCAATTTTACTAACACTATTCCCATCAGATACCTACTTTTAATGTCCACGCTGCTGCTGCACAAATATGTCATATGGATGGTTAAAATGAATGGACCATGAGAACCCACCATGCATGATCAATGCCGAAAGCCGATAAGTAGTGTTTTTAGACTGCAAATGGAGCCGGAACCAACGTCTCAACAAGTCTTCCAAAGCACGGAGGAGCTCGAGATAATAATTTTTTGATCACCCATCTAACGTAAAAAACTTCAAGAGCTGTTTCATCCTACCTATCATATCATATTTCACTCAGAGTTGATACTTCAAATCGGAGAATGACTCCAGCATAGAAAGTGCGCTCACTCCTATCACAATCATTTATACTTAGATAACCTTCATCCACTACGCCAGCTCGTACCTAGGCATCTGGAGTGGATTACCATTGCTCTTATTCATGTTAACACTTACCTACTCAGCAAATAAAAGTTTGAAGATTGATATCAATTCCTCATTAAAGACCTTGACATGACATGATAGACAAGCAGTAGGTACATAATAATATAATTAGGACGAGTAAGCGAAGCACATATTTTAGTACTCTCTTCTCTACTCTTAACAGTCTTCTAAGATTTTGTCTTCTTACGGCCATTAAAATTGGTTGAACGAACTTATACTGAATGTGTCATTATTGTATTTACCTATGTCACTTTTACTAAGATATGCCAAACATAACTACTTAATCATGTTTAGAAGTTCCGTTGTTGAGAACCACCGAACGTCGCGACGGCTTACTTTATCTCTTATCGGACAATGTGCTGTCGCATAAAAATGTTTGCCCGTCGAGATAGCTACCTCGTATCTCATGACGCTATCTTGGTGTTATAGAAATGCAATTATGTAAACGCGGAAGTTTTCAGTTATAACTTAAAAATACATTTACTTGTTCCAGTTTAGTTAAAAGTACCTATACTATTGTATTTTAATGGACTTGCAGTGCTCTTCTAAAAGTACGCCAATATTCTTGATCATGTTTCTTGATCGTGTGAAACATAAAGTTCTTGAAATCGAATACCTACAGACTCTTTATCAGAGAGTTGTTGTACGCCAGGTCCCTTGGGAACCAGTTCCCCTAGCTCTTACCTCCCCTCACGAACGCGAGCAGGTGAGTGAGCACTCGGGCCGGAAGCCATCACTCACGAACTGCATCACATGTCCCCGAGGTCCACAGAAACATGGGGGGTGGGAAAAATCTGGGATTATCGCATTTGCTCAAATGACACATTCTTTGCTTTTTACAGTAATAAAACATACATCTAAGTACGTACGCATACATGATTTAGCATTCACACGATTTTTATGGGTCTGTCGAGTTTTACCACAAAATTGCCGCTAGGTACTTTGTGGTTTTACTTTGTTTTTATCCCAACAAACAAAGTTCAATAGCACACGCACACCGCTAAGCAATCAATCAAGCTGAGATACTGCACCCGAGCGGTCCCGTTGTGGCCGCGGGCGCAGGCGCTGGGCGGGGCGGCGGGGCGGCGGGGCGACCCGCGCGCGGGCGCGGGGGACGAGGCCTTGACCAACGCCGCACGAGACGCGTTCCGCGACCAGGCACGAGCGCCAACACCTCCGCGACAATGATGTCGTCGACGTAAATATCGCTTCCAAACTAAGCATAATTTTAAATCTTTGTGTTTGTCCGCTTTGCAATGGAGAGAATCGGAATTTCTTGTATTGGATACACATTATCATAATTCCAGTAATAAGCAATCATTACATACGTTGCAGAAACTAAATATGTAAGAACTATAGGGGGGTAATTTTATTTGGCTACGTCATCGTGATGATGATTAGGGAAGATTTTTCAAACACTGGATAGCCAAATCAAATAAAATTGTATAAACAACATTACTTAACTTGTTTAAAAACCAGAACTGGTTGGCTACAAAATGAAGCTAATTATTAATACAAAAACAAAATACCTACATGGCGTTGGAATATAATTACAGAATTTTTTACGTGAATGAGCACCGCCAGTACTGTAATTACCCAGTCAATTGCAAGTGCTGGAGTTTGGATCGAGCCGGCACTGTCGTCCGCACGGACCGAACGATCGGCAATATTTATAATAAGTCAAATAACAGGCTTGTGTCGCGAAAATTTCAAATTACAATTAGCTATTTGCAGAATCAAAATAACCCTACCAATTTTATATAAATATGATAGTACAGATTTCAGCCAATTTAAATCGCAATGAATGTTTGATGTGCATTAGAGTAAATCGAGCAGTCATAAATCATTCATTCGCAATATGCTGCTGTGTGTCAAGCCATTTATTTAATAATCAAGCAATGAAGTTCAATTCCGACCCGTGAAATCTAAAATGAGTGCAAATAAGAGAAAATTAAAGCATTGTATGTAAGACAGTCGAATACCTACTTATTACTTGTTAGAGGCACTATTAACCGACGCGACGCTATGGTTGAGGTTAAAGCAATTTAAGCCTTTATCCATGCTTCGCATTCACGTCTTACTAGACAATATAAAAATTCTTAACAAACGAAATGGGACGTAAATCGAATAGAGAGAAACAACAAAGGAGATCTTTATGAAAGATACTGTACCTAGGTACGTAGTCAAAAATAAAATATCGGTACTAAGATACTTTTGATACCTATGTAGGTACCTATAGCAAAAGTATGAAATATGTAACAAGTAACAGGTACTATACAATATCAACCATGCTTGCCGAAAATGGAACGTCATCGGTCTTTTGTAAAAACCCAATTTATTTATATGCTTCATTCTCTTCGTTTTAAAAAATCGTATCAAAAGTATAGTTTAAACATTTATTATAAACACGTCGCAACACAAGTAACTTTTGCGATTGAGATTGAGATAAAGATCTTAGTATAGCTAGTTAACGTTACGAAATAAACAATTATTATAATAAGCCGGCTTCAAAAAAGAGGAGGAAGTTCTCTGTTAGTCTGTTTTTTTGTATACTCGTATGTCTGCCGATTACTCAAAGATGGCTGGACTGATTAAAATGATTCAAACGTTATTACATCAGGTTAACTCCTAAGTTGGTTCCATTTTTTAAAATTTGGAAAAGTACCTATATTTTCCGGGTTTTATATACTGAAACTTTTATTGTGGTTTCTCTTTCTTATTTTTTTAATTCTTAAGCTGGCCCCAGACCTACCGGTTTCATTTCTTTGCTTTGCTGTTCTAGTTGAACAGGGGCTACCGGCTAACGCATCGAACTTCGGAAAGTCTGCCGGATTTCTAATTAAAACAGTTAAATCGAGCCCCAATCGGGCCAAAATGGCCAACCATAATTTTATGATGTCACACGAACATCGATATCTTCTAAATAACTACAATACGAAACTTCTTACTTCGATTTATTTGTTTTAAGTTGAAGCCCTGCAGACTTTCCGAAGTTCGATGCGTTAGCCGGTACGGGCTCCCTGTTCTACTAAAACAGCAAAGCAAAGAAATGAAATCGGTAGGTCTGGGGCCAGCCTTAAAGCCCCACCAAGAACCTTATTCTTGAGCCCCACCCGACTTCATAAGACGTTTTATTATTATTTCTTTCTTTTTAGAGCTGTTTATTTTTAACGATATTTTGTTAGTTTTTTTAAGTTTTTGAAGGTGGTTTTTATTTAGGTACTATGGTTGATAGGATGTCACAAAGATGTTGATTAAACTAGAATACAAAACCGTCTAACTTGATCTTGTATCAGCTATCTACAGACTAGTTTAATTTCATCAGTTGGACAAACAATAATCTGAAATGTAGAAAAGCGAGTTGTGGGTTGTGGGTGAGCGCTTGGCGCTAGCGGGCAGTGAATCGGAACCGCAACCGACAACTTGGTGCGGGCCGGGCGCCGGCGCCGGGCGGGGAGAGGCGCGCCGCGCGCCGTTACTCGCGGTGCGCAGACGCAGCCATTCAAATTCAATAGATACACATTATATACATCGGATTGCAACACTGTATCCTACCTAAAGTTGCCCACATGATTGCACGAGCTGGGCTGTTTCATTTGAACGTACTTGACGAGATAAAGATGCCTCTGTAACATAACTAAAATCTTGTAGGTGGAGATTGGAGTTCAGCGTAATCAAACTGTATGATATCTCACACTAATTAAAAAGGAAAATGCTTATTAAGAAGATGAGGGACCTTATTCACAAACGTTCGAAACTTTCCGTATCCGATGCTATGTTTTCCATATATTTACTCTATGGCTTCCGTAACTTTGGACAGTTCGATTCGAAACGAAGGCTATAATTTTGCGAATTTCATCTGAAAGCTAATTAGAGTTTTATTCGTCGAAGAGAAAATTGACATTTCCAATACGAAAACCATCCATAGAGTAAATAATTATATGGAAAGCATAGCATCGGAAAGTTTCAGACGTTTGTGAATAAGGGCCAAGAAGTTTTAATCGACTGGCGCTTTTTTATCGGCAATAAATCGCATGTAAAATATGTGTAAAGAATCTTATCGTCACCTCATTTAAATTAGATCGCCCCATGTAAATGACCTTTTACCAAGTATTTTTTTTTATTTTGCTATCTAACATTGAACATATGAGAACAGATATAGTTGCCACAACATACAACCTCTTCTTATCTAAATAACTCCAACTGCAGCTCTCTTGACACATACCTATACCTATACCTATATAACTACTCTTTGCTCGACTTGACAGAATGTGTCAATCATCACTCTTTGATACTTCTCTTTTGACTTCTGATATATCATGAATTTATAAATAATTTACTATTTACATTTTAATTTTAATATTAGTGTAAGATGAGATGTTATATTAAATTTGCAATTCTTCAGTTTGAGTGTTTATGGGTTAAAAAATTAGATACTGACAAGAAAATAAATTTATAGGTTTATATATACATATAAACCTATATATTTATACCTATAAATTATGAGGTACAAGACTGCGAGTAAATTTTATGTATTCGAAGTAAGATGTCGAGGAAAGAGTGGGTCTGGGGATCGGAGCAGTCAAGACGAGGAGTGCGCGAGGAGTATGCGCGGGGCGGGGCTGGCGAAATAACTAGAGGTCCACATTTAGAGTGCCCCCTTGGAGGCCCATATTTGTCTCGTACGTGTCCTTGAACTGTTTTTCTGTAGTTTGAAAAAAAAAACAGTACATCTTAGAATTTATTACGTAACAAAACTTTTTTGACACTCGAAATATATCTTATTCTTGTATTGTTTCCAGGCCATGCGCGGGTGGGTGGTGCGGTGGTGGAGCGGAGGGACGCGCGCGCGGCTGCGCTGGCTGTGCGCGCTGGTGTGCTGGGGCGCGCTAGCAGCGCTGGCGTTGCCTCGCCTGCAGCAGGCGCCGGCCGCGCCGCACGCGCCGCCCGCGCCGCCCGCGCGCCTGTTGCTGCAGTCCGAGCCCGCCGCTTCCACGCCCGCCACGCCCCCGCCCCGGCCCGCCACCGACACACGCGTGCTCTCCGAAGACGAGCTCGTCGCCGACGCCGAGCGCCGCCTCTCCTCCCTTCCGCTCGCCTACTGGCGCAAACACAAGGATGACAAAAACAAGTTCTTCAAAAAGAAAGATTGTGCCCCGTTCCCTTCGATCTACGACCTCGAGTTCCATAACACTTACTGGCAAACTTTCCACTCATCTGCGGGCATGTTTCACTTCTACGGCGCGTACATGGACGCGCGCAACACGTCCCGCATCGGGCCCGCGGTGCGCGTGCTCGCCGTGCATGACCGCATCAAGCCGTCGCTGGTGACACACTGCCAGCTGTGGTTCGAGGAGCGCGACGCACCCGTGGTGGTGCGCAACCTCGAGTACAAGTATGTGTGGAACAGCAAGTGGGGCAACTACCGCGACCACGTGCTGCAGCCGTACCTGCTGGCGTGCGTGCTACCGCAGGAGGTTCGCCACCTGGTACCCGCCTCCGTCTCCATCGTGGAGAACCCCTGCGACCGCGCCACCAACAACCTGCGCGTACACAACCAACGCCCACCCGCCGATGAGCGCAAGGAGTTCGCCGTCTGCGTTAAGGGCCTGGACTTCCTCCACGAGGATCTCTCCGTGCGTCTCGTCGAGTGGATCGAGCTAGTGCGGTTACTCGGCGCTGACAAGATATTCTTCTACGAGTTGCAAGTGCATCCGAACATTACGAAGGTGCTCGACTATTATACCGCGCAGGGCGCGGTGACCGTGACGCCGGTAACTCTGCCCGGCGGCCAGCCTAACCTGCCAGGGCTGCAGCACATGTATCTGAAAAAGAAGACGACGCACAAGCGGCAGATGGAGCTGATCCCGTACAACGACTGCCTCTACCGGCATATGTATGAGTACAGGTGGCTGGCGCTCCTCGACATCGACGAGGTGATCGTGCCCCTGGAAGATAACGACTGGAGTTCGCTGATGAAGCGCGTGCTGCCGCTGGCGGCGCCTGCGTCGGGCAAGCCGCCTCGTTCGTCGTACCACGCGTCCAACCTTTACTACCTGGACTCGCTGCGGCACCAGCATGGCTGGGAGGAGAACGTGCCGCAACACATGCACATGCTTCAGCACGTGTACCGCACGCGCAACTTTACCAAACCAGGCCAGTATGTGAAGGCGTTTCACGAGACGGAGCGCGTGCTGGCGCTACACAACCACTTCCCGCTGGCGTGCCTGGGTGGTGCGTGCTCGTCGTATGCGCTGGAAACAAAGCACGCACGGCTTCAGCACTACCGCGCCGACTGCGTGACGGCGCTCAGCAAGAGCTGCGCGGAGCTGAGCGCGCAGCCGGTGCGCGACACGGCGCTGTGGCGCTGGCGCGACCCGCTCGTGGCGCGCGCTGACACTGCGCTGCGCGCACTCGGTTTCCTGCCGCCACACCGGTGACGCGCACACACACACGATTCCTACGCTTAGTCCTTAATGTATTAAATGCTAGTATTATACGTATTTTTATAGTTCTGTCTTGTATTTAATTTTCTTTCTTATTAAGTCACACAAGAAATCTGGTAAAGTAGTCTGCTGTAAAGCGATCAAAACTCCACGACCGACCCGTGGTCACACTAAGTTTCCTGCCACACGGGTGGTGACCGGTGGCTGTGACCACGGGTAATTTTTTTACCGCCATCGTCAGTCACACCACACTACAGATCTATCTTACAAAGTTTTTCTGGGACTCGCTGGTTGGTTATGACAACTTGTTAGTGACCACGGGTCGGTCATGCGAAATTTAAGTACAAACTTGCAAAAAATTTTGTGCAACTTCCCAGGGCCTCCAGGCGTTATTTATGTACGTGAATTACATACACTAGACGTACATACTTTTCAATCCCAATTTTTTGTTAATCAGAAATTAAGTTGAGTATACTAAAGGCGGCCCTAGGATCTTTCTCTAAATTCAATAGAAAACCTCTTATAGTCAACTTGCGGACTTTACTGTATAATTTCTCCTATTCGCCGTGTGTCAGTAAGAATTGAAAAAATTTTAAACGCGTCTTTTTGTATGAAACTCCAATTTCAATTCTAACTGACACACGGAGTTATACAGTAAAGTCCGCAAGTTGACTGTTGCAGCTTTCGAACGATATCAAATTCAAATAAAATCTGATTGAATTATATTAAAAAAAAACTTGTCAAAGTTAGCTCGTTTGTATGGAAAACCATAGTTAGTAGCCCCTATTTTCTGTTGAGTAGTATGCAATAAGTTTGTTGCATTCGTTTAAATATATTATTTGTCAGATAACGAGGGTTCGATTCCCGCACTTTAGCGATACTCTTGATGTGTCTTATCTTCAGAAGAATAACTGTTTTATCACAGCATCTAATACTTGACAGATCATTTCATAGAAATTCTGTTTCCCTTTTTAAACATGAATGAAATGAAGCACAGATTAGTAACATAATACTAGAGACGTGTTTAAACCTGAATGAAATTAAGCACAGATAAGTAACATATTAGAGATACTGGATCACAGGTTCCCCTAAGCACAGGATTTTTATTTTTATTTTTTATAGGTAGGAATAATAAACAACCAGAATAAAAACTTGGAACAAACGAAAAGCGCGAGTAGTTTTTTGAAACATGTTGGAAGTTGAAAAGCTCTATGAAGGTTTTTCTTTTGTCTTCACAGAATATTTTTGTGAACCCTGTATCTATGCCCCAAGTGTACTCGTGATCCACTTCGTCGTCACATAATCATAAAAAAACGGGCGTCATTATTCGTCCAAGCGCGTGTCCTAGAAGTGACACCATAGAATAAGAAATGCTCTATCACCTTCCAGCCCACTGAGTAGTGGTATACCTATGGCTCAGCGACAAAATAGAAATATTCATGGTAGAAATTCTATGTAGTCCTAAGTACTTCATAATATGATATATGGGATGTTTGTTACTGAATAAAGTAAAAACGGCTGATCAGATTTAGATGAAGTTTATGGCCTGGAATAAAATATACCTAGGACACTTTTTATTCCGGTCAAAGGTTCTCTAGGGACTTTTCGAATGTTCACGCGGACGAAGCCGCGGGTGGAAGCTACTTTGGGCAGAGGCAATTGGAACTGCATTTAAATCATTAATGCTTTGCGGAGGCCAAGACCGGCTAATGATGGGACTGTTATGAAACATATGCAATATGCGGGAGCAAGTATTGAGTTCAGTTTCTTTTCCATCAGACTTGTCAATAAGTTTTTGAGTGTCAAGGAAAAGATACTGAAAAACAAACACAAGTCACACAGACTCGGACATCATATAATTTTGAACTAATTAACCTGAGGTTTTTGGAACTGATGGCTTTTCATACTGACAATGCATCATTTGATTTATTTTTTCTGAAACAAAAACAATATTTTTACACTACCTGCTCGTCAATGGCATATTATGTGTCATGCAAACCTTTCCTAAAGTAAGCCATTTTTCCCATGGGAAATAATGTGATTTGAATTTGGAATGCAACTCATGTAGTCGTGCTTGATTGAGGTTGGTTTCAAAAATGTTTAGGTGCAATGAGATTTTATTCTGAGTGAAGCTGCATGTTATCATTTACTTTGCACTGCCTATACAAATTAAAAAAAAGAAAAACATGAAAACTTTTTACGAAATTCATTTTCACCTGCTCATCAAGAAGGATTTATTCGAATGTCGAACTGACTACTACAGAATAGACGACAAAAAAATTAAATAAATACTTAAGTACTTTCTTTATAACAGTCATTGGCTTCAATTGCCTCACAGAAAGTATAAAAATTAGAGTATGCATCGCGGGCTTAAATGTGTATTTGTCTTGGGCGATTTTGAACACCTCGTACTCAGGATTCTAGCCTCCGCTCGGGAGTTAACCATAGATTCCCTCGTACTAGGGGTTCAATACAGCGCCCGGGACACCTGTGTGAACCTGGAACCCGACTTGAAGAAATCGTTTTTTTTTAAAACGCATACATTTGTACTCAGTATGTACTTGTTTGTACCAACTTTCTTTTCGTTTGTACCTTAAGGGGTTCAGAGATACGGGGGTTTTAAAATACTCAGAACCCCACTTGAAAAAATCGTTTTTTTTTTTAAATGCACACGTTTGTACCCAGTATGCACTTGTTTGTACCAACTTTCTTTTCGTTTGTACCTAAAAGGGTTCAAAGATACAGGGGGTTTAAAAAACTCAGAACCCGACCTGAAAAAAAATGTTTTTTTTTTATATTCAAAATCTGAAAACAGTGTTGGATTCGACGTCAGTTTTTTCCCGTTTGTACCACCAAAATTTTCGTTTGTACCTTAAGGAGGTCGAAACTAGAGGGTTTTTTTTGTTTTTTTCGCAGTTTTTGAAAATTAACTAAGTTCGTTCGTTCGTTTTTTGAGATAATCAAAATCTGCAAGCAGAATTGGATTCGCCGTCGTTTGTACTCGTTTGTACCACCAAAATTTTCGTTTGTACCTAAAGGGGGTCGAACATAGCGGATTTTCAAAACTGCAAAAAAGTCAAATCGGTCATTTTTTGAGATAATCAAGATCTGAAAACAGAGTTGGATTCACCGTCGTTTGTACCCGTTTGTACCACCAAAATTTTTGTTTGTACCTTAAGAGGGTCGAAACTAGCGGGTTTTCAAAAACTGCAAAAAAGACAAATCGGTAATTTTTTGAGATAATCAAAATCTGCAAGCAGGGTTGGATTCACCGTCGTTTGTACCCGTTTGTACCTCCAAAATTTTCGTTTGTACCTTAAGGGGGTCGAAACTAGAGGGTTTTTTTTGACTTTTTCTCAGTTTTTGAAAACTAACTAAGTTCGTTCGTTCGTTTTTTGAGATAATCAAAATCTGCAAGCAGGGCTGGATTCACCGTCGTTTGTACCCGTTTGTACCTCCAAATTTTCGTTTGTACCTTAAGGGGGTCGAACATAGCGGGTTTTCAAAAACTGCAAAAAAGACAAATTAGTCATTTTTTGAGATAATCAAAATCTGCAAGCAGGGTTGGATTCACCGTCGTTTGTACCCGTTTGTACCACCAAAATTTTCGTTTGTACCTTAAGGGGGTCGAAACTAGCGGGCTTTTTTTGTTTTTTGGCAGTTTTTGAAAACTAACTAAGTTCGTTCGTTCGTTTTTTGAGATAAACAAAATCTGCAAGCTGGGTTGGATTCACCGTCGTTTGTACCCGTTTGTACCTCCAAAATTTTCGTTTGTACCTTAAGGGGGTCGAAACTAGCGGGTTTTTTTTGTTTTTTTGGCAGTTTTTGAAAACTAACTAAGTTCGTTCGTTCGTTTTTTGAGATAATCAAAATCTAAAAGCTGGGTTGGATTCACCGTCCTTTGTACCCGTTTGTACCTCCAAAATTTTCGTTTGTACCTTAAGGGGGTCGAACATAGCGGGTTTTCAAAAACTGCAAAAAAGACAAATTAGTCATTTTTTGAGATAATCAAAATCTGCAAGCAGGGTTGGATTCACCGTCGTTTGTACCCGTTTGTACCACCAAAATTTTCGTTTGTACCTTAAGGGGGTCGAAACTAGCGGGTTTTTTTTGTTTTTTTCTCAGTTTTTGAAAACTAACTAAGTTTGTTCGTTCGTTTTTTGAGATAATCAAAATCTGCAAGCAGGGTTGGATTCACCGTCTTTTGTACCCGTTTGTACCTCCAAAATTTTCGTTTGTACCTTAAGGGGGTCGAACATAGCGGGTTTTCAAAAACTGCAAAAAAGACAAATTAGTCATTTTTTGAGATAATCAAAATCTGCAAGCAGGGTTGGATTCACCGTCGTTTGTACCCGTTTGTACCTCCAAAATTTTCGTTTGTACCTTAAGGGGGTCGAAACTAGCTGGTTTTTTTTGTTTTTTTCTCAGTTTTTGAAAACTAACTAAGTTCGTACGTTCGATTTTTGAGATAATCAAAATCTGCAAGCAGGGCTGGATTCACCGTCGTTTGTACCCGTTTGTACCTCCAAAATTTTCGTTTGTACCTTAAGGGGGTCGAACATAGCGGGTTTTCAAAAACTGCAAAAAAGACAAATTAGTCATTTTTTGAGATAATCAAAATCTGCAAGCAGGGTTGGATTCACCGTCGTTTGTACCCATTTGTACCTCCAAAATTTTCGTTTGTACCTTAAGGGGGTCGAAACTAGCGGGTTTTTTTTGTTTTTTTCTCAGTTTTTGAAAACTAACTAAGTTCGTTCGTTCGTTTTTTGAGATAATCAAAATCTGCAAGCAGGGCTGGATTCACCGTCGTTTGTACCCGTTTGTACCTCCAAAATTTTCGTTTGTACCTTAAGGGGGTCGAACATAGCGGGTTTTCAAAAACTGAAAAAAAGACAAATTAGTAATTTTTTGAGATAATCAAAATCTGCAAGCAGGGCTGGATTCACCGTCGTTTGTACCCGTTTGTACCTCCAAAATTTTGGAGGTACAAACGGGTACAAAGGACGGTGAATCCAACCCTGCTTTTAGATTTTGATTATCTCAAAAAACGAACGAACAAACTTAGTTAGTTTTCAAATACTGAGAAAAAAACAAAAAAAACCCGCTAGTTTCGACCCCCTTAAGGCACAAACGAAAATTTTGGTGGTACAAACGGGTACAAACGACGGTGAATCCAACCCTGCTTGCAGATTTTGATTATCTCAAAAAATGACTAATTTGTCTTTTTTGCAGTTTTTGAAAACCCGCTATGTTCGACCCCCTTAAGGTACAAACGAAAATTTTGGAAGAACAAACGAGTACAAACGACGGTGAATCCAACCCTGCTTGCAGATTTTGATTATCTCAAAAAATGACTAATTTGTCTTTTTTTCAGTTTTTGAAAACCCGCTATGTTCGACCCCCTTAAGGTACAAACGAAAATTTTGGAGGTACAAACGAGTACAAACGACGGTGAATCCAGCCCTGCTTGCAGATTTTGATTATCTCAAAAAACGAACGAACGAACTTAGTTAGTTTTCAAAAACTGAGAAAAAAACAAAAAAAACCCGCTAGTTTCGACCCCCTTAAGGTACAAACGAAAATTTTGGAGGTACAAACGGGTACAAATGACGGTGAATCCAACCCTGCTTGCAGATTTTGATTATCTCAAAAAATTACCGATTTGTCTTTTTTGCAGTTTTTGAAAACCCGCTAGTTTCGACCCCCTTAAGGTACAAACAAAAATTTTGGTGGTACAAACGGGTACAAACGACGGTGAATCCAACTCTGTTTTCAGATCTTGATTATCTCAAAAAATGACTAATTTGTCTTTTTTGCAGTTTTTGAAAACCCGCTATGTTCGACCCCCTTAAGGTACAAACGAAAATTTTGGAGGTACAAACGGGTACAAACGAAGGTGAATCCAGCCCTGCTTGCAGATTTTGATTATCTCAAAAATCGAACGTACGAACTTAGTTAATTTTCAAAAACTGAGAAAAAAACAAAAAAAACCCGCTAGTTTCGACCCCCTTAAGGTACAAACGAAAATTTTGGAGGTACAAACGGGTACAAACGACGGTGAATCCAACCCTGCTTGCAGATTTTGATTATCTCAAAAAATGACTAATTTGTCTTTTTTGCAGTTTTTGAAAACCTGCTATGTTCGACCCCCTTAAGGTACAAACGAAAATTTTGGAGGTACGAACGGGTACAAACGACGGTGAATCCAGCCCTGCTTGCAGATTTTGATTATCTCAAAAAACGAACGAACAAACTTAGTTAGTTTTCAAAAACTGAGAAAAAAACAAAAAAAACCCGCTAGTTTCGAACCCCTTAAGGTACAAACGAAAATTTTGGAGGTACAAACGGGTACAAACGACGGTGAATCCAACCCTGCTTGGAAATTTTGATTATCTCTAAAAACGAACGAACGAACTTAGTTAGTTTTCAAAAATTGAGAAAAAAACAAAAAAAACCCGCTAGTTTCGACCCCCTTAAGGTACAAACGAAAATTTTGGAGGTACAAACGGGTACAAACGACGGTGAATCCAACCCTGCTTGCAGATTTTGATTATCTCAAAAAATTACTGATTTGTCTTTTGTTCAGTTTTTGAAAACCCGCTATGTTCGACCCCCTTAAGGTACAAACGAAAATTTTGGAGGTACAAACGGGTACAAACGACGGTGAATCCAACCCTGCTTGCAGATTTTGATTATCTCAAAAAACGAACAAACGAACTTAGTTAGTTTTCAAAAATTGAGAAAAAAACAAAAAAAACCCGCTAGTTTCGACCCCCTTAAGGTACAAACGAAAATTTTGGTGGTACAAACGGGTACAAACGACGGTGAATCCAGCCCTGCTTGCAGATTTTGATTATCTCAAAAAACGAATGAACGAACTTAGTTAGTTTTCAAAAACTGAGAAAAAAACAAAAAAAACCCGCTAGTTTCGACCCCCTTAAGGTACAAACGAAAATTTTGGTGGTACAAACGGGTAAAAACGACGGTGAATCCAACCCTGCTTGCAGATTTTGATTATCTCAAAAAATGACTAATTTGTCTTTTTTTCAGTTTTTGAAAACCCGCTATGTTCGACCCCCTTAAGGTACAAACGAAAATTTTGGAGGTACAAACGGGTACAAACGACGGTGAATCCAGCCCTGCTTGCAGATTTTGATTATCTCAAAAATCGAACGTACGAACTTAGTTAGTTTTCAAAAAATGAGAAAAAAACAAAAAAAACCCGCTAGTTTCGACCCCCTTAAAGTACAAACGAAAATTTTAGAGGTACAAACGGGTACAAACGACGGTGAATCCAACCCTGCTTGCAGATTTTGATTATCTCAAAAAATTACTAATTTGTCTTTTTTGCAGTTTTTGAAAACCCGCTATGTTCGACCCCCTTAAGGTACAAACGAAAATTTTGGAAGAACAAACGAGTACAAACGACGGTGAATCCAACCCTGCTTGCAGATTTTGATTATCTCAAAAAATGACTAATTTGTCTTTTTTTCAGTTTTTGAAAACCCGCTATGTTCGACCCCCTTAAGGTACAAACGAAAATTTTGGAGGTAAAAACGAGTACAAACGACGGTGAATCCAGCCCTGCTTGCAGATTTTGATTATCTCAAAAAACGAACGAACGAACTTAGTTAGTTTTCAAAAACTGAGAAAAAAACAAAAAAAACCCGCTAGTTTCGACCCCCTTAAGGTACAAACGAAAATTTTGGAGGTACAAACGGGTACAAACGACGGTGAATCCAACCCTGCTTGCAGATTTTGATTATCTCAAAAAATTACCGATTTGTCTTTTTTGCAGTTTTTGAAAACCCGCTAGTTTCGACCGCCTTAAGGTACAAACAAAAATTTTGGTGGTACAAACGGGTACAAACGACGGTGAATCCAACCCTGCTTGCAGATTTTGATTATCTCAAAAAATGACTAATTTGTCTTTTTTTCAGTTTTTGAAAACCCGCTATGTTCGATCCCCTTAAGGTACAAACGAAAATTTTGGAGGTACAAACGGGTACAAACGACGGTGAATCCAGCCCTGCTTGCAGATTTTGATTATCTCAAAAAACGAACGAACGAACTTAGTTAGTTTTCAAAAACTGAGAAAAAAACAAAAAAAACCCGCTAGTTTCGACCCCCTTAAGGTACAAACGAAAATTTTGGAGGTACAAACGGGTACAAACGACGGTGAATCCAACCCTGCTTGCAGATTTTGATTATCTCAAAAAACGAACGAACGAACTTAGTTAGTTTTCAAAAACTGAGAAAAAAACAAAAAAAACCCGCTAGTTTCGACCCCCTTAAGGTACAAACGAAAATTTTGGAGGTACAAACGGGTACAAACGACGGTGAATCCAGCCCTGCTTGCAGATTTTGATTATCTCAAAAATCGAACGTACGAACTTAGTTAGTTTTCAAAAACTGAGAAAAAAACAAAAAAAACCCGCTAGTTTCGACCCCCTTAAGGTACAAACGAAAATTTTGGTGGTACAAACGGGTACAAACGACGGTGAATCCAACCCTGCTTGCAGATTTTGATTATCTCAAAAAATGACTAATTTGTCTTTTTTGCAGTTTTTGAAAACCCGCTTTGTTCGACCCCCTTAAGGTACAAACGAAAATTTTGGAGGTACAAACGGGTACAAACGACGGTGAATCCAGCCCTGCTTGCAGATTTTGATTATCTCAAAAAACGAACGAACGAACTTAGTTAGTTTTCAAAAACTGAGAAAAAAACAAAAAAAACCCGCTAGTTTCGACCCCCTTAAGGTACAAACGAAAATTTTGGAGGTACAAACGGGTACAAATGACGGTGAATCCAACCCTGCTTGCAGATTTTGATTATCTCAAAAAATTACCGATTTGTCTTTTTTGCAGTTTTTGAAAACCCGCTAGTTTCGACCCCCTTAAGGTACAAACAAAAATTTTGGTGGTACAAACGGGTACAAACGACGGTGAATCCAACTCTGTTTTCAGATCTTGATTATCTCAAAAAATGACCGATTTGACTTTTTTGCAGTTTTGAAAACCCGCTATGTTCGACCCCCTTTAGGTACAAACGAAAATTTTGGTGGTACAAACGAGTACAAACGACGGCGAATCCAATTCTGCTTGCAGATTTTGATTATCTCAAAAAACGAACGAACGAACTTAGTTAGTTTTCAAAAACTGCGAAAAAAACAAAAAAAACCCTCTAGTTTCGACCTCCTTAAGGTACAAACGAAAATTTTGGTGGTACAAACGGAAAAAAACTGACGTCGAATCCAACACTGTTTTCAGATTTTGAATATAAAAAAAAAACATTTTTTTTCAGGTCGGGTTCTGAGTTTTTTAAACCCCCTGTATCTTTGAACCCTTTTAGGTACAAACGAAAAGAAAGTTGGTACAAACAAGTGCATACTGAGTACAAACGTATGCATTTAAAAAAATAACGATTTCTTCAAGTGGGGTTCTGAGTATTTTAAAACCCCTGTATCTCTGAACCCCTTAAGGTACAAACGAAAAGAGAATTGGTACAAATAAGTACATACTGGGTACAAACGTATCCATTTATAAAAAACTCGATTTCTTCAAGTGGGGTTCTGAGTATTTTAAAACCCCCGTATCTCTGAACCCCTTAAGGTACAAACGAAAAGAAAGTTGGTACAAACAAGTACATACTGGGTACAAACGTATGCATTTAAAAAAAAAACGATTTTTTTCAAGTGGGGTTCTGAGTATTTTAAAACCCCCGTATCTCTGAACCCCTTAAGGTACAAACGAAAAGAAAGTTGGTACAAACAAGTACATACTGAGTACAAATGTATGCGTTTTAAAAAAAATCGATGTCTTCAAGTCGGGTTCCAGGTTCACACAGGTGCCCGGGAAACTACTTTAAGCCCATATTGCATAATCTACTATTATAAGTCCCATGTAGGTATTGCGTCAAGTAAAAAAACATTTTTAAAACGGACTACAAAATATAAAATTATTTCTCCCGTAAAGATTTATAACCCTATACAAAATTTTTTGCTAAATCTAAAAAAACACCATCTCCTATCGGAGTACTTGTCAAGATGAATTAAACGAGCCCAAAAACAATGGGGTTGATATAATTCCTGTGTCCTCCTTCCGGCTCCATCATCAGACCCTGGACACTCTTTCCCAACAGAGTACTCGTCAAAACAATTCAAAAGAGCCAGAACTCGATGGGGTAGCATGGTTTTATCATAGACTTCTTGTGGCTTTCTTCCGGCTCCATCATCACCTCGTCTCCCGTCAGAGTACTTGTCAAGACAATTCAAACGAGCCCAAACTCGATGAGGTTTTATTGCAGAGTTCCTGTGGCCATCTTCCGGTCCATCACAATAAAATGACACCATAATATTGCATTGCCTTCCAGTTCTGACCTATGTTCAAAGCTTCAAGTCTAGCTCATCGGGCAGATAGTATAAGACCGTTTAGTTTTGTGGAAAAACAACCAAACAAAGAAACAAATAAGAAAGCAACCTAATAAAAACGTGTTAAATAATATGATCTTTAGTTGGTACAAGTCTCTTAATAGGTTACTAGATGGCGCTACACTACACGAACATTCGATTCACATTACAACGCCATCTTACGATAAATTAGTGAAACTAATATCAGTTACTGCTAATGTGGAGAGGATCCTAAACTTTACTCTTGCTTAGTTCTATTGTTGTCCGTCAGGGGCAAATTGTTTATTTGCAGTTCAAAAAAGGTCAAATTGATTATTTGCAGGGTAAACTGATTAAGTTCAATTGTTTATTATTACATATAACAATAGTACGGAGAAACAAACTCTACAAAATAATTAAAATCAACTTAGAATATTTTTTGTCACAATTTCGAAAAATTCTAAAGATTAAATAAATTGTGGTTTATACAAGGTGTTACAAAAGTACCCCTAATGCCGAATATGGTACTTTTGTAACACCTTGTATACAAGGTGTTACAAAAATACCCCTAATGCCGAATATGGTGGATAGGGACCATCAAACTGAATAACTTTTACTATGGGACCAACTGGGAAATCGCGAAAAGAAAATCAGCTGTTTCATACATTTTGATATTTTCGATTTCAAATTTTGTATGAAACAGCTGATTTTTTTTCTCGATTTTAGAGTTGGTCCCATAGTAAAAGTTGATCAGTTTGATGGTCCCTATATACCATATTCGGCATTAGGGGTATTTTTGTAACACCTTGTATAGGTTTTGCCTATTCAAGATTTAATGTGGATAACGGAACATTTTTTATAATGTCGTGTTTCCGTAGTGTGATCTAAGGGCAACTCATAGATTTGTTTTGGTCTGGTGCTGGGCACAAACCAGCCCAAGCCCCAAGGCTAGAGTTTTGGTCTCCAACATCTGATTAGAGAGTTCTAGCTTGTGTGTATGATTAAGAATTCCTATTATTTTTTTTTTTAAATGAGCAAACTTTTTTACTTTACTTTCCATCATAGATACGGCTATAACTTTTTTCGTTTTTAGAATAATTCAGCTACTCAGGCTCTCTATTTATAGCTAGGTAGGTAGGTATCTAATTTGTAAGTATACCTAACTAGTGGCTCTGTGAGCTGCAGACCTACGTCACGTTTGTGTCATTTTCGAAATGGCTGATATGTAGGTAAGTAAGTAAGTAAACAGTTTATTGGCCGTGTGGCCGTGTGATTTATTTGCCACACGGCCAATAAATGGTTTACTTACTTACAATACACAGTTATCTAATTAACAAAAAGTGCAGCAAAAAATTTGAAGAATAAACAAAAACAAACAGAGTAAACAAAACAAATCACAAAAACAAAGTGTACATCCAACTAGGTCCCAGCCTCAGCTTATTGCTACGACACAGCCGACGCAGGCCGCCGGCGTCGCCGTCGCAGCGCTGATATTCATTCTGGAAGGGCCTAATCGGTGGCGACATCGGACGTACAAAAATTACAAAAATGCACATACAGTGGTGGCCAGATAATTAAGGACACCAGTTATACAATTCAAAATGTACTCGGTGATACTTATTTGGAGTATTGCATAAAAACACATTCTTTTGCGATAAAAATAATATATTGGTAATTCAAAACTAATAATAACATGTATTACATTCTAGTGTCTAAATCGGTGTGCCAAGAGCGTCACTTAACAAAAGACGATCGTTATTATTAGAAAAATAAAAGTTGTTTTCACGGAGGTTGCATACCTTGCTGGTATACAACCACATAGGTTGTATACCAGCAAGGTATGATTTGATTCTAGACATACCGCCCGCCATGGACAGCATGTCCATCATAATGACAATGTAAAGCTACAAACAAACAAAATAAAATTTGCAGATTCGCAGTCTTACATATACTAGGTTTACAGAAACAAAATAACATATTGAGCCACAACATAAAACTTAAATAATCATCTTAACTTAAGAATTAACAATAATTATTAACTTATTGATCTATAACTTTAAATCAAACGAACCATAAAATGTTGAATGTGGATATGTAACTTCACAAGCTGAACTTTACAATGAAAACAAACTAGACGAAACTTAAATTATGCTTTTACTGTTTCTAATGCTCGAGACTAATACAAAAAGATCTGAACCTAAACTAGGTTATTGTACCGCCCGCCCTAATGATTCTTAACTTAACTTCAGTGGACTGTATTTGGTGGTATTATCTTATATCTAAGGAAGGCTCATTTTCTACAATAAAATTGTTCAGACCTCCAGGTGACCACATTAGAAATATACTTTGTTATACAATAATAAACGAAAAATGGAAATTACAGTGGGTGAAATCTCAATTTTTAATTTGACTCGAATTATACACAATTTTTCATGTAAATACAAAATATTTACATCAAATGCGACTTTATACATAGTTCTTTCATTTTGAAAAGAACCGTAAGATATCTTTTCTAAGTAGTGAAAATTATAACAATGAGAATCAGTAGAGCAAAACGAAAGCCTAACTATAGCAAGACTAGTGTTTTCTCTAGTCGTGGGTTTTTCAAATATTGTTACATGCTCAAATTGAGTGATATGTTTTTTGTCAACAATTACTAACGGTTTTGACTCTTAAGTTCCCAACGCTAGTATGCAAATAGACTGTGCTTTCGTGACGCGACTGGTAGCTGTCCAAAGGTTCTTGAAAAAGCTGGCCAGATAGCATCCATCCAAGCCTACTATTTGGAGTTACTAGAGCATCTGGAGTACACTTGATTATACCTTCCACTAGAGACTGGCTGAAACTTTCAGCTTTTAGACGCAAGTTGATTTTATTGGGAATAAAGAACTCAAGGTCTGCTAATTGAGTCCCTATTAACTGCGGAAGCTTTTCGCAAGTTAATTTTTGGGGTAATAAGATTGATGTTCCTTTGTCCAGTACATGAGCCCTGATGTCTACAACTAAGCTGACATCATGTATGGACTGTAGCTTGAAACCAACTGATGGTTTAGATGAAGGGTCACTGTGATCGCGAAGGCTTGAAACAGATGCTTTAGCTGGTAGTATTTGCGATTGCACAGCGGCATCTGGGATAAAAGATAGTGTTCGCTGATCGACCAAGGATTTGTGAGTGCAGTGATTACCCGACTGAGACTACACCCCTACAAAAGCAATAGTGCGATTGGGATTTACTTCCTCTGGAACATTTGTATCGCTAGGCAATGAAGTTGTTTCTACGACAATGGCACTCGACTTGTCAACGAATGAATCTACGACATGGTTTTCCGTTGATGTTTCGACACTAAAATGTACTAGCGAGTGATGTTTTTTCTTACACACGCGGCACCTGTAGGTTTGACGGCATGTAAACATTGAGTGATTGGAACCCATACAATTAAAGCACAGATTTTTTGAAATAACAAAATCACACCTCTACGCTATGCTGTATTTACAATCACATAACTCATGCATTTCTGAGCAATAAACACATGAAATTGTTGTGGCGCGATGGACATGACTAAAATTTGACATTGAGTTCACAGACGGCAAATAATTATAAGAACTGCGATTTGCGATTTCGTGTAACACATTTTTTAAATCAGTCTTAAAATCATAGTATAGTTCTATCGTGGTTTCATATATTTCATTTTTGTAATAACTGGAAGCCTTGTATTCTAATGTGTCTATTTTAATTATTATAGTCCGGTGCGTGTCTACCAAACATCTCCATAGCCCGTCTAAAGCTTTCAACTGAGTCTCTACATAGTCCAAAGAGAGACGATCGATAGGTAACTTTTTAAAATTAACATGTTCACTAATAATAACAGACTTAATATCATCTTGTACCTTATAATAAGCTTCCATGTCTGATTCTGAACACGAATATCGATCACGGAAATATGAATTAATGTAAGGGACAAAGGTCTACTTTTCAGGAGGAGCAAAAAACAAATTTTATTTATAATAATTGCTTGTATTTTTTTCACTTTTTATTCTACTTACTTGATGCCTATAGCAAAGTTGCTTAGGTTTGAGAGCTCTATAAAGCTATGCAAGCAAAATTAAGATTATCTTTATGGATTCCGAAATAGCATGTCTCTTACATTAAAAATAAATGTAGATGCGTTCTTTACCTTAATTGCATTTAACACAAAAATACTCCGCAGTAATGTAACAGTCATATTTACAAAAATTATATTAGTATTTTTTGAAGTAAGGTACCCTTTTGGGTTTAATTATTGCTGTATCCTAACTAAATACTATAATAAAATTTTACTTTCAAAAGCAAATTGGTTAACTTGATTTAATTTAGATAAAAAAAAATTGCTATTATTGTGAATACATAAAATGATACAAAAATTGATCATTTAAAGTATTTATTTTTATTCAGCGTTAAACATAATCAGTCTCAATGTTAACAATGATGGCAGATTATAGGAAAAACATTTTTGAATGATAATCAACTGTTTATAGAACTAAAAAAATAGTTTCCAAAATTTCAAGTTCAATAGATTTTTTCAAGTAATTATGGTTATTAAATTATAATTAAAAAATCAATTCTATTTGAAATTTGAGTATTATAGCAATTTAATATAAAGAACTTAAGCAAGATAATAACAATATACACACTACTAATTTATACTTAACCATATTAATTAAGAGCCGATTGTTCCAAAGTCAGGTAAAATTTAATCGTAGGGTAAAATTTATAATGTAATACGAACGATTTTTAAATGTCACGTCAAATATCAAGGCATTGAACGATGGTTAGAGCTTACTCAACGACTAAATTTTATCTGACTTAGGAAAAATTTGCCTAAAGCGAAAATACTACAACCTAATTGTTAACTGCAGCAGTTTGCATTATCAACAATCCAACGAAACATTATAAACAACATGAAAACGTTATCTACAATCCAAAAAAAGAGGAGGAAGAGAAACAGGTCGCGATGCGATTAAAAATAAGAATGAAAATCATAAAAATTTAATAAGTGGAGGAACTTATTCCCTTCTAGAGTCTTCGTCATCAAGTTTCATGATTTAATAAAACTTTGTGAAAAGGGTATTATACCTAAAACATATCAGAAGGATTACTTAAGTATTCCTTATAAAAATAAAATTAAAGACACTTTAAATAAGACTAAGACGAAGACTCTAGTAGGGAATAATTTCCTCCACTTAACCTGTTTGAGCTTTTTTTGGATATTTGATAACGTTGTTATGTTGTTTATAATGTTTCGTTGGATTGTTGATAATGCAAACTGCTGCAGTTAACAATTAGGTTGTAGTATTTTCGCTTTAGGCAAATTTTACCTAAGTCAGATAAAATTTAGTCGTTGAGTAAGCTCTAACCATCGTTAAATGCCTTGATAATTGACGTGACATATTTAACAATCGTTTGTATTACATTATAAAGTTTACTCTACGATTAAATTTTACCTGACCTTGCAACAATCGGCCCATAATTAATACGGTTAAGTATAAATTAATAGTGTGAACATCGTTATTATCTTACTGAGTTCTTTATATTAAATTGCTATAATACTAAAATTTCAAATTGAATTGTTTTTTTAATTATAATTTAATAACCATAATTACTTTAAAAAATCTATTGAACTTGAAATTTTGGAATATATTTTTTTGGTTATATAAACAGTTGATTATCATTCAAAAATGATTTTTCCTATAATGTGCCATCATTGTTAATATTGAGACTAATTATTGTTAAACGCAGAATAAAAATAAATACTTTTAATGATTAATTGCTTTTGAGAGTACAATTTTATTATAGTATTTAATTAAGATACAGCAATAACTAGTACTAAACCAGTTACTTCTAAAATTACTAATATTATTTTTATTAAGGTATACAACGCATTTAAATTTATTTTTCATATAAGAGACATGCTATTTTGAAATCCATAAAGATAATCTTAGTTTTGCTTGCATAGCTTTATAGAGCTCTTAAACCTAAGCAACTTTGCTATAGGCATCAAATTAGTAGAATAAAAAGTTAAAAAAATACAAGCAATTGTTATAAATAAAATTTGTTTTTTGCTCCTCCTGAAAAGTAGACCTTTGTCCCTTACATTAATTTATATTTCCATAATCGATTAATGTTTACCTACGATACACGAAGCATGCAGCGGGCGGAGCAGGCGGGGACGGGCTCTAGTTTTCTGTTTTGCTCTCTACTAGTTATATTGTAATATTAGAAAAATAAAATGAATTCATATTCTATTAAAGTAATGTAAGAAACACGTAAATTATTACACACGCTGGCATATTAATGTAAGGGACATCATTGCCAAATACATAAATCATAAAGTAACGTAAGGCTGATCAGGTTTAGAAAAACGAAAACGTGGTTAGGGTAAAGGCCATATATAACTTTTTATGAGACATACCTTAAAACTAAAAATGACATTTTGTACAAGTGTATGATACGTCAAAATTTGTCGTTAAGATTTGTTTAGGACCTCTCAAAATGTGTACTGTAAGGGACAAAAAAATGATTTTTTTTCAAGATATCAACATTTCAAGTATACCATTCGATGGAGCGTAAAATTCCGAATCCAACGGTGTATATAACTCATTTTCGGTATATTGTCCCTTACATTAATTCATATTTCCGTGATCGATATACTGAAAGATAACTTTAAAACTGTTTGAAAACTACACTTGCGTGGTAAATCAATCTTACAATAGAAAAAACACTTTAAGCTTAATATTTTACAAATTATTTTCTACACAAAACTATAAGTAAGTACTAAAAAGTTAATGTTCAAATCGTTTCTGCAGTTGCCACGCCACAAGATTTTCTTCTCAATAATGTGCAAAATTCACTCACTGTTTACTGGATGGTTGAGGTACCGCTGGTAGGGTCTGTTGTATGCTGCTGCCAACGACTTTTGATTTTGACCGGATTTCACCCTTGGACGGTTGGACGGACGCAACGTAACTTTCCGTCTTGATTAACGGCGTTGTACTCGGGAATATTGTTGAAATCGGGAGTAAAGTTTAGAAAATAGCGTAAACCTCGTTTCAGCGTGATGAAAAGCCACGGCACCGTTAGTATGCAAAATTGTGTCACCATTGAATATTTTTTTCTTTAGTTTTTGTTAGTATATCCGGCTATCGTAAGGACCAAATATACAATTCAAGATGTACTCGGTGATACTTATTTGGAGTATTGCATAAAAACACATTCTTTTGCGATAAAAATAATATATTGGTAATTCAAAACTAATAATAACATGTATTACATTCTAGTGTCTAAATCGGTGTGCCAAGAGCGTCACTTAACAAAAGACGATCGTAATTATTAGAAAAATAAAAGTTGTTTTCGCGGAGGTTACATACCTTGCTGGTATACAACCACAAAGGTTGTATACCAGCAAGGTATGATTTGATTCTAGACACCATATACCTACCTACTTAATTAATTATGCTAAGTTTGTAAGATTCCTAACAATCTGTTAACGATATGTTTTGTTTTGATTGTACAATTAATTACTTCTAGATTTGCCAGTTGAATGTGTAATGTCAAATTACCACTATTTAGTTTACCATAAACCGGCATCAATCTTGCGCAACGCAGGGCTGCCAGTGCCAGTGCCAACAATGTGCAGGTTCCCATTAGATTGAAATAGGTAGTGCAAAAGCCACACGTTAATTTACACAACTATTAGAAAGGTTCAAACTAAAATAATTACAAGGCGGACCGACGATCTGTGGAAGCCTATAGCCCAGCTGTGGGTGTCGTGCGGCTGATATCATGATGAAGGGATGATGATGGGAATATTAAGGATAGCTGATGAAATTATGTGGTTTATGTAAAGAAGCTTAAATCTTCACATAAACCATATCGTTTCATCAGCTATCCTTACTATACATATTATATTATAAATGCAAAAGCAAGTTTGTTTATTTGTTTGTTACGCCTTCACGTCTTAACTACTCAAGCAATCATCATGAAAGTTTGCTCACAGAGAAAGACATTTGGCACGTTTTATCCAGAAGAAAAGTACTGGTCCCGAGGGATAGCAGAAAAACTTTGAGCGGCCGCTAGTAAACTATAAGTCTGTAACATAAATTGTGTTCGTCAGATTTTTGAATTTACTTATTTTGGTATTGTTCAGCTTGCTCGTTCACATGGCCTTGTCATGTGTACTCTCGACTTCGGTACATAGGTACCATTAACGATTTCGAAATGAAGAAAAGACAACTACACGCCGTATTTCATAAAATATTTGTTAATCTGTTTCGTGCTTTTGTGGGCCAGGTTCCAATTTAACTGACTTGACATTGACAGATACTACTTAATATTCATAGAAGTTTTTTTGTTAAATTTATAATTAAATCAGAAATTAGTATTATCCAAACCGTTTAAAACAGACCATACATATTGTGTACGAAGCCATAGCAGCAGCCCTGATGTGGCGACCGTAGAAGGCAGACAATGGTGCGCGCGCGCGCGCGCCTCGTTCCAGCACATCGTCGCGCACGACCGCCGACTACGCGACGCTCAGGTGAGCCCACTTCCATTGTTAATAGTTTGCCAAAACTACGACTAATGCAGTTGATTTATAGAGAATAATATATTACATTGGATGTACATACTATCCTAACATAAAAGGTAGAGTTACGTAGAGCACTTACAATATTGTCTTCAATGTTGACTCAAAGTGGACTTAAACTTCCTGCAATATATGTATAGTTTAGTTAATGTAACTCCCTGTAATTTGTCTTAACTAGTTATATATTTATCGTAATGTACAATGTAGAAAAACGAGAGATCAGTAGAGTTTGCCGAATTGAAAAGTACTTCCACATCCAAAAGTGTGCTGCAATTTGCACCACAGATTACAGTCTAATGCAGGATACGAAGCGTAGACCTAGGTCCGTATTTATTAGCCGACTTCAAAAAAGGACGAGGTTCTATGTTCCTCTGTTTATTATTTTTTTTACTTTTGTATGTCCACCGATTAAACCGCTAACTACGTTGAGATAATACTTGAGATGCTCTTCTTACAGGAACGGCATCTCAAGAATAATCTGAAGATAGCTCTCAACGTTGAGGGCGGTTCATAAATATGGGCCCTAGAGAAGTAGAGAGATTGTCAATATTTTCAATGCCCCAATATTTATGAATGCGAACTGATTTCTTCAGTACAATTTCGTCGAATAGTGTAAACGTAAAAGTGACCACGTGGGATAAATGCGTTGTACGGTGCTAGCCCTCACAGATAATCTTAGTTTTATAACAAGCTGCAGTGATAGCTTATTTAAAAGTGAAGTAAATACAGAATGCATCGTGCATCTGTCACTTGGGCACCTGTCACCTGTCACCTGTCACCTGAAGCATCAATTATTTGTTAGGATGAGAGGCTCAGGTAGGTACCTGCTGCCGGGCCTTTGTTGTACTTACAGAAGGGGATTAAAGGACTAAAGATTTTTTTGTTAAAAATACCATGACGAATTAGTTAAATCTTTGCTTTTGTAAATTCCACTGGTGGTATTTTGTTCTTATCTATTTAAGTAAAAAAGTAACCCCCTATTTTTGATGCTGTGGATAACGATGTTGAGTATTCCTCAATGTTTTTCATTTATATCTAAACAGCTTACATACATTGGTCAATAGTTTGTTGTCCCCCTTTGTTCGCAAATTATTACGTTCGCAAAATATAATATTCTAAATCTCTTATTTTGAGTGAAATTTCGGCTGACAATTTCATTTAGATTTTTGGGTGTGAAATACTTGAATGTTAGCAAAAGCAGACAACAGGCGGCAATGAAATGCAGCCAAGATTGCAAGAGTTACCTATTTATTGATGGTTGGTCAGTTGTTGCTGGTTAGTTACTGACGTCTTGGACACGGACACTTTATTGTTTTACTATTATTTTTTCGACTGACGATTCGGACACTTCTAGGAATTTATAACTGTTTGTCTGACTGTACAAAAACGCTTTAAGTATAAAATATCCGAAATTATTTTGTCCGAGACGTCAGTAACTCTTGCTGGGAGTGATGGTTGGTGACAGTTTAAATTAGGGGGCGCCTGCTAATTGTATTGATTATTGGCTGTCGGCAATGACGTCAGCAAGGTTGGGAGCTCGTTGAGGCCGTCATGCTCCGTTGCACCGACTAACACTGCAATGCACCTGTGACAAATGACAAGGAATAAAATACCACATACATTATTGGAATAACTACAAGCTACAATATAAATTACTGTTCATTGCCATTTAGTTCCTCAGATCCAAGTCCTACTGTTTACGAACCGATGGCCCAGACCGAGGGCGCATTTTGATCGTTGAGAAATAAGCGAAGAATATTGATTTCATAATTATAATAAACCTATGTGGTACAATAAAACAACGTAATTAAGAGATAAATGAAAGGAAAAGGCAACAGGTAGAGTTGTGTTTCTGTGTGCAGTCATGGATGTAGACAATGAATATTCCGAATGTAGTTTGATTCTCTCACAATAAAAACATTAAAAATTAAACAAAAAGATGGCGAGCCTATCGAATCGAGCCTCAGAAAAATAATAATTACAATATCCTTCCGGTGTAGCTAGGACTAATCAAATATTGTAGGAGGCGCTGATGTAGCGACCGCCGCTGCCAGCGCCCTCACGTTGGTGTTGTGATGTCACAACAGTTGACATTTTGGAAACAAGAAAAAGCAACACGCGAAGATCCTCAACATGGGTTATTTTTCTCTCCTTTGTTAGCTATTATCAAAAACCAATAGCACAGTTCATTATTGTTTAAGGAAAAGTTCCAACGCATTGGGGTCGGGTCAGCTGAGTAACTTGTTTACCGGTGATAAGTTGTTTATAATTATGTTAGCATAACTGGCATCCGCCTCAAGCAGGGAAGTTCAAGGCCAGACCCAGGGCTGCCACAAACATTTCTAATTATATATTTTTAAATACTACCCATGAAATAAACCAATCCTCTAACGCCTCTGTCATCCATATTAAAAAAAAAATGGATTCCTCAAATATCCTACACAAAATTAGTTTTTGGACCTAAGTACTGGGCGAAATTGTCCAGCCCTTAGTGGTTTAGTTACTTAGTTAGGCCTTAGTCCAGTCAAATTAAAGGCTTAATACGTAACTCAACATAAAGTCTATACGATTACTTTCAATTTGACACTCTGTGTACAGCCATTACTAGCTGATAAAGAGAAGCGTTAAAGTAATTTGTTTTGTCCCAGCAATGGATGCGTAAAAGTGTATGTCGTTATAAAAGCGATTTATACATACAGTTGGAGTTACAAAATTAGGAAGTTGCGGATCCTATTTGCATACTATACCGGGTATGAAATTTGAATTCATATCGCAATAAAATATGGTGGATGGTAGAAAAGCAGAGCGTAGTAAGTGGTTATTAATGCTCGACTTTGCATACCGTTTGCCACAGTTTGTATCGTAAAATAAATAAACATAATAGGTAACTCTGTCCATGCAGCACAAATTGGCAAGTTAAAAATTTAAATCTAGATTAAGCGGGGTGGTTTAAGTGTGAACATATTCCAATAAATCAGGTGATAACCAAGTGATAGAGAACACTAACGAGTAAGGTATCAGGGTTGCAGCCCTGCAGCTGCAGCTGCAGCGCATCCGGACCACTTGAGATGCAGCTGCAGCAGCTGCTTGTTTTACAGAACGAAGATATTGATTGAGAAGTGATTATTGTTCATTTTCAGAAAAAAATATTCAGTTTTTACGTGGTTGCTAGCAAAGAGCAGCAGATTCATTACATAAAAATATCGTGACAAGAGGACGATGTTCGTCCCACTCCGTGGCACTATTACCTTACGAATAAGGTTCAATATCAAATAAACGGAAGGACGAGTTGCGTCCGATTATCGCGATTCTTTTTATGTAAAAGGCCTGCAGGTCATCGATTTGCTATAACGTTCATGTTATTCTATCTATCTATCTATGTCTACATGTTTCTTTTTATACTCGTACAAGGAATCAAACACAGTCGTTATGCATTTAGCTATAGCTTTAGCGTAATAATTTTAAGACTATACCTAACACCATACCTTACCTCAAACTTTAAAACGTTTATTTACAAACTAAGTGTTAATTTTTGTTTGTAAATTAACGTGGCGTGAGTGATAAAGAAAAGTTGTGTCCGTACAAAGGAAATATTTTGAAAAAAGTAATTGGAGTATTAAATAGTAACCAATAGCACCCATTTCTATCATTTTCGGAATGTTTGTGTGTTTGTCTGTATGTTTGTGCACTAACCCAATCGTGTTGACGTTTACATACAAGTAAACTGTGTATTTTGGAATAATATTATTCAATCAAAAGATATACGAATGTTAAGTTTTTAAGAAGAGTTTACCATAGCTATTATAATGTATTTTGAGTCACATGTGAAACATCAAAGTTATTGTTGAACATCCGTCAAAATTCATATAAAGTGGTAACGAAAACGACAGTATTTTCAAGATTACCTGAAAATTACCTTAACCGATATCAAAATTTCAAAAAAATTGAAGCCACTTGGGAAGAAACCTGACCGGATTTTTTTTAATATGTACGTATGTACGTACATATTAAAAAAAATCCTCTGTTTTCAATTTTTAAGCCGGTTAAAAACAACAAACATGAACTTTTGATCTGAACTCACGAATGTACCTATGGATATTATTTCCAAATTATACGGTACCTCTACGTGCGACATGCGTACGTGACAAAATAATTATGGTAATTCCAACAAATAAATTTGACGACCTCCGTGGTCGAGTAGCTTTGAACACCGGTCTTCAAGGTGTCGCCATCTCTTGAGGTCTCGGGTTCGATCCCCGGTTGGGTCAATTTTGAAAACGAACTTCTCTATATTGGCTCAGGTCTGGGTGTTTGTGATACCACCGTTGTCTCTGATTTAATAACACAAGTGCTTTTGCTACTTACTTTGGAATCGGAGCAATGTATGTGATGTTGTCAAAATATTTATTTAATTTTATTATCTTTAAATAAACGAACGTCTTATTTAGGTAATATCTACTTGTAAAAAACAAATTGCATCAACTTCAATCGATTGAAAAAACTTAATTATATAATGTTTGCAAAAGTGAATGAAATGCAAACATTATACAATTTCGTTCATAAACATAAAAGTTGTAGTTAAACATCCTAATTCATATATGAAATGGTAACGACAACGACAGTATTTTCAGGATTTCCTGAAAACTACTAAACCGATTTCAAAATTTCAATAAATGGAACCAACTTGGGAACAAACCTGATGTAGTAATGTTTGAATCAGTTCAATCGGATCAGCCGTCTTCGTGTGATCGGTGAACATACATAGAAAAAATATATACGCGACGAATAGATAACCTCATACTTTTAAAATTTTGAAGTCGTTCAAAAAGTCAGATAAGTACCAAGTTCAAATATCTATCGAAGATAGATCACTTTTCTAATGACACTGTAGAGGTCGGCCACTATCATAATGAGCTAATTAATACAGTGGCCGATAAGAGGAGTTTGTAGTTCGTTTAATATTATACAAATAACGATAATGATATTAATGATACATCACCAGCTTCTGAGTCAGCGGCGAAAAATAAGGAAAATAACTGTCACTTCCTGCTACCTTTAGGTACCTAACCCAACTAGCATTTTGGTAATAAGAATTATTGGTGTTAAAAGAGTTATATAGAAGTGATTTTGGCAAGCAAGAGTTAAGACCAGCGTACCCAAGCCACTAAATGACGAAATCATTTTTAAAAGTTTATCAAAACTGAAGGACGTAGGTAACTTATGTATAACCTAATCGAATACCAACGTAACGCATGGTAGGATCTGCCGCTGGTCACCTGACGGCCAAAACATAATCCGGAATAATGGCATAACAATACGTGGGCGTTTGACCGCCGATATCAACGCGAGTCATGGCCATAATGAGTGAGCCAGAGCACGTGGCCATTCTTGGCCCAAAAATACTAAGGAACATTTAACAAAGGAACAAAGATCGTGGTCCTCCTTTGTTTTCACCAGCCAAAGAGGCACCTGTCCTAGAGATTAAAGACCCACATTAAAGATTCAAAGATAATAATAATAATACTAGCCCAGTAATGTGTAAAAATGAAATGAACAATGAGCACGGATCAGGTTAAGATTATCTAAAATGTTGCTATAAAACACCACGTGAAAACATTTTATTTAACCTTTTTCAGACGCAGGTAGCTGAAAAAAACTATTGGTTTCAATCGCTAAGGAATTCAACTATGCAATCGGCCAAAAAAGCTAATAAGATAAAAAATATTATTAAGAATCTACTTGACTAAACGATTACAAAATCGTTGTAAGTGTACAATAATATTTAAACAATATTTTTTAGGACGATATTCCTAGCATAAAATATATTCGATTTAAATAGGTAGTTATAATATTTGACGTAACTTACTTACTAACCATAAAACAAAAAATGATAAAACAAAAAATTACCAACTGGACCATTTTCTAACTTACAATGCGAAAGCCAATAAATTCTAGGCAGTCTGGAGACACGTGAGTGTTGCGATGCAAAGATGCGGAAGGGAATTGCGATGCATTATCTCTTGCAGCAAGGTGCATGCGTGCACAGCCCGTAACACAGGGCATAGGCCGCAGCGGCCCCCTCCTCCCGTCCTTTACCAGGAAAATCTCCATCAAGCCCTCTCGGAGTTCCGTTATCAGTGCCCGCGCACCCCCTCCCACCCGCGTCGTACCACGCTATATAACCCGCATCTCGCCGTCTCCCTACACACTCACCCTTGTGTTGCAGACGGAGTAACTTTGCAGACTATTCCCAACTCATAATGGCCGCCAAATTCGTCGTCTTCGTTGCCTGCCTCGCACTCGTAAGTCTCGATTGAATTTAAATTATCCAGGAAGTCGTAATCATTACGTCGTGCTCCTTTGTGAATCTGATCAATGGTCTCAATCTGATCAAAGTGAATTTGTTACAAATTTGTTACAAATTAAAAAACTAATCATTCATCCACAGTTAAAAACTCATTGTATACTTGTTAAATTGTATAATTTTTAATTGTATACTCCAGCAAATCTCTCTGATGTTGTTGTGTTAATTGTAGGCGCACGGCTTCGTGAAGCGCGACGCGCCCGCCAGCGTCCTGCAAGACCTGGACAAGCACGCGGCCGAGTTCCAGAAGACGTTCACAGAGCAGTTCAACGCGTTCGCCAACTCCAAGAACACCGAGGAGTTCAACAAGGCACTGCAGTCCAGCTCCAACGCCGTCCTGCAGCAGGTCTCCACCCTCTCCTCCAGCTTGCAGAGTGCGGTCAGTAACTGCCACATATTCACGAGCCACTATTCCAATTCATTTTTTATCAGTATTTTAATTTTTTATCAAGAATTGCCCAAGTTGTAATTGCTAATTTTAATATTAAAGTTACATCATTGTTTTCGATAAGGGGAGATAGTTGCCCCGTTCGACCTCCAGTTAATCGAGATTTTTAGGTATTCTGTTTATCTCCATTCGGCAGATAAGTACTTATGTAGTATTGTGTTTGAACTTTTTTTTGGTAATTCAAAAGAACAGAAATGTTTATCGTATCGATTTAAAAGCAGCTATGAATAATTTTATATAAAATTATGTATTTCTCAGGTGATGAACTAACAGATTGTAAGATTTCAATGTTTGATTGATAATTGCAGTTGGGTGACGCTAACGGCAAGGCGAAGGAAGCTTTGGAGAACGCGCGCAAAAACTTGGAGAAAACTGCGGATGAGCTCCGCAAGGCGCACCCCGAGGTGGAGCAGCAGGCTAGCGCGCTCAAGGACAAGATCCAGAACGCCGTGCAGAACGTCGTTCAGGTACAAACACTATCATTTAATAATGAATTTTTTCGAGCAGCTTGCACACCGGCTCTCAGGTTATTGCCATCTATGAGGTCTCGGGTTCGGAATTTAGAAAACCAACTTTACTACTATATTGTGTCAGGTCTGGGTGTTTGTGTGACCACCCTTGTCCCTGATTTCCATCACACAAGTGCTTTAGCTACTTACTTTGGAAATGTATGGAAGATGATATAATATGCACAAAGAGGATGATGCATAATCCGCCACGCGGTGCCGGCCCAAAGTAGATGGTGACTAAAGAAGTTTTAAAAAGACTGAGCACTAAATTATGATATGTTTTAAATTAAATAATTCTGAAAATTATTTACTTCACTTTATTAGCCTAGAAAGATTTTTCACGTCTTATTCATACGAGTTGTTTGTTTTCTTTACTGCTAGTCTTTAGTTGCTAGTACCTACCTACTTTTAAAGTTCTCTCTTAGTCCTACCTAGGTATCATGAACGTGGGAGCTGAAGAGGTGCCGTAGCCTAAGAAAATGAAAAATCAAACTAAGCGCAAGTCAAAATGTTTGCAACGTTGTAACGGCGAATTTGGCTAGAACACTGTCGTTGATTTTTCCAGGAAACACAGAAGTTGGCCAAAGAAGTGTCGGCCAACGTGGAGCAGACCAACCAGAAGCTGGCGCCCAAGATCAAGGACGCGTACGACGACTTCGTGAAGCAGACGCAGGAGGTGCAGAAGAAGCTGCACGACGCCGCCACCAAGCAGTAACCGCGCCTCCCACCACCCACCACCCACCGCCCGCACGCCGGGTATTATCTGTATTGCGAAATAAAAACGTTAGCCTTTGTACATACTAGGTTGTTTTAATTCCTCTTCTATTCTATATCCTCGTCGTTTATTGACGACTTATTACATAAGGGTAAAAATCAATTTACTGAAAAACGTTTTTTTAATAAAAAACGTTTTAAAAACTGACTAAAAAGTATAAAATAATTTCTCCCGTAAAGATTTATAACCTACCAATTGCAAAAAACAATTCGTATAAGGTTATAAATATACACTTCTAAGACTTCCGCGCTTCTCATTAGAAATAAAAAACCCCGACTTAAAAAGGTAACTCTTAATAAAAAACCCCCCATAGAAAAAAGCTAACACTTAAAAAGTTAAAAATAATATCATCATAATTATCATCAAGTCATAAATAGATCTATGAAAAAAACCTCCTTCAAAAAACCTTAAAAAAATTGCTATAAAAAACAGCTTCAAAAAACAGCAGCTCTAAAAAGCAAGAAATAATATTCAAATCTGCATAATTACTATTCAAGTACCTACGCATATCTGATATTAAAAAAACGTCTTTTGAAGTCGGGTGGGGCTAAAGATAATTTCCTTTTTTAATCATAATAACATTTATCGTGGTTTCTCTTTCTCAATTTGATTTTTTAATTCTTAAAGCCCCACCCGACTTCATAAGACGTTTTTTTAATATCAGATATGCGTAGGTACTTGAATAGTAATTATGCAGATTTGAATATTATTTCTTGCTTTTTAGAGCTGCTGTTTTTTGAAGCTGTTTTTTATAGCAATTTTTTTAAGGTTTTTTGAAGGAGGTTTTTCTTTTTAATTTTTAAAAGTTTTTTTTATTTTTAACTTTTTTGTGGTAGGTATGTATAAGTAAATGTAAGCGATGATATAAATATATTTTATTCATATTTCACACATTTCAATGGTATAATACGCCTAGTAACTCAATATCCACTTTTCGCACTGTTAATTTTAGCAAGGGTCAGACATGGGGTAGGTGACCAAAGTGTATTATCTCCTCCGTGCTTCAGAAGACACGTTAGGCCGTTAGTTCCAGCTACATTTGCACATTAACACCCACCAATCCGCATTGGGCCCGCGCGGTAGGTTATGGCCCATCCTATTCATCAGCCCATAAGTAAGGCTTGTATCCCAGCCCCAGTAGTGACAATAAAAATGGCTGATGCAAAACCTTTCAATACCGTAGAGTAATCACTAATACACTATCATATTTGATTTTGAAGAGTTCTCTTGTGTATCTTCGAAGTCCAAGGTCCAATGTGAAGGAAATTTGAATGAAAACATCCTTAAAGTATCCCCTTTCTAACGAAACAAGAATCATCTAAATCGGTTTATAAACAAAGAAGTTATGTCTGAAGATCCGTTAAAACTCGTGCAAAAGTTACCTAAAAAATTACAGTATTTTCAGGATTACTCAAAAACTACTGAACCGATTCAAAATTTTCAAAAAATGGGACCACCTGGGGAGCAAACCTGATAAAGTGGCGTTTGAATCATGTCAATCGGTTCAGCCGTTTTCGAGTTATCGGTGGACATACATAAAAAAAAAAAAAAAAAAAAAACAAATAAACAGTCGAACATAGAACCTCCTCCTTTTTTTGAAGTCGGTTAAAAAATAGTAGACGTCGGGGGACCGCTAAGTTAATGGATTTACATGTAAGCTCGTCACATGTCTGAACTGATAGGTATACTGTTAGGTATATGGGTATCAAATTAAAGGGCTTATCATAAGGATTTAAAAATTGCTATAAAAACAGCTTCAAAAAACAACAGCTCTAAAAAGCAAGAAATAATATTAAAATCTGCATAAGAACCTACGCATATCTGATATAAAATAACGTCTTTTGAAGTCGGATGAGGCTAAAAGATATTTTTCTTTTTTAATTTATATAAACATTTATCGTGGTTTCTCTTTCTTAATTTGATTTTTTAATTCTTAAAGCCCCACCCGACTTCATAAGACGATTTATTTTTAACCGAATTCAAAAAAAGGAGGAGGTTTTATGTTCGGCTGATTATTTGTTTTTTTTTTTTTTTATATGTATGTCCACCGATTGCTCGAAAACGGCTGAACCGATTGACATGATTCAAACGCCGCTTTATCAGGTTTGTCCCCCAGTTGGTCCCATTTTTTGAAAATTTGAAATCGGTTCAGTAGTTTTCGAGTAATCCTGAAAATACTGTAATTTTTTTGGTAAGTTTTGCACGAGTTTTAACTTGAATAGTAATTATGCAGATTTGAATATTATTTCTTGCTTTTTAGAGCTGCTGTTTTTGGAAGCTGTTTTTTTATAGCAATTTTTTTAAGGTTTTTTGAAGGAGGTTTTTCTTTTTGTAGATAGGGATCAAAAGCGAGATCGACATTACCTCTCTGATTTTCTTCCGCCAGTTCTTTCTCTCAGAGGCCCCCAACTTGCGAACTGGTGGTAGATTCAGTAGCTAGATCTTGTTTTCTAATTAACTTTAATCAATTTAATTCAGTAATAACAATTAAAATCAGAACGCAGCTATCCTCACTGATATTATAAATGCGAAAGTGCGTTTGTCTGTTTTGAAATTTTGCATACACGTTGTCAGGGGTTCAGAGAAGGACATAGGGTACCTTTCATCGCGAAAAAATAATTGTTCTCGAGGGATAGCAAAAAAAACTTTCCACGCAGACGAAGTCGCGGGCGGTCGATAGTATAAAATAATGTAATAAACTTGAATACATTTTTATAAAGTTCCGAGAGGGTAATTTCTTAAAAAAACGAGCAGCTTTTTTGCTTTAGTCCTCCCGTGACCACGGAAAAGTGTCGAAACGTCGAATTCAAAAAACCAATAAATCCAAACTAAATAATTCTAAAATAACACCTGAATTAATAATATACGCGCTGTAATCCGTAAAAAGTGTTTATTTATAATAATATTATAAATCTTTTCGGGAGAAATTATTTTATACTTTTAGTCAGTTTTAAAAACTTTTATTTATAAAAGATTTTTTTTTGTAAATTATTATTTTCTGCTTTTTAGTCAACGAGCTAAAACTAAAAATTCACCATCTCTTATCGGAGTACCTGTCGAGATGAATCGAACTAGCCCAAACTTGATGGGGTTGTATGGTTTTACTACTGAGTTCCAGTGGCCTTCTTTCGGCCCCGTCATCAGATCTGCTCAATGACACCATAATATTGCATTGTCTTCCAGTTCTGACCTATGTTCAAAGTTTCAAGTCTCTAGCACATCGAAAAGCTAGTATAAAATCGTTTGTAAAAATTATAGACAAACTAATACGAAAGCAACCTAAAAACTTCCTTCAAAAAACCTAAAAAAATACATTTCAATCAGTTCAGCCGTCTGAGTAATCGGTGGACATACACAAAAAAAAACATACAGACTAACCTAGAACCTCCGTCGCGTCCTAAACATGTGTGTAGTGTGTTTAGTTTTAGCACTATTATATATTATATTCTGTGGTTTAGTGAGAATGCTTACTTTTGCTGTCAGTTATACCACAGTCCCGCGAAGTTGATACTGCAGCTGGTAGCATGCTGGATTATCCCAATCAGTTATGTATTCTGGGACCTAATGTTGATTGATCGATACACATCAGTAGGGTATAATTAACTGATGCTGTTGTGAGCGTATTTTGTGTTCCTGGAGGTGACCAGTATGCACCGTGGTGCGTTTTATTGTAGATCAACCAGTTGTAAACATTTATACAGGTGTCCAACACCTCAATGAAAGATGCCTATTAAACTAGGTGAAGTGAATATTTTATTTATCATGCATTTTTATATTATATCTTTAATCGTAGAGCTAATACGTCATAATGCATCATGTCCGTGTCCGTGCAGCGACGAGCCGCAGAGGAAACGGCGGAGGATGGCGGCCATCGCGACGACGCCGCGCGCCGCCCAGCGCGCCACCAGCGCCACCGCCACCAGCGACAGGCCGCGGTCCAGGAAATACAGCCTGGATCAAATGCACGCTCCTATTTAAATATCCTCACTTGAGCAACAAAATAAAATATTGCTAACCGTAGATTAATTAGTTTAAAATTTAATATTATTACTAGACGATGGCTGGTTCATGCGTCATGCTCATTGAACGTGTGCTGCCAGTGTGAATGGGTCCGCTTCTGACTATCTAATCTATCTTAACGCATATTGAATTGTAGGTATGATTTTTTTTTGTAACAGCTTAGACTGAATAATGACTTTAAATTTTGAATTTAGCTTGAACCTGGTAAAATTGATTCATTAAGAGGGCGTAGTCTGCATACTAGCGCCGCCATTGGAAAAAAATCACAGTGCAAAAAGTGATAATTTTCATTAATTGTCGCCTTAAGAAATGAGCTAATTAAAAATTAATGTTATTTATTTATTAATCTATGTTAATTGTAACGCATAATGATGGTAATGTCTGAAAACGATGTGTTTAAGCTGATAAGTTTATTACGCCCATTTTTCTTGTCAGCTAAAAGACGTCATAATGGGTGGTATAAGGTGAATATAATTGACGAATTGAAAATTTTGACCCCATAAAAATGCTTGATGCTGCTAAGAATGTGGTCGAAAATAGCGACGAACGTTGTTGGCTAACGCGATTAAATTTTCTTAGTTTCACTTGAGTACTGACTGACCTGCGCATGCGGCGGCGCGCGGCGGGGATGGAGTCGTCGCGCTCCCGCAGCATGTGCCGCCGCACGCCCGCCATGAGCTGCATCAGAGCCGCCTTCCAGCTGCCCAACAAACAACGGAACATTGGCCACCTTCATTGAACAAACTAACGTCTCGTTCCTATAATTTGAATAACGATCTACGGACGATACGATCTCTACTGGCTGTAGCAGAGAATTCCACCGTCCGTAAGCAAAATGGAAACGAAAGGAACCGGGGTTAGCGTAGCTGCACAGTTCTTGGCATGAGCCGTCCTATCACTAGTTCCACTTACTACTTACTTTTCCTTTCTGAGGAGAATACTGGACTACTGGTCTATACTGGTCTACCTTGCTGGTTGCAGCTGAGAAATTCAGAAATATTTCTAAAACGTCGGTGTTATCTATTCGGAAGATATTAAAGTCACCATGGTCTGTGCTACAAGGTATACTGTAACAAGTTCTAGTATCCTAGGTGTACTACTATACCATCCATACAAGCCGATTCCCATCATAGGCTTACTTTTAGAAATCCCACCCCACCAATTCGCTATGCAGATCATAACATGTTTGTAGAACGGCTTACCTTCCCCATAATTTCCCCTCGCCACTGATAGCTACTAACTAAAAGGCATAATAAATGAGTATATATTATACTGACTCGATAGTGTTGGGATCGAGGTTGTAGATGGCAGCGTCACGTGGCGACAGGCGCGCGTGCAGGCGCCGCACGTTGTGCGTGCAGAAGTGGAACGAGCGCGTCGTGAAGTACTCCAGCACGTTGTTCATCGCTGACAGCCGCGAGCTCTGCCGCGACAGGTCCAGCCTTGCCGACAACATGCTAACCATTAGGCCGTTTATCTACCTCCGCTATCACCGAGAACGAAATTATTTTATTATGAGTTCAAGATCACGTGTCGGGCGTGCAGTGGACAGGCGGCCATAGTTAGGCTGTTTGTTCACCGGTGCTGTCACCGAAAGCGAAATAACGGTGCCATAGTAACGAGACATACAGCCGCCTGTCTACTGCACGATCGTCACGTCGCCGCGCCGTCGTCATCTTGAACTCAATAAAATAATCTTCACTCAGATATAGGTATTACGAAAACTGAACTGAACTGAAAATACGGATTACGGACTATTTTAAAATTTAAAATTTCTCATTCTTCGTGTCAAAAATCAAAAAGCTTTTAACCTCTAGTGCTTTTGTATCGTCAAATATTTTACTATCACCCTTCTTACAATGGGGTGGGTATTCATGTCTTTTTTAGGATTCCGTACCAAAATGGTAAAAAGGAACCCTTATGGTGCGATTCAGTCTGTCTGTCTGTCTGTCACAGCTGGATATTCAGGAACTACTAATGCTATCAACTTAAAATTTAGAATAATTTTAGATGAAGTTTGCCCAACTATTTTGCAAATAAGAGAGAAATAAAAAATATTCATATTTTTTTGCAACAGGGACTGAAACAGGGTCTTCAAAATTCGAAGTGATGCTACTATGTGGGGTATCATATTTTCTACTTTTAGGCCGCATAGTTTCCGACTTTTGTTGAAAAATGTAAAAATCCCCATCTCCGAAGTTTGCATAAAAAATATTTTATGTAATAATTACAGGAAAAATAAAGCGGTGTCTCTAAATAGTAAACTTTTTCAGAACGATGGTACGGAACCCTCGGTGCGCGAGTCCGACTCGCTCTTAACCGTTTTTTTTTTCAAAACCTTCGTTAACTATTATTTTTATTACAAATTAATTTTAAGTAAAAACACATATTACCTGTTTTTGTCACTGCTAAAGATTCTGCTAAAGAAGTCAGCAAGATGCAGTGGCATCGATTGCAGCAAGAACTCCAGGGTTTTATACTTGAACCTGAAAATTACAACAAGTTGCAGGGTTGCAATCTACACTAGTTTTTCTGCGGATAAACTTACGATAAAATACACAATACATTTCATACTGGACTTACTAAGTAGATAATTATCTGTAAAAACTTTAGAATTTTTGCTCACTGTGAATAATTTAGCTGCAGTGTTCTTGTTGAGTTAAGTTGAACCGCAGCTGCAATTTACAACACTTCCTGGATCCACAAACTAACTATAACATTAGATAAGTACCTACACTTATAAACATCGAAGTTTTCTTCTAGTAGTTCAATAATTAAGAAGTAGAAAGAAGTTTTAAGTACTCGTATGATAAAAGAGGGCCTAGGCCTATGAAAAAAACCTCCTTCAAAAACCCGAAAATAAAAACAAAAACAGAAAATTAAATACCTTTTAAAAGCAAGAAATAATATTCAAATTATTAGTTCTACATTTTTGGTGTTCAATGTGTGAAGGACTTTTAAGATCTCATAGGCTATTGCGACACCTCTGCACCCAGAGGCGGTGCAAACCAGATGTATATCGATACTATGGTGAGATGATGATTCCTTCATGAGCTAATAAAATACCACGGCCACGGAGCGGAATGAGCATCGTCCGATTACCTATCGGCTATTGGTTAGTTTTAAGGTGCTTTGTTCTTACAATCGGAGAATATCGATATCTTACATGGATTTGGTAAAGATGAAGTTGGGGTACCAGAGGGCGCGCGCGGAGGGCGAGTCGCGCGAGGACTGCACCATGCAGCGCCGCACCAGCTCCCAGTCGGTGGAGTTCTCAATTGAGCTGCAGTTGTATACGCGCACGTCGCACAACCTGACGACGCATACTCAGGTTGAGCTGGATACTCATTTAAGTGTCGATGTAGTGGATCGTATCCCTGATGAATATAATCGCCAATGTGGTCGCAGCATTTAGCATCCACACCATTGACCATAGTACGTACCTACGCGTCGATGCAACGCGACTCGGATATACGTACGATAGGCGAAAATGATACAAGTGGATCAGGCTTCGGGGAGGAGTTATTGAAAGGCTCTATTTCGTTCGGGAAAGTACTATAAAAAACATAGTATAGTCACAGTACTATATTAACTCTGTGGTATAGTTACAATATATGGTACAGTGGGAATGTTTTCTTCTGCATTCCAGCTCAATGTTTGCTGGCACTGGGAGTAGTCTGTACTTGAGAGAAAATTTTAATGACTTTGGAGCGAAGTACGCTGGAGCCAAACATTGTTGGCGTGGCACGCTGCCGCTGGAGCGAAGACCTGTTGAAGCGACGAACGTTGTGGTGAAAATTATTTGCTAGTAATGAAACTCAAAGGCAACTTGTAAACGGTAAAACTAAAACACAAAAAGTAAAAGTTTGGATTTTAATCAATAATAAAAAAATAATAATACTTATTCTGTCTGTATCTACACATATTTTAGTTTTTCAGGAGTTTCATTACTAGCAAATGATTTTCGTCACAACGTTCGTCGCTTCAATAGGTCTTCGCTCCAGCGTAGGTGCCACTCTAATAATGTTTCGCTCCAGCGACGTTTGGTCTCAAGCACGACAGCACGTCAGGTTATACAGTTAAACTGCAAAAACAGCTTTTATTACGTAAAACATAAAGGCGGTCTCAAGGTCAACATGGATAGTCTGAGGTGCCGTCGTGTGTACCTGGAATTGAACTGGAATGCAGAAGAAAACATTCCCACTATACCATTTATTCTGTGACTATACTATACCTTTATAGTGCTTTCACGAACAAAATAGAGCCTTTCAATACCTCCCCGAAGCTTGTATCATTTTCGCCCGTTTGCTATAGGTATGAACTTATCGCACAGCCCAAACTTTGACAAACAATACTTTGGATAAAACCAGTTTAAGTTTAGGTGCCTGATGGATTAATCGTGCGGATTCTTGCTCTATTTTAGAGTCACACCACAACTTTGCATAGATCATTCGTTATCGCTCTATAAATAAACAAGACAGCTAATCTAATTTAGGATATATTTATGAAAATACATCCCAGAATACTGACTGATCTATAGCGGTCTCCCACGCGGCGGTGATGAGCGTGTCGACGGCGATGTCGACGGGCAGCAGGTCGGCGCGCGCGGCCGCGTCGCAGTGCAACACGCGCAGCACGCCGCTCGCCACCGCTGTCCCCACGCCGCTCGGACCGTTCAAGTTCTCAATCCATCCCGGGAATGGATCTCGCAATGACGAAATCACTGTAACACGAACCCTCACATTTATCATGATTACGAACTGTATTTCTACGTGGCGGCAATAATGAGAAAGAAAGAACGATCAACAATTAGGTAGACTTCGACACACGCTACTGTGCTGGATAAAAATAATATGCCTGTTTTGACACCAGCAACTCCAGCGACCGGGGGAGGGCCTACTACGAAAAAAGAATCACGACAATCGGACGATATTCGTTGTTCAGTGTACTTGATTTTCGACAGTAGCTGTAGCGTGTGTCGAAACTGCGGCCTAACATAAATAGACAATTCATTGGTTTTAATTTTTATTATAAAGAAAGTGTGACAGGCAGTTTACCTATGGTGGGCCTGAAGATTGCGCGCGCGTAGCCGGTGTGCGCACGCTGCGCTACAACGTTTTCCGCCAGCATCTTCGTGAACGTGTACGTGTTTGGCTGCGGCGAGATGAACCTGACAACGATATTATAATCACTACAACTACAAGCCATCTGCAAATCATGCAACATCTCTAGATGCCTTAAGTCATCAGCCAAATTAGCTAAATTTATTCAAAAAGAGATCTTTGAACGAGGTAGGTAGGTACGTATACGTATTATTTAGTTTATTTGTTGTAGCCTTTTGTAAATTATCGATGATAAACTAAAATATTGTTATTAAACAGTAAGTTAATTGAAAAAACCAACCAAGTGCATGTTGGACTTGATATTAAGGGATCCGTAAAGCCGATACCGCGATTCACAACTTTAGGAACTATAATATTAGATATAATGTTACCTGACCGTAAAATAAAGTTAGTTTGTAATAGATATAATAGATATATTAACATATTGGTATTTGTTGGTAAAATATACATAATATTAAACATTAATATCACCAAGTTCATAGAGGTCAATGGAAAATTAAAAATACTACGTAACAAAATTTTGAAAATAGCTGATTTTGGCGGCTTCTTAGGCCTTTCTTTTCTAGTATTTTTATAAATTAAATTTTAAATAAAAAATACAGTTTTTGTCTAAATAACGAGCTCTAAACAATAATTCCCCACACGTTAAGTTAAAAAACGTTAAAAAACGTTTTACGCGGCCCTTCTCACTTGTGTGGGAGCTCCCTACTTAAATATTTTACCTGGCTTTGGGTCGGCAAGACGCTTGGTGCAAATACATTAGCTTCAATGGTTTAGCTATCAGAGTTTTGTGACAGACGAGACGACGGATGGACGGACGGGCAGACGGACACATGAGTGACAGCAATACTCCAGTTGGCCCCTTCGGGTACGGAACCTTAGAAATGGGGTATGATTAGGATGTGGCAGCCGTAGTGCACTCACCTCCCAGCCTCGCCGGTGGTCATGGGCGCGGCGGCGTCGCGCAGCACCTGGCGCAGCGGCCTCGGGGGCGGGTACACGCGCTCCTCGACCAGCGCGCGCTCCGTGTAGCAGTATGCCGTCGACACGTGCAGCAGCGCCTGACCAGCCACACAGTTTTACTGCTTAAACTATCCTTTTTTATGCCGAGGAAAAATGCTCTTATTACGCATCCCCCGCCTGCTATATGCCTCACAACACAACGTGATTTAAAATACATGTAACGTGATGACGAGACCGAAATCTGCTAAGAATTGATGATGATGACATCTCAATAGATGTATTGAGATGTCATCATCATCAAATCTTAGCAGATTTCGGTCTCGGCGACTGTAACACGTCTCATTTCAGCAGGCTGTTAGTCCGACGGTCCGCTCTGTCGTGCGCCTGAATGTGACTCGCAACGCAATACACATAACAGCTATGGTAAACTCTTCCTTAAAACTTACAATTCGTATATTTTTTGATTAAGTCAACCGATTGCGATGAAATAAAGACTAAATGTTACTCCACAATACACAGTTTATTTGTATGTAAACGTCAACACAATTGGGTTAGTGCACAAACATACAGACAAACAGACAAAAATTCCAAAAATGATAGAAATGGGTTCTATTGCAATTCTATTGGTTATTATTAAACACCCCAATCACTTTTTTCAAAATATTTCTTTTGTACAGACACAACTTTTCTGCAGATTTATAGGAAGGCGGCATTATAGTGTAGATTTTATCATATGCAACTTTATCGACCTATATTAAAACCATTTTTCCTTCAGTCATTATCGGCTTGGTTGTTAGTGTAGTTACTACACTACACGCGTCACAAAACGCCGGCACTGCGCGCTCGCCACTGAGGGGTCAGTGCTGGTTAGGGTGGTCATATTCAACAACGATAACAGCAATAAAAATAAATGAATACACACATTTCCGTGGCTTTATTTTTGCTAAGGATCCAATCAGGTGGTTTGATCAAAAGCTTTAAAAACCTATCACTGTAAATCATCAAACACTGTCTGTACTCTTTACTCACCATGATGTTGGGCAGACGGTCGCAGATGTTGAGCAACCGCGCGACCGAGCTCACATTCTGCTCCAACGCCACCGCCAGCTCCTCATCAAACTTCACCGTCGCCGCCGAGTTGAACACCACCGACACCTTTAACCAACTTTCAAATTAATCATCATCATCAACCATTCTAACGTCTCCACGACTTAAAGGAAATTGAGCATCGCACTATGGAGCTTAGGGACTAGCTTAAGATTTTTGTATAATAATCAAATGAGCACAAAAATATTGCTTATATTTAATATTATTAAATAAAAAAAGTCGTCAAAATCCGTAGTAGGGCGAATCTACGTTGTTTCTTACTTCCTGCGTCATTGTCGTTTACTCGAAAATCTTTAAAAATCCAATGCTTCGCAATAAATAAGTTAAAAATATGCAAATTAATATAATTTATGTTCGTACTTTAACGTAAATGATGGCAAATTCCGTTGTGATGCATTGGATTTTTAAAGATTTTCGAGTAAACGACAATGATGCAGGAAGTAAGAAACATGACAAAACAACGTAGATTCACCCAGTACCGCGTAGTCTGCACACTAGTGCTGCCATTGGAAAGAAATCACAGTGCTTAAATAAAGACGAAAAACGTGAATTATCTCTCTGTAGTGCACTCCGAAGAAGCTTTAATGGTACTTTTTAAAGCTTAAACAACATTTTCTAGCCAGTCGTTTGGTTTGATGGAGTTTTTTTGCTAAAAGTGGCCACTTTTTAACCGACTTCAAAAAAAGGAGGAGGTTCTATGTTCGTCTGTTTATTTGTTTTTTTTTTTTTTTTTTTTTTTTTATGTATGTCCACCGATTACTCGAGAACGGCTGAACCGATTGACATGATTCAAACGCCACTTTATTAGGTTTGTTCCCCAGGTGGTCCCATTTTTTTAAATTTTAAATCGGTTCAGTGGTTTTCGAGTAATCCTGAAAATACTGTAATTTTTTAGGTAACTTTTGCACGAGTTTTAACGGATCTTCAGACATAACTTCTTTGTTTATAAACCGATTGAGATAATTCTTGTTTTGTTAGAAAGAGGATACTTTAAGGGTGTTTTCATTAAAATTTCCTGCACATTGGACCTTGGACTTCGAAGATACACAAGAGAACTCTTCAAAATCAAATATGATAGTGTATTAGTGATTACTCTACGGTATTGGAAGGTTTCGCATCAGCCATTTTAATTGTCACTACTGGGGCTGGGATACAAGCCTTACTTATGGGCTGATGAATAGGATGGACCATAACCCACCGCGCGGGCCCAATGCGGATTGGTGGGTGTTAATGTGCAAATGTAGCTGGAACTAACGGCTTAACGTGTCTTCTGAAGCACGGAGGAGCTCGAGATAATACACTTTGGTCACCTACCCCATGTCTGCCCCTTGCTTATTAACAGTGCGAAAAGTGGATATTGAGTTACTAGGTGTTTTATACCATTCAAATGTGTGAAATATGAATAAAATATATTTATATCATCGCTAACATTTACTTATACATACCTACCACAAAAAAGTTAAAAATAAAAAAACTTTTAAAAATTAAAAAGAAAAACCTCCTTCAAAAAAACCTTAAAAAAATTGCTGTAAAAAAACAGCTTCAAAAAACAGCAGCTCTAAAAAGCAAGAAATAATATTTAAATCTGCATAATTACTATTCAAGTACCTACGCATATCTGATATTAAAAAAACGTCTTATGAAGTCGGGTGGGGCTTTAAGAATTAAAAAATCAAATTGAGAAAGAGAAACCACGATAATGATTAAAAAAGAAAAATATCTTTAGCCCCACCCGACTTCAAAAGACGTTTTTTTAATATCAGATATGCGTAGGTACTTGAATAGTAATTATGCAGATTTAAATATTATTTCTTGCTTTTTAGAGCTGCTGTTTTTTGAAGCTGTTTTTTTACAGCAATTTTTTTGTAATTACTTTTAGCTTAATAATTGTCTCTAACAATTATTGTCAACAGTTTATCAACTGTTTAACATCCTGAGAGTAACAAAACATAACTGTTTGAGACTGTTTCTAATAGTCTCTAATGTTTACTTACTTTCAATGGTTAAAATATAGTATGTACATTTTGGCTATCGATGACTCAGCGGTTAGTCTGTTGGAATGCACCCATTGACAGCATGACAATGACATGACAGCAGTTTTTCTTTTGTTTTAGTATTTTTCGTTTTTATGGTTTTTAGTAATTAAAACATATTCATAACATATTGTAATTAAAGTAGATTTAAACAGTAAGAGTAAGTTCTAATACTGTTAATAACATTAATAAGCGAACATTGAGAGCTTATGTCAACGTTTTGGAACACCGTTTGACGATTGTTGCCACTACTAAAATTATAAGAAGAAGATGAAAGAAGAAGGAAGATGAAAACCAAACTACATACTTTTAATGAATTGTAAATATTTTAGAGGGTACGAAAATTGCTGAAACTTCGCGATTGGTCGTCATTATTTAGATAAAGATTTTTGGCAATTTTTTCATTAGTGTACAATAGTTGGTAGATTAAAAGCCCGAGTTTGCTCAATCTCTTTTAAAGCATGGACGGAAAAAACAATTTATACGGGCTCAACACGGATTGAGGATTGCAAAAGCAACCTGCCCCCTGATTATATAACTCTATTTCCTAACAACAGAACTTTTGATTGAAACTGACAGAAATCAGGGGGCGGGACCAACGGTTTTCGAAGCACGGAGCTTCTACGAAAAAAATATGCTTTTCGAGCTCGATACAATAATACTGTCTTTAATGGCGTGAGAATCAATAACAACAATAATGTCAAAACATCCTCACTTGCTCCAATGCGGCTATATCTTGGTCTGTGAGGCCTAGGTTGTGCTTGGTGATGTCTCCGGGCACCAGCCGCAACTTCTCCAGCAGATGTGGGTTGGTGTGACGCAGGACGTCAAACACCTAACGGAACACGTTGTAAGGGATTGACGACCAAAAAATGCTGTATGTGACAACTCACAATTTTTTTGTTCGTACGTTAAAAGCTGTCAGATATTTATGAAACTTGACATTGCATAGATATTTTTGATTCATGGACGTGCTAAGATAATAAAGAACTCGACTGTACCGGTGACTGTTTAAGCTCTGTGAGCCTGGTCTCTGGCGGGACGTCCTTCTTGGTGCGCACGAGGAGGTGCAGGCCACCCACGTCGGGGCACGTGGCCAGCAACCGCTCCACCAGCACCTGGATTAAACGCTATTATCATTTACTGTTTTAATGTCCCTACTGCCATGGCAGATTCCATAGATGGATGTAGAGGATAGGCCATAATAATTAACCAAGTGGGTGGGCGTGAACGACTGCAAATGCCATTTTCAAGTGCTTTAGCTACTTACTCTGAAATCGGAGCAATGTAATGACTGATGGTGTATCGTATAATATAAAAACCATATCAAAATCGGCCCATTAGTTTGGGAGCTGCGATGCCCCAGACAAACTTCTAACACACAAACCTCTCTTTTTTCGTTGGATGTTAATAAAAGCCTAACCTTGCCCATGAAGCCTGTGGCGCCGGTGATGAACAGCTCCCGTCCAGCGTAGAACTGCGGGATGACCGGCCCGTCCTGCCGCTCAGGAACCACCATCTTGACCGTGACACACAATGCTTCTGGTTCGAATTCGCAGCTGGGAGTTGAACACACCCTCACTAACCGTAAGGCTGCGTTTCCAGAAGAAAACTTCTGAAAGAAGTGTCCGTTAGACAATAGCTTGGAAAAGCTTGAAAAACTATAATGCGAAGAGTTATGAAGAAGATGGCCGCGGTTCCGACGCGACCTACTGCTGTTTTACAGCGACGAGCAATTGACCCATGTAAAGGTCCAATATACGCTAGTACTATTATTTATTATGTGCCAACATTAAGTTAATCGAACATCAAATTATATACCTACCGATTTATGCAATTTTTTTCCTATTAGTTAGACCCTGGTCTCTGTACTGTACTTATCTGACGCAGCGTAGTAGCGTGCGCCGAAAACAACCGACTGTCTGCAACCGAACTTCTAGGTATATTTTGAAAGTTTGGCCAAAAACAATACATTAAAATACATATATTATTATCTGTTGTTTTAGAGAACGTACCAGGACCGAACGACTTTAAATAGAACAGCAGCAACACACATTATTTCTCGCAATGATTAAGAGTCTAATACTGCTCTTTATAACAATACTTGTTTACTTTCAACACGTATATTGTTATTTCGATCGATGTAGACAATAAACAAAAAGTATCTCGAATACAATGCAAATTATGAAGCTGTTATTAGAGATCATCGAAATAACTGGCTAAGTACGATTGTTCGCTCTCTCATCAATTTGCCGGCCCACGTTTTTAGATTTAAGAGTTCTGTATAGGGCCACAAATAAACATTTACGGGAAAAATTATTAAATAAATATTTTCTAGTCAGTTTTTTTAGTTCGTTTTTTTTTGTTTTTTTTTCAGTACTTAAATAATTATTTTCTTTTTAGTCTTATCTGTGTTATTTTTTCCTCAGGCATTTTTCTGGCTTCATGGCTTCATCATCAGACCCTGGACACCATCTTCCGTCAGAGTACTTTTCAAGACAAATGGAACGAACCTGAACTCGATGTGGTTATATGGTTTTATTACAGAGTTCCTTCTTCCGGCTCCATCATCAGACCCTGGACACTATTTCCCAACAGAGAACTGGTCAAGATGAATCAAGCGCGCCGAAACTCGATTAGGTTGCATAGTTTTAATACAGAGTTCCTGTGGCCTTCTTCCGGCCCCATCATCAGATCAGCTTAATGACACCATAATGTCTTCCAGTTCTGACCAATTTTTAAAGTTTCAACTATTTAGCTTATCGGGAAGCTAGTATAAAACCGTTGTGGACAAACAAATAAATAAACAAGAAAGAAACCTAATAAAAAAGGGTAACGAACACTGATTTATTATATAATTATGATTAAGGTTGCAGAAAGAACGATTTATTCTCACTTCTGCCTCGGACTCGAGCGGTCACGTTCCGTGTCGCTCGCATCCCTCACGCATCGCAACATCTCCCAGGTTCGACTGCGTCGTGCTGCCGTAGTGACTTGCTGCTACCAGCACCGTTTACGAGTGCGGGTCCCGCCGTTTGTATCAAAACGAAAGGATCCTATCTCGTCCGCGAATTGAGTTGGTGGATACTGAACGGTGCCAACGAAGCCAACTGAGCGATCCCGATACGCTCGCTAGTGCCCCGAAGGCTCTAGTAATACCGAAGTCCTGCCTTCCACTGCACTTGGGCTAGACGGCTAGTCCCAAGGGAGAAGGAATTAGGGACGGTAATCCGGACGGTAACACGGATACCGATTAGGTCTTCACACTGCGCCCCCCCTTCCCCCCTCGCTTCGCGGCGGGGTGTTGTCTTTTTTGTTAGTTAACTGCAACTAGTGCCTAGTTGTGTCCGCAACTAGTGCTGTTTTTAATTATACTTCTTGGTCATGGAGTCTCTAGACTCCAAGACCTTTGTCACCCTTTCCCTTGCGGACTTACGTACTTATCTCCCCCAAAGCAGCTTGGCGCCCATACTCCAGTCCCTCACCACCGAAACCGACTCTGATTCGGCTTCCTCCTCGTCTACATTAACCGAGTTCCAACCGGTTAAGAGTAGGCGCAAACGCCGCGCTAAGCAGTGCTTCCTTAACCCCCCTGCGACCCCCGCGTCACCCACCCCCCCTGTCTTTCTAATGTCGATCGAAATCGATCCAGCATCGCTTCCCAAAGCTCCGTCTCCAACCGCTAGCGCGGCCCCAGCCCAAAAGGGTGTGACCCCCAACCGGCAAAGGCCATCCTCCCTCCTACTGTTTTCGTCCGTGACGTAAACAAGTGAACGGAGGTTTCTACCTTCTGCACCAACGAAAAGGTACAATACACCCAAGTCAAAAACGTGGGTGTAGTCATCAAAGTCCAGACCCCCACGCGCGATGATTTCCGTAATCTTACGCGCCTTCTCACCACTCGAAGGGTGGCTTACCACACTTACGCTCTCCCTGAAGAGCGTAAGGTTCGAGCGGTCCTCCGCAACATCTCTCACGAGATCTCCAACGAGGATATCCTCAAGGACCTCGTCTCCCAAGGCTTCCCAGCGGAGTCTGTACACAAAATGTACAGCCGTACAAGGAAAGCCTTCCCTCTCGCCCTAGTCGTCATGACTAACGCACCCTCTGCGCGCGATCGTTTCCGAGCCAAGGACCTCAAGGTCTGCGGTCTCTCTGAGATCAAAGTAGAGCCTCCCAATAGGCGCGGTACTCCAGGACAGTGCCACCGCTGCCAACTTTATGGTCATACGGCCGCCAATTGCTCCGCCCCCCCTAGGTGCGTCAAATGCCTAATCCCCCACCACGGTAGGAAATGTTATGTTTTCGCTGTAGAGACGAACCATCTGGCTGCGGCGGTGGGAAGAGAGTCCATCACGACAGCGCTACGAGAAGGCCATAGGTAGATAGTCTGATCCATATTTTTAAGCACAAGAACATAAGAACATCCTCTTCAAAATGATAATGTGAGTAATTATCTTAATCTCTTACACGTGCCCCCCTAGTCAAAAGTAAAATGTTTGCAATCAAGGATTTGATGTTTTTAAAATCGATAGTAACGAAAACTTTTGTCAATCCAATGCATCTTTCGAAAGCGAAGCAATTACCAAGATTTTCAAATGTAACTTTGTCAAGGCCCTCCTGTGTGTTTTAAAAAAATGTTGCAGCAGTAAATAAAATAATTTCATTAGGTTGGGCATAATTAACGTGACCATTCGTCCTGTTTTCGAAAGAAACATCTTTCCAGATGTTTTGACAATCGATAAAGATCAAATAGCTAAGTATAAAATTATTAAATTGAGATTTTGCGCATTCACAATGCTATTTTTATATTAAGATGAATATTAAATTAGAAAAAAAAATATATACTTATTAAATCTCATTATTCTTCTTTTAAAATATTATATCGTATCATATCGTATTCAAAATAAAAATAATTCATAAGTAGTTTTTGTTCTCATGACTTGGTAATTTTCCAAACATAAGCAAAACAGACACCTGTGATTTGATTCTTTGAACTTGCCGCCCATGAAAGAAACAAAAGGCGAAGGATTCTTTTTTTTGAGTGAAGTTTTTACAATCGCTGCTATTTTCAGGATTTTGAGTTTCAAACTAGCATATACAATTATATTTCGCCACAAAGTTTGTCGCTGTCGTGTCATTCGACCGTGTGGGTTTCGCTCCAATGATTTTTCGCTCCAGCGTAACCACGCTGAAATTTTTTCGCCACAACGTGTGTCGCTACAGCGTCATTCGAAACTAAGTAGTGGACCCTCGATGCCGATCTTATTACCTCTGAATGAAAATCGACATTGCGGTGTTAATAACTAACGTGGATTAACGTTTGCCTTATTAAAATGTATTTTAAAAATAATACTATTTCATGGTAAATTATAATACTTACTCTTGGCCAACATTAATTCTTGCTTCTCGACACGGGGCGCACCATTTCTATTATTAATATTTTTTTACATGTTACTTTTAATTTTTCATAGATATATTTGCATAAATAATATCACGTTTTATTTATTCATCTTATTTTTTGTTTAGTTATCAATGTTTGTTTTCTATGTTTAAATAAGATAGGAAAAATAAGTATTGTTAAAAGATTTAATCAGTTTTGGGCTTAGCTTACGTCATCTTCGCTACCGGTATTGAAAATATTATCGTTCATTCTTCTTTTATTGAACAGTTTCGTTTGCTAAGTGCCTGTTTCACAATCTAAAAAACAAATCACAATCAAAATGCGAGTTGACTAAATTAAAGAATTACTTATTTTTTTTATATGACTACGCTTACACATTACGTTTTTATATTATATTCCTGATTTCTGATGGTCTACAAATAAGTGCCCACAGGCACACATTTACGAGCGAACACGACAAAAGTATCGTAAAGGCGGCGATACACATGCCTGTAGAACGGGGCAGTAGCGTGCGTACTTGTTAATGGCATGTGGAAGTAGCTGGCGCAATATGGATACATTTGCCAGCTAAACTTGCGTGCAATTTACGTCCTTGCATGCCTGTATTTCCAAGACGGATACACAAGCCAGTTTACGAGACAGTACGTGTCATTCCCACGCTTTTTTTGTAGTTTTTGCAATGGAAAACATTCGAAGTGAATTAAATAACATCGTATTGCTACAGCAATACAATGTGTGGCCAAAATAATGAGAGAAAAGAAGGAGACAGATTTGTACACTCGTACTGTCTGTACAAATGTATAAATTGTATCGTCTTGTCATCCCCCCATCGCGACATGGTGAATACAAAAACAAAAACAATTTACTTGAAACGATCACAAAACCAAACAAAAAACATGCACCAACGGCGACAACTCGACAGCTACTGGCATGCCTGTACCTGTCGCGAAAGATCACACAGAGGTGTATTGTCTTGCTTGACATCGACCGACAGAACTGCAATAGGCTCAAGAATTCGTTTCACTCGCATGCAAAACCAAATATTATCTTCACTTTGTTAGTTTCAACTTAGCCTAAACATATGTTTTTCTTCATTTTAGTGGCACTACTTAACTTAGTGTTCAATCAGTCCGTTACATAAAAGTTTTGTAACATTGGAGTTCGAGGTTGTGAAATTAAGATTATAGAAAAAGCTCCTTTAAAATTTTTCACAAATAGTAAATTTTGTAGATTACAGATAAGCAACATTTGCACTTAAAATAATGAAAGATATATTTTATATCTTATTTGCCTCTTATTTATTTATTTTTTTATTTATTTATTAAGGGAACACCAACAGTTGTTACATTTTTGCTTATTATATCGATAACACTGATAATTACTTAATCCAATGTACAAGTACTTATAGGTGAACACAGCATGCATTGTGTCACAATTAAAGTATTATCAAAGTCAATGAGTCAAAAAATTTTATTCAAATAAATTTAGAACTTTTTGCATTGTCTATATTTTCCTATCACTCGTTATTATTCATTCCCGTAGATACAGATCGGTTCTAACGGACCCCCCGACAAACTCTCGTCTGACCTGAACCTCCTTTTGAAGGTGACGGAGGACGATGCCGCCCCATCAACCCCGATCCCTCAGGTCAACCCCGCGCCCTCTTTGGCTGATCGATCCCCCTCGGGGAGTCAGCTCAATTGCTAACAGCATGATCGACGCCCCCTCTGGGTGAATCGGTCGTTTTTCTCGACGCACAATCGCCTAGGTGAAATGTGACGTCTGCGCCGTCCTCTCCCCTGAGGGAGGGCGGTCGCTTTGTTCGCGACAAAGGTTCGTTGCCTTTCCGGGCACGCAACCAAACTCAAGGCGGTTTTAGTCAGTAGGAGTCTGACATGCCCCCCATAGACCGGTTATGGGAAGTCCAATGAGGATTTCCGCCTCCTTCCCCCGCGCAAAGGGTAGGGTGCTCCAAACCGCTCTGGTTGAGAGCGAAAAAAAAAAACAGAAAGAACTACTACGGACTTAAGATAGATGCGTTTATCAAAGTAAACTCCTGTAGTTTACTTTGACAAACGATTTTAAAGTCACGTGACAACCGTTCAGGATGTGTTCAGTCCATAAAACTGAACGACTTTTCTATTCTAATGCCTCATTTACACGCTTGGCAAGTCCCGACAAGCGTTCACAAACACCAAGCGTGTAAACGGGTGTTTGGCGTGGCTTGCGTGAGCTTGGAAGAGCTTGTCGCCGATCCGGGATCGTGTCGGTTTTTGAACACAGATCAAAGGAGCTTGCGGCAAGCGCATGCGACTTGCGCAGGCGGGTAAATCTACGTTGTTTTTCTTTCTTCCTGCGTCATTGTCGTTTACTCGAAAATCTTTAAAAATCCAATGCATCACAACGAAAGCCGTCATTTACGTTAGAGTACGATCGTAAATTATATTAATTGGCATATTTTTAACTTATTTATTGCGATGCATTGGATTTTTAAAGATTTTCGAGTAAACGACAATGACGCAGGAAATAAGAAACAACTTAGATTTGCCCAGGCGTGTAAATGGCATCCAAGCGTTGGTCCAGACTTGGAGCTTGCGAACGCTTGCCAAGCTTTGGCAAGCTTGTAAATCCGGCATAAGAAATAAAGTTAGACTCGTACCAAATCAGAGAGCAATATGTAATGGTCGGACTCCTTTCATGGCGCGAAATCTATATTTTTATTTGTTAATGCGGAAATTAAACTGTTTTTGTAAAGTCAACGATTAGGTAGTCAGAAAACGACTCACCACGAGGACGGTTCTCGTTCGCTGACCGGCCGACGCGACGCGGCGGCGACTCCGACACTAATGCCACAGTTTATTTTGTTCGCTACTAAGTACTATTTTTAATTCTGTGATTTTTTCAGAAACAATAAGAAGTATGTAAATCATCTACAGAAGGAATCGCAGCAAGGACCCAGCAGCGCCACGAAGGGTCAAATCAAGCTACCTACCTACTAATTTTTTTCATGCTCATAGGTATTTTAATGTATGGAAATGCACACCACAGGATGAATATGCAAGAAGGTAAAAACAGAGTCGAAATGTTTAAAAAGTGTCAAAGAATACATAAATAACAGTTATTCTAATACTGTCATGATGATTAAAAAAAAATAACATATTGCGCTGTACGGCATCCCTTTTTTGCATAATGTTTTTATTCCTAATTTTTATAACGATTTTTTTTGTCTTTATAATACTTTGCCATAATTGTTTTGGCATACTATTTATATTGTCATAATTAGGTTTTTTGACTTGAGAATGGATTCTACTTTTAAGTTATAATAGAGCAGAAAGAGTAGCAAAATAAACCCCTACGCGAAAAATTGCCTCGATTTGACGAATTTTACTATGATTTCTAAGACTCCAAAGTTGGTATTAAATCCAAATGCTCCAGTGACTAAATAGTATTAATTATTAAAATCCATACGTAATCTCAAAACAATGTTATGAAAACGGTATTGTAAAAACATTTTTTGCTTAAATAATCACCTATACATAATATCGGCCGCGCAGTATGAAATGTGACGTCACAGAATGGTGACGTCAAATCATAGTAAAATACGTCAAATCGAGCCATTTCGCGTAGGGGTTTATTTTGCTTTATTTTTTCTGGATAAAAAGTACCCTATGTCCTTCTCTGTACCCCTGACAACGTGTATGCAAACATGATGATCGGTTAAGTAGTTAAGACCTGAAGGCGTAACAAAATCGGACTTTCGCATTTATAATATTAAAAATATTTTACAACATCACATACATTGCTCCGATTCCAAAGTAAGTAGCTAAAGCACTTGTGTTATGGAAATCGGAGACAACGATGGTATCACAAACACCCAGACCTGAGCCAATATAGAAAAGTTTGTTTTCTAAATTGACCCGACCGGGGATCGAACCCGGGACCTCAGAGATGGCGACACCTTGAAAACCGGTGTACAAAGCCACTCGACCACGGAGATCGTATTAGTAAGGATGTAATCTATATATTTTTAATACCAGAAGATAATTTTTCTTTAGTGAAATAAATGGAGTAAGTACCTAAAGTAAAAAAAACTGGGATATATATTTTTGATCAGAACATATTTTTGTAATTAACTGAATGGATTGACAGTAGATATATAAAGAATATTTTAGATAACAACACTGAATTATAAAAGATAATATGTCATGAATCTTAATTGGACCTAGTTCTGCAGAAAGCAGCCAAGTCGCACTTTTTCAAAAATTGAGTTATTAACACAGCCATACTAAATTCGACATGCCGGATTTTTTGCAAAGACAGCCATTTCGATATCTCTTCTTACGGCTGAGATATTATAAGATAAGAGCCGTCAAATGCAGCCATTCAACAAAAAATATTTTGTAAAAAACAGTCATCATGGTGTAAAATACAGCCAATTTTGACACAAACTGCCCAACCTATATTGCATAAGTCAGCCTGCTATATGGCCGTTTCGCACAAATTTCAAAATGTTAGGAGGAATCGGGGATCGAGTTTCGTAAAAAACAGCCAGTGTACGTTGGCTGTTTTCTGTTAATTGTATATTTGTTATGAGTCCATATTTGGCTTTTTCTAACGTTATCCAGGCTGTTTTATACGCCGTTAACCGCCGTATATAGGTAGAAACAACCATCAGTTGGATTTTAATTTGGAAGAGGAACAGTGAGAGCGGAAAAATTGAATTGTATTGATTAGATTTGGTTTAATTTTGTTTAATAATGTAAGAAGACAATAAACACTTTGTTACGTTTTTTTTAAATAAAGACTTCTAACACGATTTTTTAGTTGTCTTACAAAACACAAATATTATTTAACATGAAATCATAAGGGTATATAAATACTATTATGGAAATAAAACACTTTTTACGGATCACAGCGCGTATATTATTAATTCAGGTGTTGTTTTAGAATTATTTAGTTTGTATTTATTGGTTTTTAGAATTCCCAACGTTTCGACACCTTTCCAGCCCCAAACCACCAAAACTGTGTGGGTTGCCCAAGATACACAAAGACAACGCTCCGCTACGTCCCATTGTCAGCCAAATTGACTCACCAACTTACAAATTGGCTCGAAACGTAGCTAAAACACTCACACCACTGAGAGGTAACACAACAGCTTATGTGAAGGATTCCTACCAATTCGTTAGTGAGATACAACATCTAAATCTTACTGATGATGAAATTATGGTCAGTTTTGATGTTCAGTCCTTATTCACATGCCTACCAGTACAGGACTGCATTGATATCACTAGGGAGTGGATTTCCCATTTGAAAAATTTACGCGGCACGGATGAAATCGGTAGTGTAAAACGTTGCTTTACAGTTCTAATATTTTTTTCTATGTAGAAGAGGTCGTTGCCTATAAGAGGCAATAAATATTGTTTTATTTGGATTGCAGTTAGTTAGGAAAAAATAATAGTTAAGCCCCGATTTTATCATTTCGGTAGCTGTCCAGAACACTTTTTTCAGTGTAATTTCCTTCGTACAACAAAAACTATTGATTATTTGGATGTGTGGTTACTTTTATTTTAATCTTAAATAGTGAGGGTATTATCACAAAGTAATTTTATAATTATATCTACCCAGTTTAATAACTGGTATGAGTAAACGCATGTGTCCCAGAAAGTCTATTCATTTCGGTGACTTAAAGTTTATAAGGCATATTTTTGCATAGAACAGCTCTAGCTCCTCCCTCATACGCTTAAAACTTGCGTACCAGTGCCGCCTAAGTGCTTGTTGTGGAAGAAAGTGCGCAGCTGGCCTGCGGTTCCCGCCAAAAAAATAAGTATTGCTGTTCGGTGGTCATGGGACAACTTTGTTTTCATTTCCGTTTATGGGTATGACTCGTCTTCCAAAGAGCTAGTATATTTAATTGATTGTTCGTAAGTACGCTATTTCTACTACGTTTATTTGAGTAGTATTCATAACAATCTATATTAAATAGTTTTCTTTTAATTCCAATTTTTGTCCTTGTTTTTAATTTCGGTGTCTTCATTTCGGTTGATTCGGTGGCCTAAACTGTCAACTGAAATGATAAAAAACTAACCGAAATGATAAAAAAAATCATTTCGGTGAGTGATGAGAATTTCGGTGCATAATTGTTTCATGTCAGTGGATTGTTTTATCATTTCGGCTTATTATTATTTCATTTCGGTGAAAATCCAGGCCAGCAGGTGATATTTCAAAATCTTTAAGTTTATTTTTTAATGTGCATGTACTTTAAGCGATACTAACTTCGACCTTTTATTATTGTAACCACTACTTGATTGAAAGGGAATCATATGTTTCTTTTTATGAAAAACTGGCCAGTGACCTACATAGTCCGACATAGTGTAGTGGTTTTGACCATTTAAGTTATGGAATATAGTCTATCTGCGTCTAGGGTTGCATTGCCGTTTTCCATAACTACAAATAAAAACGCAAAATTTCTCAGATATACGATGGTTTTCAGACTTTATAATAATTTTACGTGGTCGTATCTTCTTTTTTTAGTCAGTAAACATGGCAGGGTGGTCGTGGTCGTCATAATCCTTCAGCGGAAGTGGAAGTGACCTGCATTACTATTCATCGGCATTCTTCGCTAGTCGCTGCCCTCTTTATGCATAATTGCAAGCGGTCATCCACGGCTGCTCTGACTTGGTTCGTCCACCTCATTGGCAATTTACCACTTGGCTTGACCTATCCCTGCACCGCGACTCATTCGATAGATGCACCGTCTCGCCGGGATACGTCGTGTCGTTGCTACCTGTGGCTGTGGCTTTTCCGTTCTTCAAATGTTTGAAGATGTGTGTTACGATCTTGCCTGCATGCTGGTTGGGATGTGCCTAGACTAGACACGACAGACCGATAGACTAAACAGTTTAGTTCTCAAAAGGCTCCCAAACCCTTCATTATCGGTCTATCCTCAATCAGTGCTAAAGTAGTGTCGCTCATCTAGTGTTGCCGTTTGATGGTATCCGCGAGTGGTTCAGACTCTTTGACTGTTCCTTACCATAATTTTGGCTTGGCCCCAAAGTTGATCTGTGTTCTCCATATTCATTTCTGCATACAGAGTTGGAGTCTATGGACAGCCATAGACTCCAATTCTGTTCGAGTATTGCTATAAACTTTGAGTTATTCTCTATTTAGATTCTTTTATTTTCTCTATCTTTCTGGCTACTCTCAGTTTCAGCCGTACTTTGGAGATAAGAATTTGGTGGTCTGACCTGCAATCAGCCGCAAGTAGAGTGAGAGCATTTATGACTGATATCCGCTATCGAGATCCAATTAGAATGAAGTCAATTTGGTTAAGATACTTGTCGTCAGGTATAAAGTCTTCTAGGTTGATTCTGGAACAGGCTGTTTGTCGGCCGCAAATTGCATCAGGCATTCACCTCTTTTATCGCACTCACCTAGTCTCAATCTTAGTCGGTAGAAGTCAGCCCCAATCTTTAGCATTGAAGTGTGCTGCTAATTGGCCCTGTCTCAGCAAAATTAACTTCTGGTTCATTCTTTTGATGTTTAGAATGACCCAAAAGCACTGGTATTATGACAGGGTCAAGGAGTGATAGAAACAGACATGTACGTGATGATAAATTATAGAATAGAAGAAAAAAAAACAAATACTTAAGACATAGGGATTATAAACACAAAACAACATCATGCAGGAAATAAAACAAAAAAATAAATATTTACACTGACATTTATCTGTAAGAGACCTTGCTGATATAGACATCCTAGAAAGATTTCAAAGCAAAGGACAAGACTCTTTATCCCCCCAGTGCATTAGCAACAAGTATACATACTTAGACCTTAAAATAAACACAGTTCGGCAAGAAATAGCCCAGTACACTAAAAAGACAGACCAAGACAGGGTTGTTACCCATGCGAACGAACTGGCTAAATCCCTAAGTGGAGAGACTGGTGTACAACATGCCCGTTTGAAACGACATGACATTTCGACTTCACTTAAAAGATCTAATAGCTGGCTCTCTTAGATGTGTAAAATCCAGATCTAGGATCAGCCAAAGAAATGACTTATTGTGAATACACAGATCGCCATGAAGCAGAATAAACAGGAAAAAAGAGACTTTGCTCATGGCGCTCTCCAATTCGGCATAAAAACTCTCCAGGTGTTTTGAGCTTGATGCTCAGTACTCGATTACTGATTGGTTATGACTGTGTGTTTCTTATGAGTTTTGGAAGAAGGACGGCAACTCCATTTCGGGTCATGTTGTCATTGCCAGAAAAGTTGATGGCGTGTGCCTCGGTGGGTAAATGACCATTCCATTCCAATGAATTTCACTAAGCCCGCAGATGTTCAGTTCACATCTGGTTATTTATTTTTCCAAGATCTTTAGTCCCGGGCTGTAGTGAGCCAAGTACATTTCAAGTAGCTATCCTCTGGATTTGCCGCATCTTAATTAAGATACAAATAGTATTTTATTCCATGCGTTACCTGATCTCTCACAACGTCATGGCCGGTATTCAAATTTTCACCGTTGCCCCGGACGCAGTACGGCGCCGGTTGCTAAGCGGATTTGCATAGCCATCTTAAGATCTTTGATTGTGATTTCATGATAATTTTCTTGGGATAAGTAATAGTGCAGTGATTTTCTTTTGCCTTCTGCACCAGGTATGTATTTAAGGAGTGATTTAGATTCTAAAGGTCACTGAAGCTTCTTTCAATTGGTTTCACGGCTGGGTGTATGGTTATGGTGTACTGCCATTGCTCGGTTGTCAGAGCCTCGTCTGTTATTCAGCAGCAACATGACGACGACTTTAAGGTTATTGCCGCAAGCTATTCGTACGAACCACCAGTGCGTGCAGATGAAGTTGACAGTAGGGACAGATAAAGGTGTTGTTACCGGGCCGGTTACCTTACTCACGTCTTACTCACCCATGAGGTCGTATACATGCATGTGGGGAGGCAGGCGGCTTTGGCACCGATTAGAAAAAACAAGTGATTTAATTAAATCTTGTTTAGTATATTTTTAACTTTGCACACACCACGCACAATGTTCGTCGTTCCACACAAAAAGTAAAAGTGAAACCGGAAACGGAAATCGAGATGACCATAGAAAATTGACATTGACATATTACAGATATCTTAAATTAATAAATCATTCCATCCTTCTCAACCACCTTGCATTTGTCCCTTTTACTCAATCACCTGTCGTTCCGTTTCACTGCATTCATCATCAAACATTCCTACACTCGGCCGTCCTGACATCATGGCTGTCCTCAGACATGGTTAGTTACATCAATGAATCAACAATATTTTCGAGTTATCAATAGCAAAACAAATACAGTAAAGTACAGTTATTTACCATCCATTACCATGGTAAAAACATAAACAATGGTAAAGTTTTCATTTTATCCCCATATATATTTCTTTATTTATTATTATTTTATTTTTTCATGTTTTTATTCACTCTCATCCTTTCATACACATACTTCATAAGAAAGTCTGTAAAAAAAATAAACAAAACATTGGAAACAGAAAGTCACCTTAAGCGTCTTCAGCTGGCCATCTTTTCATGTTGTCAGCTGACGTAGAGGTTCTGTTTGGACCTTCAGCATCATAGTCATCTTTCTCTACATCATATCTATCGTTTCGCTTGATTTTCACGATTTTATAAGGGCCCAAAAACTTAGGTTTCAATTTCATTCCGCTGCCAAATTGAGTGCGCCTAATTGCAACCAATTCTCCTACTTTGTATGTTGAACATTGTTTCCGATTTCTGTTATAATAATTGGTGTTTTCATCTTGAATTTTCAAAATATTTTCTTTAGCTTTACGGCGAAGATCTTCTCTATCTTCACTGAAACCTTCTCTTTCTTCTTGCTGTAATAGCTCATAAATTTGTGTGTCTTTATTCTTCATCTTCACTCCTGTCAATAGTTCGAATGGCGTGGTTTTCACGCTTCTCTGGAATGTACTGTTAAGAGCTCGTTGAACACGACTTACATGCTTGAACCACAGGGAAGGCGTCTCGATGCATAACTTGGTAAGTACAGATATTAAAATACGATGTATCCTCTCTACCTGGCCGTTTCCGCGTGGGACACCTGTTGTTATCTTGACGTGTTCTATGTTTTCGTCTACACAGTAGTCACTAAACTCGTTGCTTGTAAATGCTGCGCCGCGATCCGTAATAAAGCGTGAGGGGTTACCAAACGTTTGTTGTAAAAGTCGTATCTTGTCTACAGTTTCTTTAGCAGTTACACTCTTGGTTGGAAACAACCAAACAAACTTTGTAAATGCATCAATACATGTAAGTATGTAGTTATATTGCTTTTTCGTCTCCGTCATTGGACCTATATGGTCTAAATGAATCGTTTGAAGAGGTACTTCACCCTTATCAATGACGTGTAAAAATCCTTCTTTCTTTCCAGTTTTGTTTAATGCCAATAAACAAGGAATGCATGTTGAAATGTAGTTTTCGACTTTTTTTTCTAAATTTTTTATATAATAATCTTTACTTATTAATTCAGTAGTTTTCTTCTTTGAAAAGTGTCCATTAGAGTGAGCTTCTTCTATTATGTTTATTTCCATATTTTTTGGTACTACTAAATGTTTTTCAATTCCTTTGTAAATCAAACCATTCTGTAGATAATAATCTTCAAAGGGTTTCTCTTTCAGGATCATAGCTATTGCCTTCAGACCTTCGTCGAGCTCTTGTGCTTTTCTCAAATTTTCATGAAGGTGTGATATTACAGCAACATACGGGTTACGGCTTAGAGCGTCGACATGCTTCATTTTACTTCCTGATCTGTGCTCAATGACAAAATCAAACTCTTGAAGGAATAATGCCCATCTCGCTACCTTTGGTGAAAGATCTTTTTTCTTCATAGTTAGTTCAAATGCTTGACAGTCCGTAACAACTTTGAATCTTATTCCATACAGATAGTGTCGGAACTTCTTTATGCTCTCAATCACTGCCATGGCTTCAAGCTCATAACTTGAATTTTTCTTTTCTGGTTCTGTAGTCTTTCTACTGAAGTAATGGACTGGATGCTGGTTTCCTTCTTTGTCTACTTGTAACAATATTGCACCATAGCCGATACTCGAAGCATCTGTGTGTAATTCTGTATATAACTTTGGGTTGAAAATCTGTAAAACTGGACTACTGGTCAACATCTGTTTCAATATTATAAATGAAGTTCTTTCTTTTTCTCCAAATTGAAATTTAGCATCTTTTTTCATTAAATCTGTTAAAGGAGCTGAAATTTGTGCAAAACCTGGTATGTATCTTCTGAAATATGAAGCTAGGCCAACAAAACTTTGTACCTGTTTTAATGTTTGAGGTTCGGGGAACTTAAATACAGCATCTGTTTTTTCTAGGGATGGTCTAGCCTTTCCATTTTCAATAATTTGACCCAGGTAAGTTACAGTCGGAGTAATTAGTTCTACCTTCTTCCAGTTTACTTCAAGTCCATAGTCGGAAGCAATTGATAATACTTTTTTCAGTCTTTGTAATGCTTCGTGTTCATCTTTAGCTGGAATTATAATATCGTCAATGAAAATCTGAACTGAACCATCTGCAATCATTTCTCTGAATATTATTGACACGAATCTCATAAAATAATTAGGACAAATTGAAAGACCAAATGGGGCTTTCAAAAACTCAAAATGACCGTGATGTGTCACAAAGGCAGTGTACTTTATCGACTCTTCACTTATTTGTAGATGAAAAAAACCATTTCTTAAATCAATTACACTGAAAACTTGGGCTTCGCTCAATTTATCTATGCAGTCATCAATCAGAGGTAAGGGAAAAGAATCTTTAATTATCTTCTGATTTAACTTTCTATAATCAATACAAACTCTCAGGGATCCATCTTTTTTTCGAGCTAAAACCACAGGACTAGCATATTCGGAATGACTTACGCGGATAACTCCTTGATTCAACCATTGTGATATCTGCTGTTCTACCTCTTTTTGCTCCTTGAGGGAAATTCTGCGAGGACGCTGCACAACTGGGATGTCATCTTTCACAACTATTTTCATTTGGATTGGAGCTTCTCGAACTTGCATAGGCTTGTAACACTCAATCAATTGTTGTACTTCACTTTTCACCACTTTGTTTTTGATGTGACCTAAAGAGGGTAAATTATTGCATGACATGTCAGACATGTCAGCAAACAATTCAACCATTCATCATTTCTCGGACGCAACCACACTGAACTTCCACTCATAAACATAATTACATTTTTCAAAAAATCATTTCCAATTATTACTTCGTAAGGCATACAGTCATTAGGAACAATATGAAAAATAACACCGTCGTAATTTCGTTCGTCGATTGTTATCGTGATAGTTACTGTCCCGTTTGATATCACTTTTGCACAACCTAAGCCGCTTATCGTAATATTATTGCCACTGCAAAGCTGTATATTCAGGTTCAAATAAAACTTTTCAGACATGAGGTTGATATCACTCCCGGAGTCAATGAGTGCATCAACTGTTTTCTCGTTTATCTTGACTATTTTCAGAGGTTTTTTCTGCGTCGGAGACATTTCATTTGTTTTGTTTACATCATAAACGTTAAAGTCGAATCTCGATCTGTCATATCTGTCATTGAGATCGCCGCCATGATAATCATGTGTCATCTTGCCGTCGGAGCCAATTGCGGATTCGGACGAAAAAATTCCAGTGCTGCCAACATCAGGTAAGGGACTCGTAGCTGAATTCGCTTCGTTCATTACTAGGCAGAGTCTGTCTTGAACATCGTCTTGATTCGTTTCGTATGGTGGCGCTTCTGTCGTCGTGTTGAAAAATGTCTGCTTGCCGATCGTTGCCGACGCGTTCCGAGGGATGCTGGAAGTTGATGCCGCTGCTGGCGCTGCTGTCGTCATCGGCCGTGGTTTGTATGGCGTCGTTGCTGCTGTGGCCGCCATTTTCTTATAGGGACACTCACTCGAAATATGTCCGAAATCGTTGCAGTTGAAACATTTTCGACTGCCATGCGGGCACATAGATGAAACATGATCCATTTTTCCACAGTTATAGCACCGCTGGTTGTTGCTGCTGCTGTTTGCTGCTGGTGGTGTCATCATTTTTGCTTGCTGCTGCTTGAACTGAATATGGCTTTGTCGTGTCGGATCTTCACTGTACCGCTTATGAATGTTCTTTTTGAATGACTCGTACAGCTTGAGTTTTTCTTTCAGTTCTGCGTAAGTGGTAGCACCGTACAATAACGTTTTGTTTGTTTCGTGGTCGACAATACCATCTATAATGTATTGAATAGCTACGTAATCGGCGAGCTTTCCTCTTTTTCCCAACTCCTTCATTTCCAACATGTATTCGTAGCAGGTTTCGTCTCTTCTTTTTTTTCTTTGGGACATAATTTCATGTATTTCTTTGGTGTTCGTCGTATCTGGAAACTCTTTGAGGATCGCCGCTTTCAGTTCATCATACGTCTTAAAAGTTTTTTCCGACCGCAGCCACATGGCCGCCGTTGAAGTTAGGGATCGGCGTGCTATCAGCAGTTTTTGTTGTGGTGAAAGGCAGAAAATTTCTGCGTTATCGTCAACGTCTTGAGCCCATTTTGATGCGGAGTAGGTCTTATCGGTGCCGGTGAATTTAGGTATCGCGTCATCTAACAGTAGGAGGTTGAGGGAATGTTGCTTTTCTGTCATTTCGTCGTCGTTCGGGATTTCGTCGTATTCGTTTTCGTCGTATAATTCGTGTTGTCGTTGTCTTTTCCCTTCTCCTCGTGTCTTGACACTAGTTTTCTACAGCTCGACCACTTTGCTACCCACGCCGCGCCACGTGCTGACTTTACTTTCGTTGATTTTTTCACGAACATGGACCGTTGAACCACTTCTGACACCAAATCTGTGGGGAGGCAGGCGGCTTTGGCACCGATTAGAAAAAACAAGTGATTTAATTAAATCTTGTTTAGTATATTTTTAACTTTGCACACACCACGCACAATGTTCGTCGTTCCACACAAAAAGTAAAAGTGAAACCGGAAACGGAAATCGAGATGACCATAGAAAATTGACATTGACATATTACAGATATCTTAAATTAATAAATCATTCCATCCTTCTCAACCACCTTGCATTTGTCCCTTTTACTCAATCACCTGTCGTTCCGTTTCACTGCATTCATCATCAAACATTCCTACATGCATGATAATGCTATCTATCATATTCGGGATTATAGGGGGATTAACAAATACCCTTTATAAGTATTGCGGTACACCTATATATGTCTGCTTCGGTGGATTTTAATTTCGGTGTATAAGTTCTTTCACTTCGGTGACTAGTTATTTCATTTCGGTTAACGACCTTTTCATTTCGGTGACATCACATTTTTAAACACGTATATCTCATAAGTCTGTAAAGATATTTTGATGGTGTTAAATATGTGCATTAAGAGTATAAAGAAATACAATAAACCACAGTTAGAATTTAAAAAAACTTTATAATAAAAAAATCAACCGAAATGAAAGAAAAAACACGACTTGTTGAAATTGACCGGAAGAAACTAGTTGAAACAACATGCCAATTGAATATGCAGAACTTCTAGAACACTGCCTAACATCCGGCTATCTCTTGTGGAATGAAGAATTCTATCTACAAGTAGACGGGGTAGCTATGGGCTCTCCTGTATCCCCCGTTGTCGCTGACATCTTCATGGAGGATTTTGAGGAGAAAGCACTAAACACAGCACCTGTGTCTCCCCGGTTCTACAAACGGTATGTAGATGACACTTTCACAATACTACCTAGAGATAGTGTTCCTGCTTTCTTGAACCACCTTAACTCCATCAATCCTAACATTCAATTCACGTATGGAGTTAGAGGCAGATAATAAACTAGCCTTCCTAGACATTCTTATCATCAGGAATTCTGATCAAACCTCGAGCCACACTGTGTATCGAAAAGCAACACATACAGATAAGTACCTCAATGGTGAATCCCATCACCATCCTTTACAGTTAGCTACCGTCGGGAAAACTTTGTTTCAAAGAGCACGCGGGATCTGTGACCAACAACACCTGACAGCTGAGCTTCAGCATGTCAAGCACGTACTGCGTAGCAACAAACTGCCTGTACCACGCCTTTATCACAGAACCTGTGTCAAACCAGCCACAGTAGAACGACGACATGCCATCCTACCATACATGAAAGGTGTCACTGACAAGATTGGAGGTATTCTGAAGCGTGCGTCCATCAAGACCTACTTCAAGCCGCCGAAGAGACCTGTCAAGTGTAATATTCCTTTTAAAGATGCAGGCGTCTACAAACTAGATTGTAACTGTGGGCTCTCTTACATCGGACAAACAAAGAGAAGTATGGGGACGCGCGTCAAAGAACATGTAAATGACATGAAGCATAGGCGCGATAACAAGTCTGCAGTGTGTGAACATGCATCAAAGGGACCCAACCATTACATTAGATTTGATAAACCACAAATACTTGCTAAAGAACAAATATTCATTCCCAGAATGCTACGCGAGGCTATTGAAATCAACAAACATCCAAATTTCAATAGAGATGATGGTTGGAGAGTACCACCAGCTTGCGATCCCATAATTCATCAACTAAAATCCCATCCCAAATCACACACTGCAGGATCTAAAGATATAGTTCGTTTTGTAGATAGGGATCAAAAGGGAGGTCGACACAACCTCTCTGAGTTTTCTTCCGTCAGTTCTTTCTCTCAGAGGCCTCCCAATTTGTGAACTGGTAGTAGATTCAGTAGCTAGATCTTGTTTTCTAATTAACTTTATTCAATTTAACTCAGTAATAATGATTAAAATCAGAACGCAGCTATAAAATAATTTAATAAACTCGAATACATTTTTATAAAATTTTTGAGCGGGTAATTTCATAAAAATATGAGCAGCCTTTTTGCTTTAGTCCTCCCGTGACCACGGCCCCTGGAAATGTGTCGAAACGTCGGGAATTCTAAAAACCAATAAATACAAACTAAATCATTCTAAAACAACACCTGAATTAATAATATACGCGCTGTAATCCGTAAAAAGTGTTTTATTTCTAATGAACTGTACGCGCGAAAGTCTTAGAAGTGTATACTATTCTGGAGTAAAACAGGAATACAACATTTTGTTTATTTTCTTGTCTGTCTTTTACAATACTGTTATTTCATTTTGAATTAATGCAGAACACAGCCAACTTATGTGGCTGGTTTATTCTTTATTGTAAATCCGATAAAATAAGCTATTTTGGATAAAACAGCCACGTCAAAAACGCTATTATTGGTATTATTCTAAACGATACGAAATACTGGATAAGATATAAAAAAATGCTATACTAATAATTCTCAAATATAAAATAAACAGAAAAGTAATAAATAACTGAAGGGCAACATTCGACAGAAAAACGCTCATAACTCCGTTCGTACTTTTCCTCATATGGCTGCTTTCTGCAGAACTAGGTCCAATTATAGGAGTCTTAGTTAGGAGAATCTTAGTTATAGGAGTAAGTACATACTAATTATTTATTTTGTGTGAATGTTACTATAATCTTAATATTTTAAGCTTTATAGATGTAACAGCAGACATCTGTAGTAAGTTAATATTATCTACTCTCATATCGTAAAATTCGAATTATGAATTTCAAAACGAATTTATATTGACATACTTTAAACACGCAATACCAAAAAAAAGTTATTTTATAACATACCATCGCTAACTAAACAATGTTATAAAATAAGTTTTTTTCTCATTACGAAATCCAAAAAGATGGCAGGTCCGTGATATAAAAAAAACAACGATATTCCCACATAGTTTCCATTATTAAAATGTACATACTCTATGGTGATCGATGACTTAGTAGCGATTAGTTTGCTGGAATGCACTCATCTCATTATTTTTTTTCTAATGGAATGCGCGCCATTTTTAGTGCATTACAAAAAAGTTATGATTTCAATTTTTACTTTTGCTGTGCTTTAAATTACTTAAAAATGTCTGAAAGCAGTGAGTTTGAAGAAAATTTCACTCCTCTCGATATTTTGGATGCGGCGACAGAACTGACTAATAATCTGTTACCAGCGAAGTCGAGAAAATTGTATGACAAATGCTATTACGACTTTATGGCGTGGATAATGCAATAAAGGCTACTTCGTTTTCGTAAAATGTTCCTGCTATTGGCCTATTTTCAGGAATTGCCTGACAAGTTCAAGTGTTCTTCGTTATGGAATAAATTCTCAATGTTAAAGAGTATGTTATAATTATTATAAATGAATAAACTATTTTAAACTCTTTTAAAATTGATGTTATATTAAGAAGGTTCAATCCTAATTGTATGTGAGTAGATAGTAGTGTATGCACATAACTAGGTATTATACGTCAGCTTCATAAAGTAATATTCTTTGCCTGTAGAACAGTATTTAATTTTAGTTGTCTGTAGTTAAGAAAAAGTATTCAAAATTGCACTCATTGTTTTTTTTAACCCCCGACGCAGCGCAAAGAGGGGTTTTACAAGCCTATCGAGATGGTTCTTTGTCACTTGTCTTTGTTGTGCGAAATATCAAGCCTTGAAAATAAAACTTTTAGAAGAACTCGAGGGGTTCCTTTTACGAAACTCATCCCTAGCGCGAATCACTTGCACACATCTTTCAGAAACCTTGGGCAGCTACTGCATGCGATATATCAAGCCTTGAAGGTAAAATTTTTGGAAGCACTCGAAGGGTTCCTTTTACAAAACACATCCCTATCGCGAATTACTTACACACATCTTTCAGAAACCTTGGGGAGCTACTCCATGCGACATATCAAACCTTAAAAATAAAACTTTTGGAAGCACTCGAGGGGTTCCTTCTATGAAACACATCCCTTTTGCGAATCTCTTGCACACATCTTTCAGAAACCTTGGGGAGCTACTGCATGCGATATATCAAGCCTTGAAAATAAAACTTTTGGAAGCACTCGAGGGGTTCCTTATACGAAAATCATCCCTATCGCGAATTACTTGCACAAATCTTTTAGAAACCTTGGGGAGCTACTGCATGCGATATATCAAGCCTTGAAAATAAAACTTTTGGAAGCACTCGAGGGGTTCCTTTTACGAAAATCATCCCTATCGCGAATTACTTGCACAAATCTTTTAGAAACCTTGGGGAGCTACTGCATGCGATATATCAAGCCTTGAAAATAAAACTTTTGGAAGCACTTGAGGGGTTCCTTTTACGAAACACATCCCTATCGCGATTTACTTGCTCAAATCTTTCAAAAACATTGGGGAGCTACTGCACGCGCCATATCAAACCTTAAAAATAAAACTTTTGGAAGCACTCGAGGGGTTCCTTTTACGAAACCCATCCCTATCGCGATTTACTTGCACACATCTTTCAGAAACCTTGGGGAGCTTTTGCATGCGATATATAAAGCCTTGAAAATAACACTTTTGGAAGCACTCGAGGGGTTCCTTCTATGAAACACATCCCTTTTGCGAATCTCTTGCACACATCTTTCAGAAACCTTGGGGAGCTACTGCATGCGATATATCAAGCCTTGAAAATAAAACTTTTGGAAGCACTCGAGGGGTTCCTTTTACGAAAATCATCCCTATCGCGAATTACTTGCACAAATCTTTTAGAAACCTTGGGGAGCTACTGCATGCGATATATCAAGCCTTGAAAATAAAACTTTTGGA